>JABTTQ020001680.1:0-237640 GCA_016081115.2 Rehmannia glutinosa | reverse complement strand
TAATGTAATCAGCAAAGATATCCTTAATTAAAATCGGTCAATATGTATATTTACAATTATATCCTTAAAATATGGTTTTTTAGCTTAAAAATACCCAAATATCGGATTAATCCAAGCCCTTCAAAATAAGAATAAACGTGTCAGATGAGTCCCTACGGTCTCACCTCAGATATTGGTCTCATTGAATTGTCACACACACACACACACATATATATATATGTGTGTGTGTGTGTGTGTGTGTGATGTGTGTGTGTGATGTCTTTTTCAAGCAGATCACCCAAGTCAACTGAGTTGACCAAAATCCTTCTCCCGCAGGGAAGTTTTTGAGTTTGTCCTCCTCCCAAGAGTGGAGCCGTTTTCCGCTCCCGGAACTGCCTAACTCCTTCGGGACAGAACTTATCTACACATGCGCGGCAAATGTTAGAGGCCCCGAGGTCAGCCCTGCGAGGCCTCCTCCCGATGTCGTTTCATACGGTGAAAGAGAGAGTAACAAAGTAAATCCATTACCGAATGTGTAGAGAATATGATTGATTGCGAGTTAATTACTTACACCGAATATGATGGACCTTTTTATACCTCGTGACATAGCCCCATGTGGGTCAGAGGAGAAATCCAGATCTATGGGCTAGTCCACGAGAGAACGATCAGCTTGGCCAAACCCCGACTTTTCGCTTCTGGGCTTAATTATCAAGCTCTCGACAATTAATATTAAATAAATAAAATATAAATTAATTATATTTAATTAAATTAAGCTACCGTGTCATGAGGATGATAAGGTGGAGCTAGTCCAAGGTGTATCTCGGCTTGTTCGCGGCGCTTTGCCTCGCTGAGTGGTCTCTCTGATCGCTGGTGACGTCGGCGAGTCGTCTCGACTCACGCTCTTCCAAAAGTAAAATCTTTTTCCCACCTCTCATCTTCAAATTTTTCACAGGTAACTTTCTTACACGGAGAGGTGAGGCGGACTTATGTGCGTAGGTCCTAAGCAAAGTGTATGCTTGTAGCGGAGTTGAATAAACCTACTTCAACTTTCTCAATTTTAAATTTTAAAATATTACAAAGTTAACACACAAACCCAAGTCCTTTCGAGGACAACCAAGCTTAGTTAATCGCCAGGAGTTAGCCACCAACACTCGATAGAGCCGTTGATGTATCAACTCAACCTGCTTACCCTAAACCTAACTTCAAGCTAGCCTGGGTTTTTCACGAAGCCTTTAACACCCTCAATTTTGATTTAAACTTGTTTTAACACTTGATTTTAGCACTTAGTTTTTAATCACGATAAGAAATTATTAACAGACATAAAGATGTATGCGTAAATAAAAAAGGCCAAACGTAATGACGCAAATGATTTTTATGAGACCAAAGACGTGTAATTCTTCAATCCTCTTCAACTCCTGGTTTAATCCACTAAGTATTGATCATTTACGCGCCGTTATCACCAGAGACAAGTCTGATCACACACCGACTTGCTCGACCTGCCTAGACGCTGTCACATAGCCGGCTTCTCTTCCGACTCAAAGTTCTTCACAGTAGCATCGTCACATTTCAAACCACTTTCAACCTTCTGATTTGATCACGAAGCCTCCAACAACTTGAAACCGGTTCGACCTTGAACTTCCTACAATCCTTCTTGGAAAGAGGACCCCTTTGGATTCTTCAAAAGTTTCCTTCAAACAACTTGAAGGTTCTTCCTTCACAAATTGTGGTCAACCATTTCCTTCTAGCCTTCGTGCTCAGATTCGTCAATATTTTTGAGAATATTTGCAAAGGTAGTTTTAATATCACATTTCTCGTGTGAAAGGTAACATTTTCTCAATGAATTTTCTCAGCCTTTATAGTGAACAACCAAAAATCATCGCTGAAAAGATAGCCGATTTTTCAAAGATAATTTTGAAGTTCGCTAAGTCATTTTTCGTCTTCATTCTCGAGACGTAGACCTTCTCATATTAAATGAATGTTCAGTTTTTTAGATTCTCGTATACTTTCGAGGTGCGTATTCTATCGCTTATTTCTTTCAGACGCTTCCGACGAAAGACTTTTAAGACCTGACAGCACAAGATACTTATTTAAGTAATGTTCTTTGATTTCCTGCGGCAAACGGATTCCTTTCTTCGGGCCGATTTCTCAATGGGCCGCTTATTTCCCAGTGTGATTTGAGTCTGCCTAATCATTTGACACTCAATCATTACTTTCAACTTCTGCGACTGCTTCGAGACGACTCACCGATTTCACACAAATGCTTCCCACCGATACATCTTCACGTTCGATCTTCCTTCTTCTCGTCATACTCATTGCCCACACGAGTCTTCACTGCCTTTCATTGACTAGGGAGGCCTCCTGTGCATCGCCGACTGATCTGGAATTTTTCCAGCCCTATCTATTACAATGAAAATTATAAGGAAAATGGGTGCCAACTTTCTAGTTTAAGTTTTACTATATCTATCAAAATCTATCAAATAAATTTCAACAATTTCCTTTATTTATGCCAAAACTTAAAAACATTAAACAATATCTAAACAACAAGATACATATACAATGCAGTAATAAGGAATGTTTGCGTAGAATCAATTAGTTTTATTGATCATAGCATTCATCCTTACACAATCACATGTTGTATCGTAGCATATTCTTCCACATATTTTCACATTTCACGCGATTCTCGGGCTTATCAAGACCGATTCAAATTCGGGCGCCATTCAACATCGGTTAAAATTTGCTGCACAATGGAGTCTCGATTACGATCTTCTCTGATGGTGAAACATCGCCGCTTTCTTAGTCAGTTTCTTCTAGCCTCGCAACTAATCAAAAGGAAATAATTGCTCAAAGATCATCTCACACATAAAAGGATCGCTTTCGTCAGCGCTCGCGGATGATCCCTTGCCAGTCGACACGCCAAGAATTGCGGGAGCCTGGCTACAGATGACTCCTGTCACCGCCTTGGAATGGTCGTCTAACCTGATCGAATTTCACTGCCTTAACAACTTCTTCACCTCGCTGATTTTGCTAAGTTGGAAGACTCCGGTCCCTGCCATATCATCAACGCTACCCATTTACGATTTAACCTGGGGCTCGTTCATCATCGGTTAAATGTTTGACTTCAGCAACTGAAACTCGACCGACTGGCTCGCGATACCATCCTTAGCCGGGTCCTTTGATGTGCAAATGTGTGTGGATCACTTCGTCTTCAGATTCTTAAATTATATATCGTGATTGTCCCGGGAAGTCAGCGAAATGTAATTAATCTCCTTCCTCGATTCAGCAATGTTAACAGGAGGGATGTTCTGAACTTCTTGAGCGTTACCCAGGGAGGTCTCAACTTTCCTTGGACCTTCAACACCTCCAGAAGTCTCAACTGCAGTGAAGCCTTGTACATTCCCTTCGACAGTCGCAGTTGTCTTAGGGTATTCAACAGTGGCATCCATAGGAGTCTCAACTCCTTGGATTGCGCTTTCAGTGCCAGAGTGTTAACTCCCGGGGCGTTTCCATCATGTGCCTCGACTGCAACAACAGTGTCCTTAGCCTTCAAAGCAGCTGACACTTCAGCTGGGACAGACTCAACTGTCCGAGCTTCGTCAATGTCAACCTGTTGTGGTTCTTTCTCGGTTTCCACTTTGCCTCCTTTCTTCAATAAAAAGTCATCTGCAGCATCCTCCGACCCTGCTGCAGTAGAGTGAGTTTCCCCCTCAGCTGGCACACCAGCTGAGTGACTGATGTTGGGGTCACTCTTCTCCAGACTCGCGACTGTTTTCGTTGAGTGCTCAGCCGTGGGGGCAGGTGGTGAAACACCTTCAGTAGGGGTTGGCTCAACTTGGGTGCCCAAATTCCCAATTTCATCGCCAATTCCCTTGGAACCATCCTCAGACTGGACAGGGGACGTAGCTGCAGCAACGACTGAGGCAATATGTTGTGCTACTCCTAAAGAATCGGTCTGGCATGGAGAGATTGTGAGACTTTCTTGGTCCTTTATACATTTGTTGCTCATGCATTATCCTCGGATTCCCCGTAGCTTGCCTTATGCCTCGACTCTTTCCAAAGAACGGATCCATGCCTTCATAACTCTCCGAGAACACATCTATATGAGTGAGTGTGTTCCAAGAAGTTCTAGTAAGAGAACATATACCGGATTTCTTTGAGTCGTCCGCTTCTCACTACTATGGCTTTATCTTTCTCCTTGTAGATGTGTAGAATATTCAGAAATTATCCTCATCCGCAGCTTGGAAGACGGTCAACTTCAAAAAATCGCATCACCTTCTTTTTCGATAAACTCGCGCGTCGACGCCTCGAGCGACTTAGCTTCCACGCTCTCCATTCTCGTGAGACGACGCGCTGGAATGTCCGGATATACAGAGAAACTATGATAACATCATCATCCTCATCATTCTCTTCCGTCATTCCTTTTAAAGGGATGGAAGATAGCATGCTCGGCCGCTTCTTTCTCCTTCAAAGAAGTTCGTCAGCGGCGGAGAGACAACGCGTTTTTAATTTGGGGGATCCTTGCTCAATCGCTTTTGTCCTCACCGTCCTTCCACACTGGTCTTTCAGCCTCTGGGCCGATCACCTTTCAGACGGCGCTTTCATCAACTAGTCAGAGACTCGTATACTTTCGAGTGTCGCTAGCTTGAGGAGAAGCTTTCTCACTCCGAGTAATCTGACTTAGTCAGTTTTTCACACTTCGAAAAGCTTGACTATCCTTCTCTTTTTCGTTTTAACCTCGAGGAATTTCTGGTTCTATTCCCTCCATTCCTCGAACGTAGTGCCTATCGAGCTTTTCTTAGATGCGCACCGCTCTTCTAGTCTTGGCAATTCTCTTCCCTTATACCGAGTAAGGTATTTGTGCTTCCTTCGGCAAATTGACGCAGGGGCGAGATTAATTTACTTTCGAGCGGTGACTTTACTTGCAGGGGGTAGTGCATCATGTTTCTCACCGCAGGACAACCTTCTTCTTTGCAACTTTCTTCTTCTTGGAGGTGACAGTGGCGGTTGTCCTTGGGGTCACTCCCGATTCCCTCACTTGTATCCGCCGTTGTGGTCTCTCTTCTCGGGCTCAAAGATTAGCCACGAACATCTTCTATTTACATGGAAAGGCTTTCCATGTTGGTGAAGGAATGCCCTTCACTTCCATCGATTTGACCAATTACTAGGCCATATCCGAGTGATCCTCCAAAGAATCCATCCTCCTTGTATGATTTGTTCCCAACGCTCGGAAAGAGTCTTACGTCAGACATGAACTTCATTGATTGACTTTCTTTCCTTCCATGATCGCAATACATGATGATCGGCTTCTCTTGGCAACAGATTAAGCCGCCAAACTTCATGTCTACACACTCGCATTTACATCCATCGACTTTTGATAGTCGTCGCTTCAAAGAATCCTCTTCTCACTATGTAGACTTTGCATTCGCAAAGACACCCGGTTTTGCTATTTTTTCCATGCAATAGCCAAACTTACATCACCTTCATTTATCTCAACATGCCCAAAACGGCAATGCAAGCGCCTCCGCAAGTGTCTTTAGCAATTATCATAATGTCATTGCGGTGGGCGAAGACCTCGATGCCTTCGTCCTGTCTCCACATTCACGTAGAACTGCACCACCTCTTCAAGGTAAGTAAAAGTATTCCAAAGTAAGAAAATCCTTGAGACCGACTTTCCAACATATCGGAATTTTCTTCACTAGGGTTTCATATGAACCCCGCTTACTGATGACTTCAAAATCCACGACAATCTTGAAAGGATTTACTGATAACGGAATGAAATTTGAGTGTTTCAGTGTTAACCCAACTCAATTAACCCTAGCTCATGATTAAGCTCTTCAAATCTTGATTCACATAAGGCATGAATATGTCAAAGATATATTCCAAAGTGATGTCTTTCTTTTCAACATGATCTCTTATAAATGATATCTCGACATCAATGTGCTTTGTTCTAAATGCAACACAAGGGTTCCGAGTATTGCGAAAGACTTCGTGTTATCACACATTGTTGGGAAATTATTTTGTAGATTTTGATGAATTCCATGTAAAACTTAGAATAGAAGTTGGCACCCCATTTTGTTGTAAATCGCATTGTAATAGATAAAATGGGTCGAAATAGCCAGTCGACTATGCCTAAACATGCAAGAAGTCAACTAGAGACAAAGGAAGACTCACAGGCAAATTTGAGCGTATGTTAAGAGAAGACGTAAAACTCGATCAAGGTACAACCGAGATGCAAATGAGAAGTATCGATCAAGTCAACTCAAGATAGCCAAGTCTCAAGATTGAAGTGGAAGAGTCATCCAATGATTGGAAGTCGACTCAAGTCGCCCGTGGAAGTCAAGGAAATATTACAAAGTCGAGATAATGAAAGAGATCCGTTGACAATTAAATCAAGAGAATTACTTAAACAAGCATTACCCATACTACTCTTTTTGAGTCACCCTAAGCGTGCAAGAGGAATAAACCAATATAGCACGTCCACTGGGTCAACTCAAAAAGTCAAGAATCATACATACGAGGGAAATGGCAAAGAATCGCAATGTTGACAAGACAATTCCACGACACAAGTGACTTTTAAAAATAAGCCTATCTCTTCAACGGGCATTTTTGAAAGATCACTATAAAAGGTCGAGGAATTTTATTTGAAACGGGTTACCTTTGGTTACCTCGAACCACGATCATTCAAGCAAACATTCAACTATAACCAAGAATATTCTCAAATCATTCAAGATCAATCTTCAAGCCTATATTACGTAAGGAAATCAATCCAACACTCACCGGAAGAAAGAGAACTCAATCGGTGAAGAGGAAATTTTTGAAGAATCAAGGGGGTCTACATTCCACGGAGGATCAAAGGGCGTTCAAGGTCGAACTGGCCTCAAGTTTTTGGAGGGCTTGATCAAATCCAAGAAGCTTGAGCAAGTAGTTGTAGCAAGCAAAGCCCGGAAGAAAGGCTAGTCGTCACGGCTATGCCAAATCGTGTGACCAAAGGCGTCTCCATCGAAGTCCCCAAAGGATCAAGTCACTGTGGTGATCAAGACAGACCGGGATCAACTAACTACGTATATTAATCAATACTTAGTGGATTCCTCCCAGAGTTGGAGAAGAGAGGAGTAGAAGAATTACTCCTATCTTCGAACCTCTATAAAAACTTATGTCATTTACATTTCAAAGACTTTAATTTCTCATCTTATTTTTTATATCTACCGATAAATTTGCTATCCAATTGATAATCAACCGAGTGCTAAAACCAAGTATTAAAACAAACTTAACCAAATTCACATGGTGTTAAGTCTTCCTGAAAATAAATCACAATGAGTTAAGTCTTTTTAATCAAAACAATTTGAAAGTTATTCTATCAACACCAAAGTGTTCAGTGACTAACTTCATCGATTAACTAACTTAGTCGTCCATCATGGTTTTATCGTAGAAGTATTAACTCAATATTTAAAAGGACTAGTTTGAAAAGTTGGTAAGGTTTATTCAACCCCTTCCTAAACCTTACACTCACACCCTGGACCTACAAGTGGTATCGTGAGCTGATTTAGTTCATTGAGCCTTCCGCACTTGTTACTCGAACTGTATCTCCAAATTTTTCAAAGTCCTGCTTTAGACTTGATCTTTCAAAACTCTTTTTACCAAAAAAAGTTATTATCATGGAAGCAAATTTGACACGCATCCCTATGTTCACAATTGAAGAATTTGATGATTGAAAATTGTGATGTGCTCATCTATCAAAGATTACACGATGAGATGTGAATAGTGATGAGGATGGGCCACTGCAAATTTTAAAAGTGAACACAAAATTGTAAGAGAGAGTCAAATAAGATGAAGAGGTGATGTTGATTGCCCTGCATCAATCATGGTTGAAAACCAAGAGTCAATGGACAAATGATGACAGAAAAGATATAACTTGTACAATGTGGCCAAGGACATTCTTTACAAAACTCGACAAAGCCATGTTCAATAAAGTCAAATCATGCAAAATGGCTAAAGAAATCTTGGACAAGCTAACATTGATTTGTGAAGCTGCTCGTGAGCAAATCGAGGAAAATAAACTATCGCTGTCAGACAAATTTGAGAATTTCAAAATGATCACAGGAGAGACCTGGATCAACCG
Source organism: Rehmannia glutinosa (assembly GCA_016081115.2). Taxonomy (NCBI): domain Eukaryota; kingdom Viridiplantae; phylum Streptophyta; class Magnoliopsida; order Lamiales; family Orobanchaceae; genus Rehmannia; species Rehmannia glutinosa. The sequence goes on along the minus strand of JABTTQ020001680.1, from coordinate 229,545 downwards.
GGATGCTCTTGCCTCACGTAAATTACCGTAGAGCTATCTCGCACTTGGAAAAGAATATACACGTATGAAATGTGTATGAAGATTCTAAGAAGTCTCGCACTGAACGGGAAATGAAGGTCATGGCACTAAGACATTCCATGGACCTATCCAAGACATCCAACCATGAGCTATTCTCAAATCTCAAAGCCTACGAATTGAAATGAGAAGAAAGACCGAGAGATGGAGACAACAGTGCCCAAAACAAATGGTTCTAATTGTTAAGGATGGCAAGAGAGCTGAGGTCAAAGAAGTCATCACTGATCAAGATAGCCCTTATGGTTAAAAGGTTTAACAAGTTCTTCAATAAGAACTACAAGAGAGGCAAGGGCGAATCCTCCGAGAAGACACTCGCCTCCTCCAGCTTCAGTGGAAGATAGACCAACCAAGATAGAGCATCAAAAAGTTGAATATCAAAGAGCCGACAATCCAAGAATGGAAAGAGTCGATCAAAAAAGGTTGAAAATCTATCTGAACCGCAGTAACCAGGTCACTATGCCATTGATTGCCCATATCCTCGTAGTCAACAAATACAAGAATGAGAAGAAGAAAGGTCTCCTCGAGAGACAAGAAAAGAAAAAGGCAATGTTGGCCGGCAGACCGCCGAGACAAACGTAAGTCAAGAGACACACTGATTCGCAGAGTAGTGGTTTCACTACTCAAGTGACTCACTAAGCCTGATACCGCTTCATGGCCATGAACAAGACCAACCTCGACTCAAGAAGATGAGGTACACTCTAATTCATCACACTCATATTCTAGTGATAGTGATCGACACACACACTTTATCACCCACTCGATCTTTATGATTCATTAGGCAAAATAATGAAAGACTTTTGAACACATTAAATCCTCACACACACTACTAAATGAGGAAAACAAATTTACTCAAGAGCCAAAACTCACAACCGACTAAGGAGCTGAGTACTCTAAATCAAATAGCGATGAGAATGAAAGTTTAAAGGTCGAAAATGTTAAGCTAATAGCAGAGATAGTCACTATAGAAAAGAGGGAAAATGACCTCAAAATGTGTTTGCCTCATTCACTAAGGCATCTAAATCATCGATGATCTTATTACGAGTCAAAGAGAATGTGGAGATAAAGACAAAGCTAGATTTAATTCCTCTCCAGGCTATGTCAAGCTCCAAAAGTGATTTTGGAAAAAGGATCTTCAAGCAATGAAGTATCCCAAAAATCCAAAACTCCAAATGGTGCACACACATTTATTCCAAAGCACAATCACAAGCAAACCGGCATTGGTTATAAAGGAAAAGAAAACAAAACTATTGAGTGTCTGAAGCAGCCGAGATACCGAGAAGAAATCCAAATGTTCTCAAAGAAATTCCAAAGAAATACTCTATAAAGAAGAAACAGAGCTACCAAAAACCCCAAAAGTTCTATAAAAGAAAACACATATGATGGGAATGGCAGAAAGTACCTGCCAAGCCGATTGGGATAATGTGAACTTTCAAAGACACTATGGAATATAGTTTCACGGCAAAGGCCTAGAACTCAAAAAGGCCATTCCAAAGGTATAAGAGCTTTCATCAAAGACACATATGCACCTAGCACTACACTCGAGATATCACAACTACCCAAAGAAGGCAATTGCTAAAACACATACACAGTATACACACAAAAGAGACACTTGTATGAACCTAACCCCAAGCAATTTGCCAAAATTAATTATGATTATGGCATTGATAGATGGCAACCCTTAGAGTCAAATCATTTGGTTATAGCTGGTGGATCAACTTACAATACTAACCCCTCAGACCCGGCAAGTATGGGTACCTAAAACCTAACTTCCTTGATTGCAGTTCAAGGAGCAAACTGAAAAGTGCGGAACCTGGTACGGATAGTGGTCGCCTGCACATGACAAACAAGAAAAATCTATCAAAATTCAAGGAAGTCGAGGTGCAAAAGTCATATTTGGAGGAAATGGCTCCAGGAGAAATAAGAGGCATCGATCCATCAAGAAAAATGGATTAGAAATCACGATGTTGCATATGTTGAAGACTCAAATTCAATCGCTAAGTATTAGCCAACTCGGGACAAAGGCTAAATGTTGGATTCAACACGGGTATATGCCAAATCAAGGACATCAATCCAATGAGGTTGTGTTGCAAGGATGCATAAAAAGAACATGTATGTGGTAGATTGGTCAATCGCAACACCAAGACTTGTCTACTAGCAAAGAGCACACCAATCAAGTCGGTTGTGGCACAAAAAGCCGAGTCACCTAAATTTCAAAAACAATTAACAAGCTTGCAAGAAGTAATCTTGTAGAAGGACTTCCTCAAAGATACAAGAAGGAAAGATGTGATGCATGCCAAAATGGGAAAGAAATCAAATCATCATTCAAAGAAAAGGCATGTCCATCTTCAACAAGAATATCGCACCCGCTACATACGGATCTATTTGGTCCAAATTGAACCAAGCATAAGATGGGAAGAATACACCTTGGTGGTAGTAGATGACTACTCAAGATATACATGGACAATATTCATGTGTAAGAAGAAAGAAACTTTGGCAAAAACTACCACAAATGATGAAAAGAATCCAAAATGAGAAAAGTCAAACCATTATCAAAATAAGATCCGGCAGAGGAACCGAGTTTGTCAATAGTATAATCACTTAAGATCGTATTAAAAATGGTATTGGTCATGAATTATTCAAGTAGCAAGACTCCACAACAAAATGGAGTTGCGTAGCACAAGGAACAGTAACTCTTAAAGAAGCCAAGACCATGTTAGAATGCAGGCTACCTAAAAGATTTTGGGTCAAGCAATAAACACAACATGATATACTCAAAATAGATGCATGATAAAAGACAAATTTACCGACAAAGACTCTATGAGATTTGGGATGAGAAAGCCAAATGTTGCATATTTTAGAATATTTGGATGCAAATGCTTCATCCATAACAATGGCAAAATAATTTAAAGTCTTTTGATGCCAAAGCGATGAAGGTATCTTCTTGGGATACTCAAATTTCAAAGCAAAGCCTACAAGAGTACTCAACAAGAGGACTATGGTTACAGAGAATCCATTCATGTGGTGTTTGACGAGCCAAATGTAAACGGAGAAGACATTGAAGAGTCACCGATAAGCCAATCAACCAACCATGCGTAATAGTCCTATCTTTTTAAGCCGAATTATAAACCCGCATGAAGACGAGATACCGAGTCTCAAAAACACTGAAAATCTGGCAATGTTGATCGATTGAGAGAGCTGATCAAACAACACAACAAGCAAGACGATCGAATCCACCTAACTTACTCCAACTTGATGTAAGATGGCCGAGAGACCATCCACCGTAACTAGTCATGGATATGTAAGAGAGAAGGTGTCAAACGAGATCCGTGAGCTCAACAAGAAGCAATGTCACATGCTTTATCTCACAAATAGAGCCTAAAGATGTGTCACAAGCATTGATGACACACATTGATTCAAGCCATGCAAGAAGAGTTGAACCAAATTTGAAAGAAATAAAGTGTGGGAATTGGTTCAAAGACCTACCCATCAAAATGTTATCGCACTAAACGGGTATTCGTAAAACAAGATGAATGAGGAAGGTTCTCGTGGTAAGAAGCAGCAGCAAGGTTGGTAGCCAAAGGATATTGCCAAGAAGAAGGGATAGATTTTGATGAAACATTTGCTCATGGGCAAGATTGAAGCCATAAGGATGTTTCTTGCCTATGCAAACCACAAGAACTTTATTGTGTATCAAATGGATGTAAAGAGTGCATTTCTTAACGGCTTATTGGAAGAAGAAGTGTATGTTGAACAACCTCCAGGTTTTGAGCAGAAGACTCTGGAGACAAAGTATACAAACTCAAGAAAGCTCTATATGGGTTGAAACAAAAGCACCCTAGAGTATGGTATGATACATTGTCACAATTTCGACCTGGGAACAGCATTCACAAAAGGGAAAGTGACATAACACTCTTCATAATTCAAGATAGGAAGAGATATCGCTTGTTCAAGCATATGTGGATGATATCATCTTTGGATCCACAAACAAAGAGTCAGGTGATAAATTTTCAAATCTTATGCAAAGCAAATTAAATGAGCATGATGGGGAGAGTCGACATTCTTTCGACTCCAAGTGAAACAAGGATGGAACCTTCATAAGTCGATAAAATACACCGTAGATTTAATGAATAAATTTGGTATGGAAGAGAAGTCTTCTCAGAAAATACCAATGAATACATCAGTCAAAATGGATACGGATGAGATGGCAAGCCTGTAGATCGATAAAGATACGAGCACTTATCGATCATCGCTTACCTCACAAAGAAGGCAGCCGACATCACCTATTCTCGTAGGTGTATGTGCAAGATTTCAATCGCTCCAAAGAAAGCCACATGATCAGCCCAAGAGGATATTGAGATATTTGAAAGGAAGCCAAGAAGTTGGCCTATGGTATCCAAAGGAAGCGCGATTCAAGCTAATTGGTTATTCGTGACTGACTATGTCGATGTGAGTTAACAGAAAGACCTCGTGCACATGTCAACCGATTGAAATAGCTAATTTCCTGGATTAGCAAAAAGCAAAATTCAATAGCCACCCTATAGTCAAGGCAATATATAGTTGCGGGGGCAAACACAGCTCAAGTCTTATGGATGAGACAAAAGAAATGAGATTATGAGGTTGAAGAAAAAGAAATTCCAATCATGTGTGATAACACAAGTGCAATTGCAATCACTCAAAACTCGTGTTGCACTCAAGAACAAAGCATATCGATGTCGTGATATCACTTCATAAGAGATCATGTTGAAAAGAGACATCACCTTTGAAATATATTTCAACCGATAAGGCCATTGGTCGACATATTCACAAAACCATTATGTGAATCAAGATTTGAAGAACTCAAGTATGAGTTGTGAGCAATTGAGCCGAGTTGACACTGTAAGACTCAAAGAAAAGAGATGAAACATGAAAAGAGAAAAAGAGTTGAATTCATTCAAAGTTGAATCACCCATATCGAAAAGTCATTGTATTAAATTAGTCGACACCGAGTCACTAGAGAGGAGTGAGAAGAAGGATTGAATCGATTTAAGGAGTAAGTCGAGTCATTTATGAGCAAAGTGACAAAAATGCAATGCTTACTAAGCTGAATGTTTTAAGAATGACGTCAAGATAATTATGACATGTACAGTAAAAGTTGCACGCCAAGCTTATGATTGATATAAATGTTGCCGCATTAAATGCGAGAAATTAAATGTAAATCGGCGTAAGATCTAAGCCGCTGATTTTGATCAAATTTCAAAACCACCCGCATGTCCTTTCATGAACTATACTTAAACCATTTCGTCTGCTTTTTCTCACACTTTACCAAAAACTGTTCATCTTCTCGAAAGCAAAAGCAAAAATTTTCTCAAAACCCTATCTATCCTCGCCTTGGAGTTTTCAAGTTTCTGCTCGCAAAACATCTCGAAATGGCATCTACACATGATTTTGTCAAGCTAGAAAGCAAATCCACACCGGGTCCACGGTGGAATTCGATGGTATGGTTAAACAGGGGTCCGACGACACCCTAGTGAAGAAGATTGCAGAGAAATTGAAAACGCCTGGGGCTGAAACCGCTTTCTAACGTTGGAGTTTCCGGCGACCTATGTGGAAGAGGTCGATAGTTCTACGTGAACATCAAGTTCACGGCGAGGGCATCAAGTCCTCTCGCTCATGGAAAGAAGTTCACTATCACGCCAAGGATTTGGCCGAACATCGCTTGTTGCCGGAAGAGTGCCGAGATTCACGGTTAAGTCGACTGATCCGCTGAAGGAAGAGCTATGTCCGACTATGCCGCAAAAGTGGTCTACACACAATTAAAGAAGTCGAAGAGAGACTACCACAAATTGCCGGACATCATTGCCAAATGCATGACATCAAATTTGGCGCCTTGGACAGCTATCCAAAGCTGTCGATCGTAATGGTTAAGGCGATCCTTGAAGAAAAGAAGTGAATCAAGTTGAGTTTGTCTACAAACAGATCGCGTAACGCTGGAAACAAATCCTTCGAGGATGGAACGCTTGGAGGTTCCCAGATACGCGCCTGGTGATTGGCCACCGATGGAGGTAAAGGAGTCCCTCTTCGACATGGAAAGCGCGCTCCATGTAAACAAGAGGATGTTCGCATCAAACCTATCCGGGCGCACGTAAGAGAGTATACACCTCAAGAGGGTCGATACGAGTGAGAGGGAATCACCAACCTTAAGATACAGCTTGTCTCATCTCTCCAAAGAAGTTAAGGTGCCTCGCATGCAGAAAAGATCACGCCGGCAAAGAAAGAAAAAGAAATCGCCTCCTTTCCTCGCAGTAGTCACCCGCCCGTAGTCGTGTTCCCGCCTCGCAGGCCCAGCAGTGGAGAGAACCATTAATCCCTTCTCCATTGATCAAGAAGAGACTCGCCACAACAAGGAAGCGCACGCTTAAGACATCTCGCGAAGGCATTCACCTTCAATGAACCGGAGGAAGTGGAGCGGATATCCCTTTGGTAAAAACAAAGAGAAGAAGATTTCCAAGCTCTCCGAGCTTGAGAAGATAGCCGAGTCTCGCTCACCACCGAAAAAGATACAGACTACCGGAGAAGTAGAGTCTCCGTAAGTGATTGATGAATGTGCGGGACCACGAGCCGATCGCCAGAGGAAACTCAAGACCCAACTATGCATGCAACAATCGAGGAACAAGGAATGGCCGAGACAACCGGTCAACCCGCTGGCTGTGGTTGTTTCTCCACCGTATTGAAAGCACGAGATGTCGAAAATAAGTCTCGCTACCCTTAATCCCTAGAAACGAGGGCCAGAAGAGAATGATAAAGACGATGTAATCATGTACTCTCCATTGTATCCGTGACATCCAAAATCGCCTACGAGAGTGGAGAAATGGAAGTCGAGCCTATCCAGAGTGCGCTTGAAAGACCAGAGTTCATTGCTGAAGAAGAAGAACTCTTCAGTTTTCGAGGTTGACACAAAGTTTTGCAAGCCCTTGACGAGATAATTGTATCAATATACCGCAGATTCTAAAGAAAACGAATCTGCCAGAGAAACAGACGCAGTAAGACGTGAGAAGGCCAAAGATCTGCCTCTCACCGCACCACCGATCATACACATTCTCACCTTGATGTCCTATCGAAAGTGATGGGGATCTGGACCTCTTGCGCTACGAAGAATTGCAAATGCAGAAGCAATGCAAGAATCCGTAATCCTTCATGAGCAAAGAATGATGGAGGATCAGAGAGTCCTCCAAATCATACCGAGATAGACCTATGGGAGTGGTGCAAAGATATTGCCATCGTTGTCGCCGCCACCACTTCCCTACCATTCGGAGGGAAGGTGTTATGGGAATCGGCGATGAACCGGGATTATAGTGGACCCCAACGAGCCAACCCTAATGAAGGTGTCTTACCACCGCCCCAACCGTTGAATACTCGAGGGAACAATGCAAGAGTCCGGAGACGAGTGACCTCATTCCAAGTCACTCGCCTAGTGTGCCGAGGGGAAACTCCTCCACCGCAAAGAAGGTCTGAGGATGTTGCAGCTAACTCCACAATGAATTTCTGAGGCGAAGTGGAGAAGGAACAACCACAGAATACACAGCAGCAAGTTGTCATCAACGAGCTCGGGAGTTGAGACTGCTCTCACTGAGGTGCCAACTGCTCTGCAGCCAATGACGCCACCGATGCAGAGAGGCACGGAAGGAATCGCCCGGAGTTAACACTGGGCGATGAAAGCAGCAATCCATGGAGTTGAGACTCCAATGGATGCCACTCGAAGACCCCAAGACACCGACACTGCCGAAGGATGTTCACGCCTCGCTGCGCTTGAGACTACAGAGGTAATGAAGGCCAACCGGAGGTTGCGATTTCCCGTAGAGAAATCGAAACACGTAACATCCTCCTCGCTATCATCGATCCATCGAAAAGCGAGATAAGTTGCTCTTCACGCATTCCCAGGATAATCCCGATGTAACCTTTCTCGGGATCTAAGAAGACGATTTAAGACGAAATCATCCCCGTGATCGATCCCAAAGACTCAAAGGATGGATGTTCCAACCACGAGTAAGTCCGACTCAAGACTACTCGCCAAACATTCAACTTTGATGATAAGCCACCCATGGAAATCTCATCATCGTCCGATGACGCTTTCTAATAAGGCCGAGACCAGTAAACTCATTCGGAAAACCACCGACACCGACGGCATTTGAGACAACAGGCTCAAATAAGCTGGTCGATTCACAATGCATCACAAACAAACAGAGTCCATCGCGCAGTCCACAAGCCGCAAAGGTTCGACTCCATAAGGGACTTCACGAGCACCAATTATCATTGAACGATTCCGCCATTGCCCATGATGATGCTTTCAGAGAATCATGTCCCTTCTCTCCGGGAGGTACCCGACCTCCCCAAGATTCAGCCAAAGATCGTGAGCGCTTCCACGGACTGATCCTCGTTATTCCATCGACACCATTGTTCCACCGACTACGACTTTGACGTGCCGCCGTCACCAAACAGAGGTGACAAACCGGGTTGGGGGGACGTGTTCAAAGCCTTATTTGCCGAGATAGAAAAAAATGGAAAGGCACCGTGCCTCACCGACATGAGGTCGATAACAGGACGCAAACCTTACCGGCGATTTGAGAGGCATAATAGTCGATCCGTGAGTGGTGGCAACAAGAAGAACAATGCGTGTGGAACAAGCTCGATATTTCAGACATTGTTCAACAAGTCAGTTAGTCCTACCGGTCGGAATGCCGATGCAAAGACAAAATTGCAAGAGCACATTGAACAAATGCATGAATCTCATTCTACGATAAAGTCAGCCATGAACATAATAAGAACGAGCTCCCGCGTGGAAGAGAACATGGATCAAAAATTCGCTTCCTCATGGGCCGAGATGAAGTTGGTAGCAAATTAATCCAATGCCACCCGCCTGAAGTTCCGGATGGCCTTTACTCCGCAGCCAGACCAAGGTAACTCAACTATCGCCACTGACTTCTTGCTTGCTAGCTTTCCAGGATTCCTCTCTCATTTGATGATGCCAAAAAGGGGAAGAGGAATACCTAAAGCGCCCAAGGGATCCGGTCGAAGGAAGAAAGAATGGAAGGAAAAGCAAATTCATAAGTAAGAGAGAAGAAAGAAGTCCGCTGAGGGGGAAGGTTCAAAGATGTGACCTTGATGATTGCTAAAACCCCCAAAAGGTCTTGTCACAAAATGATATTATCGCAAACTCCCAGCCGACTCGCACTCCAACACTGCTTGTACCTATGGCCGAAAAGAGAAAGACAGTTGAAGCAAAGTTGATGAAGGAAGTGGAAGGAAAGGATGAATGCCCGAAAGCTGGATATTCTCAAACAACATGGAGGCATCCTGAAGCTAGACAGACGCCTATGCCATTTCGGATGCCTGAACCGAGCCAAGATCGCTTGATGAAATAAACGCCGCATCTCAAGGATACTTCGCAAATATGTCCACGCTGCTCGGACTTGACCGAAAAAGTGGTCTCACACTATGTGAAGAAGCCGACAGTGCAAGACATCGCGCCACTCGCTAGTCACTCACCGGGAAAAAAGAAGTGCCCCAAGATAATACACGCCTGCAGGCAGAGGAAGAAGCAGCTGGTGGAGGGAAGAGGTTTCGTACATAGATCTCTCAAAACATTGAGTACATGATCCGTGCAAAGAAAGGAGGATCTATTGGGCCGATTTGACGAGTAGCCAACCTCGCAAGTAACTAAGAACAATGCCGAGTATGTGAAGAGAATTGACGAGGAAAATAAAAGACAAACTCAGCTATGGGAGGAAAGACAAGAAAAACCGAGAAGAGATGAAGTTTCGGCTTATGGCGATGAAAAAAGTTATGCACCAAGATGAGAAGAAAAGAAAAAGGTCGAAGATGACAGAGTCAAGATAAAAGAAGGAGGAGCGAAGGAGATGAAGTGTTGTTGTTCACCCTTCATGTATTTTACTATGTAAATACATTTTATGTAAGTCTTCCGACATCGAATAAAATTGTACAATTTCTACTTGTGTAGATATAAAACAAATGGTTACTTTAAGGTCCACTTAAACTCGATACATTTTCTTTTGATTCAAGCTCGATACACTTTCTAAACAAATGAAGGGTAAAGAACAAGAATGTTATGATCAATAAAAAAGATGGATCCTAAGCATACATTCTCGCGGATTCTACATATGCCTATATGTATCTTTGTTGTTTAATTATTGATGTATGTTTTAAGTTTTGGCATCATCAAAAAGGGGGAAATTGTTGGAAAATTATTTTGTAGATTTTGATGAATTCCATGTAAAACTTAGAATAGAAGTTGGCACCCCATTTTTGTTGTAAATCGTATCAGTAATAGATAGTAATGGGTCGAGCCGAGTCAAGTCACCTATGCCTAAACATGCAAGAAGTCAACTAGAGACAAAGGAAGACTCACAGGAGGAGTGTGGCAAAGAAGAGAAGACAGAACTCGATCAAGGTACCGAGACGCACTGAGAAAATGATCGCCAAGTCAACTCAAGATAGCCAAGTCTCAAGATTGAGTGATGTAATAGTCATCCAATGATCGGAAGATGACTCAAGTCGCCTGGGAAGTTAAGGAAATGCACAAGTAGAGATAATCAAAGAGATCCGCTGCAAAAAATCAAGAGAATTACTTAAACAAGTAATACTTCCATACTACCTTTCTTGAAGTTGCAACACCGAGGAAGCGTGCAAGAGGAATAAACCAATGGGAAGCACCGACTTGGGTCAACTCGAAAAGTCAAGAATCATTCATACGAGGAAATGGGTAATTCCAAGAACTCGCAATGGAAGACAAGCTGCGACAATCAAGTGACTTTCAAAATAAGCCTATCTCTTCAACGGCATTTTTGAAAGATCACTATAAAAGCGCGAGGAATTTATTTGAGAACAAAGTTACTCCAACCACGAGCATTCAAGCAAACATTTGAATCAGAACCAAGAATATTCTCAAATCATTCAAGATCAATCCTCGCCCTATATTACGAAGGAAATCAATCCAACACTCACCAGGTGAAGGAAAGAGAACTTCAATCAACAAGAGGAAATTTTTGAAGAATCAGGGGTCTACATTCCACGGAGAATTGTAGGAAGGTTCAAGGTCGAACTACCAAGCCTGCAAGTTTTTGGAGGGCTTCGCGATCAAATCCAAGAAGTGAGAGCAAGCTGGTCGGTAGTAGCAAGCGCACCGCCTCGCGGAAGCTCCGAGTCGCACGGAAGCCACCGTGACTAAGCATCTCCGATCGAGTCCCAAAGGATCAAGTCACCAGGGTGATCAAGACTTGTATCCGGGATCATAACCACTCAGATATTGATCAATACTTTTAGTGGATTCCTCCAGAGTCGGAGGAAGAGAGAGTAGAAGAATTACCCCATCTTCAACCTCTATAAAAACTTATCAGTGTCATTTACATTTCAAAGACTTTAATTTCTCGTGATCTTATTTTTATATCTCACGATAAATTTGCTATCCAATTGATAATCAATCGAAAAAAACCAAGTATTAAAACAAACTTAACCAAATTCAAGGGTGTTAATTCTTCCAATAAAACAAATCACAAGTTAAGTCTTTTTAGTCAAAACAACTGAAAGTTATTCTATCAACACCAACTCAGTCAAATGAGTGACTAACTCTACCGATTAACTAACTTAGTTGTCCATCAAGGACACACACCAGTGAAGTATTAACTCAATATTTAAAAGGACTAATTTGAAAAGTTGGTAAGGTTTATTCAACCCCCTTCTAAACCTTACACTCACACCCTCGGGACCTACACACATAATTGGAGTTTATTTTTCTTCAATTTCATAATCTCTCAATCCGTTGTCTCATCCATAAAAACTTGGGCACAATAGTCGCCTCGCAGCCTATGTACTGCTTCACCGTGGATGGGCTATTGATTTTTTCTTCTTGCTAAACCAGAAACCAATCTGCTTTCCAAGCATTTGACATGTACCTTGTACTTTTCCTATCAACTCTACATCCAAAGATAAATTAGTCCGGAGTAACCAATAAGCTTGAATCCACCTTCTTTTTGGATACCATAAGCCAACTTCCTGGCATCCCTTCAAATATCTTAGATTCTCTTAGTTGCGCTCATGTGGCTATCCTTTGAATCTTGCACATACACCTACCGCAAAGGTGATGTCCGCCTCATCGGGCCGCAAATAGAAGCAATGATCCAATAAGTGCTCAGATCTTGTTTGATCTACAAATTTACCATCCGCATCCATGTCCATCTTTGACTAATGTGTTCATTGGTATTTTCATTGTAAGACTTCTCTTCCATATCAAATTTCTTCATTAAATCTCTCGGTGTACTTTGTTTGACATATGAAAGTTCCATCCTTCAATTGCTTAACTTGAAGTCCTGGAAGAAAATCAGCTCTCCCATCATGCTCATTTCAAATTTTCCTTGCATAAGGTTTGAGAACTTATCACACAAAACTTTTTATTTGTGGATCCAAAAATGATATCATCCACATATATTTGAACAAGCAAAGATACTCTCTCCATCTTGAATTCTCAAGAGTGTTTCTGTCCACTTTGCCTTTCGCGAATCCATTATCCATCGTGAATTGAGATAATGTATCATACCATGCTCTTGGTGCCTGCTTTCAATCCATATAATGCTTTCTTGAGCTTGTACACATTATCTCCAATAGTCTTCCGATCAAAACCTGGAGGTTGTTCAACATAGACTTCTTCCTCTAATACCATTTAAGAATCCACTTTTCACATCCATTTGATATACAAAGAAGTTCTTATGAGCAAAGATAGGCAAGAAACATCCTTATTGCGCTTCTAATCTTGCAACAAGAGCAAAGGTTTCATCAAAATCTATTCCCTCTTCTTGGCAATACCCTTTGGCTACCAATCTTGCTTTGTTTCTTACCACAGATCCTTCCTCATTCATCTTGTTTCAAAACCCATTTTGTGCTAATAACATTCTCACGGGTTGGTCTCTCGCACCAATTCCCATACTTTGTTCCTTTCAAACTCGATTCACTTTTCTTGTACGGCTTGAATCCAATGTGTATCATCCAAAGCTGCTTGAGAGACATGTTTTGGCTCTATTTGGGAAAAAAACAAGTGAACGCTTGCTTCTTGCCGAGCTCGATCTGCTCTTACACCATCTCTAACATCTCCAATGAGTAGCTCGTAGATGGTCTCTCACCATCTCACAACAAAGTTGGAAGTAAGTCACCGGGTTCACCGCCTTGCAAAATTTACGTTGTGCATGAGCAGCTTCTTTCATCATCATTCACCGCAGACTTTCCAGCTTGTCTTTGAGATTCAGCTTATCTCATCTTCATTTTGGCTGATTACTCTTACTTGACCTTCAACATAAGGACTCTTCTCGTATAGTTTGGGTCGATTCAAATTTATCGCCTAACTCTTCAACGTCCTTCCCATTCACATTAGGTTCATCAAAAACCACATGAATAGACTCTTATGTGACCATAGTCCTCTTTGTTCAACACTCTATAGCTTTGCTTCACCGAGTATCCCAAAAGATACATTCATCAACTTTAACATCAAAAGCCTTTAGTTATCCTTGCTTTATTGTGATTTAAGCATTTACATCCAAATATTCTAAAATATGCAACATTCGCTTTCTCCCCGTCCATATTTCATAGGAGTCTTTATCATTGTCTATTAATCATGCATCTATTTTGAGTATAGCATGCAAAGTTGATGTCTTCAACCCAAAATCTCTTAGGCAATCAAGCTTCACCCGGTAACATGGTTCTTATTTTCTTTTGAGAGTTCAATTCTCCTTTTCACCTACTACATTTTGATGTGGAGTCCTTGTTATGATAACTCATGAGCAATACCATTTTCAACGCACATCGAGTTATTATCCCATTGACAAACTCGCTTCCTCTATCGACCTTATCTTTATAATGGTTTGCTCTTTTTCATTTTGAACTCTTTTCATCACCGAGGTAATTTCGCAAAGTTTCCTTGTTTTTGCACATGAAGATTGTCCATGATATCTTGAATAATCATCCACCACCACTAAGGTGTATTTCTTTCCACTTATGCTGGTTGGTTCAATCGACCAAATAAATCCATATGCAACAGATGCAATATCCTTGTGAAGAAGGACCAGCTTCTCCTTGAATGAAGATTTGATCCGCTTTCCCATCCGCATGCATCACATACACTTTCCTTCTTGATATCAATCGCAATCCTTCCACAAGATGACTCCTTGCAAGCTTGTTGATTGTCTTGAAGTTCGGGATGACTTTACTTTTCTTGTGCCACGCCAACTTGATTCGGCCAGTGTTTTGCTAACAGACAGTGCTGGGTGGCAAGAGACCAATCTACCACATACATATTCTTCTCGCTCTGCAGATCCTTGCAAAAGACTATTTCATTTGATTCAAGATCTTTGATCCGCACACTCCCATATTGAATCCAACATTGTAGCCCTTGTCACGAGTTGGTTGATGCTTAACAGTTGAAGTTGAGGCCTTCAACATATGAAACATCTGTGATCTCTAATCCATTCTTCTCTGGATCCAATTGCCTTTTATTTCCCTTGAGCTTCATTTCCTCCAAATATGACTTTTTGCACCTCTAATATCCTTGAATCTTGACAGATTTTTCTTATTTCCTATCATATGTCTAGAACAATGCCACTATCCATGTACCAGTTCCGTGGCACTTCACTTGCTCCTTGAACCCGCAATCAAGGAAATTAGTTTTTAGTACCCATACTTGCCTGGTCCCGAGGGGTTAGTGTTGTAAGATGATCCAACCAACCTATAGCCAAATGACTTGACTCCCAAGAGGTTGCCATCTATCTGCGCCATAATCATAATTCACTTTTGGCAAATTGCTTAGGGGCTTTAGGTTCATACAATCTGTTTCTTTTGTCTTTATGCATGTGTGTGTTTTAGCAATTTCCTTCTTTGGGTAGTTGTGATATTTTTTGTCGTGTCCGGGGTGCATATGTGTGCCGATAATAGCTCTTTTGCCTTTGGAATGACCTTTACTTAGGTCTAGGTTTTTGCCATTTAGTTTGATTCCATTGGTCTTTCATGATTTTTCACATTATTCCAATTAGCTTGGCTTGGGTAGTTTCTACCATTCCCATCATATGTGTTTCTTTGATAAAACTTCTGGGGTTTTTGGTAGCTTTGTTTATTCTTCACAATGTACTTTCTATTTGGAGTTTGCTTTGAACTCTGCAGATCTCTTCTCGCTTGTCCTCTTAGCATACTCAACTCGTTGTTTTTTTTCCTTTATATCCAAGGCCGTTTGTTTGTGATTGTGCTTTGAATGAATGTGGTGCAACATTTGGTGTTTTGGGTTTTTGAGATGCTTCATTACTTGAAGATCCCTTTTCCAAAGTCACTCTAGGAGTTTGATGGCACAAAGGAATTGAATCCTATGCCTATCTTATCTCCACACACTTTTTCGCTTATAATAAGGTCATCCAATGATTTAGATGCCTTTGTAAATGAGGCAATCACATTTTTGAGATCACTTTCCCTCTTTTCTATAGCAGTATCTCAAGTTATTAGTTTAGCATTCTCACTTTTTAGCTCTTTGTTCTCATCAAATATGTGACTTAGAAGACACAAACTCCTTAGTCACCGTGAGTTCTCACAGAGTCAGGGTCGTTTTCCTCATTTAATAGTGTGTGTGAGGATTTAATGTTCTCAAAGTCTTTCATCATTTTGCCTAATGAATCATAAACATCAATGGGTGATGAAGTGTGTGTATCACATTCACTATCACTAGAACTGAATGAGATGAGTTAGAGTGTACCTCATCTTCTTGGTCTAGTTGATCTTGTTCTTTATCCATTAGATAGATAATTGCTTCTTTTTCGTAATGACTTGAGTAGTCGGCTTCACTACTCTCTCGAGTCCGTCGCTTTTTAGACTTAGCTATCTCAAAGCCTCAACAACATAGCTTTCTTTTTTCCTGTATTCTTTCTCTAAAGACTTTTCTTTTTCTTCATTTATGTACTTATTGACTAGTGGATAGAACAAATCAATTGCAAAATTTTCTCGTTGTTTCAGCCCAACACAGTTTCTCGCTCTTTGACCAGCCTTTTTCTGTCTTGGGTTATCACCTCTCTAATATTCAACCTTTTGATGCTCCTCTCTTGGGTGGCCTGTCTTCCTTGACTTGGAGGGAGTCAATGTCTCCTGAAGGATTCACCCTTGTTTTTTTATAGTTCTTATTGAAGAACTTGTTGAATATTTTAACCATCAGGGCAATCTCCTCCTGGTCTATGGCTTCCTCGACTTGACTCTCTTTTCTCTCCTTGACTATAAGTGCAGCTGCTTTTGGGTACAACTGTCTCCTCTTGATCTTTTCTTCTCAACTCAAACTCATAAGCTTTGAGATCCGAGAATAGCTCATGATTGGATGTTGTTGTGAGGTTCATTGAATGTCTCAACGCCATGGCCTTCATTTCCCATTCAAATGGGAGGCTTTTAGAATCTTCATACACATTTCCTTTTGTGTATATTCTTTCCTGCCGATAGCTCATTTGTGATTTTAGTGAATCTGCATCCAAATTGATCTAAGGTTTCACCAGTAAGCATTTTAAAATTTTCAAATTTTTGTACAAATACAGACAATTTATTTTCTTTAATTTGCTCGTATACTTCACAAATTAAATATTAATTTATCCTGCATTTCTTTGCGATTTGCAAGATTTGACTTTATTGAATATTTTTTTGTCCAATGTCTTGTAAAGACCATTCTTAGCCACATTATCCAAGTTGTATCTCTTTTCGTCATCATTGGTCCACTCGATCCTTGCTTTTCAACCACGGCCGGGTTCTGTTTTTCTCGCTTCACATTACTACAATGCTATTCTTATAGATGTGTTCACCTTAAGTATTTGCAGCCAATCCTCCTCACTAGCCACATTTCATCATGTAAAGTGATAGATGAGCCAGCATACGATTTTTTCAACTATCAAATTCCTCAACAAAGAACATAGAAATGAGTGTCGATTTGCTTCCATGATAATAACTTTTGCTAAGAATGAAAGATTTTGAAAATACAAGTGTTAAAAAACCTTTTAGAAAAGATAGAAATCTTGTTCAAGAACTACGGAAGGCTCAATGAACCAACTCTCCGATACCACTTGTAGGTCCCAAGGGGTGTGAGTAAGGTTTAGAGGGGTTGAATAAACCTTACCAACTTTTTGATTTTAATCCTTTTAAAATTTTATAGAGTTAACACACAAACTAAGTCCTTGAGGGACAGCTAAGTTAGTTAATCAAATAGAGTTAGCCACTCAACGACTGATAGAGTCGTTGATAGAATAACTCAAATTTTAGCCTAAACCTTAACTTGGTTGTGTTGAGTTTTTCAAATGGAAGACTTAACACCCTTGAATTTGATTTAAACTTGTTTTAACACTTGATTTTAGCACTTAGTTTTTAATCGCTTGATAGCAAATTATCGTAAGAGATATAAGTATGTATGCGAAATAAAAGTGTTGAAATGTAAATGACACAAATGATTTTTATAGAGGTTCAAGATGGGATAATTATTCTAATCCTCTCTTCTCCAACTCCCCGGAGAAATCACTAAGTAATGATCACCACAAAGTGGTTATCGCCTAGAGACAAGTCTTGATCACACACCGACTTGCTCCTTGACTCGATCCCAGAGATGCCTTGGTCACATACCGCTTCTCTTCGACTCGCCTTTCTTCACAGGGCAACTGTTTTTGCTACTTCACTCACTTTCTTGAGCTTCTTGGATTTGATCACGAATCCCTCCAAAAATCAGATCGAGTCGACCTTGAACCTTCCTATAATCCTCCTTGAAAGTAGACCCTTTTTGATTCTTCAAAAGTTTTCTCTTCAACAGTTTGAAGTTGTCTTTCCTTCACAAAACTTTGTGTTGGATTGATTTCCTTTGAGTTCTGTGCATGAGGATTTGCTTGAATATTTTTGAGAATATTTGCAGTTACGCTTGAATATTGGCTTTGATTTCTCTCGTGTGCAAGGTAACCTTTTCTCAATGAATATCCTCACTTTTTATAGTGAACTTTCAAAATCTACCTATCAAGAGATAGCTGATTTTTTCAAAAGACACTGAAAGTTCGTTGGCTTGTCTTTTCTTGGTCTTCAATCTTAGGATGTAGATCTTTCCTCGTATTAAATGAATGTTCACTTTTCGTGTTCTCAAACGAGGTGCAAAGATGCTTCCCATTGGTTTATTCCTTTGCACGCTTCTCGGGACGAACACTTTAAGACCTGGCAAAGATGGAAGATTACTTAGTTAAGTAATGTTCTTGACTTCTCGTAAACGGATTCCTTTCGCTGACTTCTCTTGGGCAGCTTATTTCCCCAATGTGACTTGAGTTTGCTTCAATCATTTGAAGACTCAACTTTCACTTTCAACTTGTGACTCGCTTCTTGAGATGACTTAAACCGACACTTCACACACCGCTCCTCACCGATACATCTTCCTCGTCCAAGTTCTTGATCTTCCTTCTTGGCCATACTCAGTTGTTCCACAAATGAGTCTTCACTTGATCTTGATTGACTTCTTGTATTTCCAGCATAGTCGACTTGACTCAACTTTTCCAGCCCTATCTATTACAATGAAAATTACAAGGAAAATGGAGTGCCAACTTTCTAGTTTAAGTTTTACATGACATTCATCAAAATCTATCAAATAAATTTCCCAACAAGGTGGGACTTGACATGAGACTTGAGATGAAAGTTTATGGAAAAATAGGGTGCATCGCGCGAAGAGAGAGTTAAGTATCATCGGCGCTTCTCGCGCCCCACTTTTATTCCTTTTTTTTCTTTCTATTTTTCTCAGCCTTCCCCCTAGCTCACGATCCAGAGATCGTGATGATGTCGCTTCAGCTCCCTGTCCTTCTGCAGGCCCTTCGGGAGGGAAACGACTGAGGATAGAGCCCAGAGTTGCTACTTCTGAATAGTGTTGATCCCTGAACTCTCTTCTCCTGTGGAGTGAACCATCATGAGAGGATCCAGTCCCATTGGAACTACAATGATTCTGGTTTTGGCTACGCCCATACCCAAGGAGCTATATCGTCTGATGACTCACTTTTGTCCTTCGAGAACATTGAGACTCACCTTTGCGGGGACCTTGCTCGAGTAAGCTTCCATAATTTCTTCATACATCCATCTTCATGCTTTGTCTTTTTACTTGGCTAAGACTTATACAAATTATGTTGTAGGCCCTGAACCCCGTAGCGACTTTGAACCAAGGTGAGGTGCCTAAGGTGGAGAATCGTCAACTTCGAAGTGAGGTGAAGGCACTTAAGGCCGCAACTAGCCATCGTAAGTATGAGATGTCAGATCTATCGACGCAGTGTGCTAGAGCAAAGAGTTGGCTTACCTATGAGGCTAAGATGGGTGAGATATTCTTCCGTCTCTGGCTGGATTTGAGTTGTTGGCCAAGGAGAGGTCTGATTCATTTTAGTCACACAAAGGTTTTTTGTCCTATTGCTCTGACATGATGGGAAAGTTTTGCTCTTATTATGACAAGGTGGTGCACCACTGCCGGAAACATCTACGGCAAAGTGGAAATGCATCTAGTGAGCTGATCATTATCCTGGATTTGTGGTGTTTCCGAGGAGAAGGAGGATGAAGAGGTCGAGGCTTTGGCGGATCTTCCCAATGATGTTGGTGGCGGTGGGGATGTTGCTGATAGAGATGAGGTGTCTTCCGCTTGAGCAGTGATAGTCCATTCCTTGTTTGATCTTGAGATGTTTGATATTGTCCCACCAGGCTGGATGCTTTCTCCATTTTCTTCATGTTTATTAGCTTCCCATCGCGATGTTTTAATTGTGGTGTTTGCGTATGACTTCTTGCGAAAGATTAGACATTACGTTGGATTTTAACATCATGGGGCGCCCTTCCTGACCTCGGAGGAGGGTGCCCTCTGCCCCTCTTGGGGTTCCCGAGGCGCCCTTCCAGAATTCATAGATGGGCGCCCACTTTGTTGCTTCCCCAAGTCATCGCTTTTTGTAGTGATAACTTTCTTCTATAGGAGACTTGTTTGTTTTCCACATTGAGGTGGATCTTCCCTTTGGAGGGAGTCTTAATTCTTTCAGAATAGCTGAGAGTACTTGTGTTTGAGGTTAATGTCCGCCATCCTATGAGACCTTGAGGGCGCCCTTCCGGATCCCAATGGGCGCCCTTCTAGAACCCAGAGAGGGCGCCCTTCCGGGGTTTGGAAGGGGCTTCCTTCTGGAACTATTCTCTGACCTCGCTTTTGATGTCTTCCCCCAAGTGTTAGAGTTTTTCTTTCTTCTTTCGCCGAGGAGTAATATTCTGAAGGGTGCCCTTCCAAAGCTCGGAGTGGGTGCCCTCTTGGAGTTCACTGGGTGTCTTTCCTAAGATTGGAAGGGGATCCCTCCTGGAGCTTCCACGATAATTTCTTCTTTATGCTTCTGATCTTCTTCCCATGTGTTAGCAATTTTTACATTCTTTTCTTTGCACGTTTTCATCATGGAGAATATTTCACCGGGACTCTTGTAAGGAGGCCCCCTTCTCTGGGGTCTTAGCCGGAGGGAAAAGAATATTTACTAGGACCTCTTTGTGAGGAGGCCTATCTCATCCGGGGTTTTAGCCGGGAGAGGTCATCCCACCCGAGGTCTTAGTTGGGTGAGGTCGTCCCCTCCGAGGTCTTAGCCGGATGAGGTATGTTAGGACAATCTCTTATAAGGAGGCCTCTCCTATCCGGGGTCTTAGCCGAAAGAGGTCATCCCACTTGGGGTCTTAGTGGGGTGAGACCATCCCCTCCGGGGTCTTAGCCGGATGAGGTAAGTTACTAGGACCTCTTATGAGGAGGCCCCTCCCATCCGGTGTCTTAGCCGGAAAGGGTCATCCCACCTGGGGTCTTAGATGGGTGAGTCCATCCTCTTTGGGGTCTTAGCCGGAGGAGGTTATTTATGAGGACTCTCATGAGGAGGCCCCTCTAATCCGGGACCGTAGCTGAAAATATGAGGTTTATTGAGGAGAGCGTCTAACTGATCATTGACCTTGGACATATGTGGCCATTAATTGCGCCCTAACCATGTGTGGCCATTAACTGCATTCTTAAGAGCATTTTTATTCAATTTATTATAATGAAAAAGCTTTACGCCTTTCTAAAAAAATGATTTACGCCCTGGGAGCGAAAACATAGCGGGAATGTAAATAAATTTTTAATACCTCTTCGGCGGAAATGAACTGAAAACAATAAAAAATACTAACAATCTCTGGGAATCTAGGGAGAGCTATTTGTTCATGACTGTGAGAGGATTTCATCATTCAGTCTCGGTAGCTCATCTTCAAGGTGGCCATATAGCACTCCCGAGCTCTCCTGATGTCTTCGACGGTCTCTCATACTCTCGATTATGTAGGGAACTTCAGCTTCAAGTGAACCATAGATGGGAAGACCCGGAATTGATTCAAGCTTGGCCTTCCCAAAATTTAGTTATACAGAGATGAAGCATCTACGGTGAGAAAGTGGACCATCTTCGTGACCTGGTGAGGGGCGTCCATGCTTAGTGTGAGTGGCAAGTTAATTTCTCCCTATGATTTGATCATCTCTCCTGTGAAGCCAATCAGTGGTGCCGATATTGGAACAACTTACGCTGGATTGATTTTTATCTTGTCGAAGGCTTCCAGGAATATGACATCAACCGTGCTCCCCGTGTCAACAGGACCCTTTTGACCACAAGGTTGGCCAACATGACTGATATGACAATGGCATCTTGATGAACTTGGGTCTGTGGGATGTAATCTTCAGTGCCGAATGTGATTTACATGGCCTTGGCCTGAGGCTGCTCCATGGCTCTCTTCATGGATGGATTTTCCTCGGCGCGTCCTCTTCTATCTTTGCTATACCCCTAGAGGGCACTCCGAGCGTCATTTGCCTCTAAGCCTCCGGATATCACATTGGTGACTCTAGCAACATGATTGTCGTGCCTACCTTCCTCTAGAACCGGGAAAGCAATACTTAGTCTTGTGGAGATTCTTTTTCTTGTGGCCAATGATCATGGAGAAACTTGCTCTGATCCACATAGTCTTTGAGATGGCCTTTCTGGATGAGCCACTCTATCTCATTCTTCAAGCAAAATAGTCTTCGGTGGTGTGCCCTCGATCCCTGTGATATCTTGAGTATAAATTTGAATGTGCCCGTGAAGGGTTGTTCCTCTATGGCTGTGGGGGATCAATGATCCCCTTTTTCTGAGCGGCTATCAGCACCTCCGCTATTAGGGCATTGGGAGGTGTGTAGCTGGGTCCATTATCTTTCCTCGAGCCCTTGTGCGCTGGGCTTAGGTTTGGTAGACTCCTCGACACGAATGTGCTTCTCTGTTCAGCTCAATAGCTCCTCCTTGTTGGATGGAGGTTTCCCACCAAGAGATTCTTTCATGTTCCCTCGGCGCAGATTCTGCTGCAGTATCCCCCCAATGTCTCATGTTGGATGTTGGTCACTTCGTTGACAGTCTCTATGAACCATTTCATGAACTCCCGCAGTGTCTCTCTTTCCTTTTGCTTCACCTGCAAGAGGTGAGTGATGGTCTTGGGACACTTTCTATTAATGGAAAACTGTTGCATGAACACCTCTGTGAGCTTGTCCATCCCGGAAATCGATCCAACGGGGAGTTGATTGAACCATGTCAGCGCCCGTTTGGTTAAAATAGTGCGGAATACCTTGATGTAAGAGGCATCTGTCATGCCATAGAGATCCGCATTGGCATAGAGTTTGCCCAAGTGTTCCTGCGGGTCTCCAGTGCCATCATACTCTAGGAGGTTGGGCGTCTTGATTCCTGGGAGCAAGGGTTCGTGATAAGATAATTGGAGCCAAAGGGCTCTTTCATCAACGTTGTAGACGTGGATTGGCTAGGCTAGGCCGCACAACTTGAGATTCTTCAACCGCTCGGTGGATGTAGGTCCCAAGGGGTGTAAGTGTAAGGTTTAGAAGGGGGTTGAATAAACCTTACCAAATTTTCGATTTAGTCCTTTTAAATCTACAGAGTTGATTCTACACAAATTGTGTCCTTGATGGATAATGAATTAGTCACTCAAGAGTTAATCTCTCAACGACTCACCAGCTTTATTGATGGAGTAACTCACTGCTGACTATAATTTAACTCAACTGTGGTTTTATTTTCAGCGGAAGACTTAACACCCTTATGTTTGATTAAGCAAGTTTTAGAGCTTGATTTAGTACTTATAAATTATCAAATAGATAGCAAATTTATCACAGATATAAGCGCTTAAAAGTGCGAGAATTTAAATGTTTGAAATGTAAATGACACAAAGAAAGTTTTTATAGAGGTTCAAGATGGGGTAATTCTTCTACTCCTCTCTTCTCCAACTCCCGGAGGAATCCACTGGTAATGATCGCTTTACAAAGTGGTAATAAATCCGGATACATGTCTTGATCACAACAATGACTTGATCCTTTGGGACTCGATGCGGAGACGCCTTGATCACTCACCGGCTTCTCGTACGACTCGGCTTCTTCACAGGCACTTTGCGCTACTACTCACTCACTTGCTCAAGCTCTTTGGATTTGATCATGAAGCCCTCCAAAAGCTTAAGACTTGGTTCAAATTTCCAACCTTTCTACAATCCTTCCCCGAATGTAGACCCTTGTTTTCAACGGTTTCCTCTTCAATCTGTTAAAGTTCTCTTTCCTTCACGGTAAGTGTTGGATTGATGTACTTGAAATGTAGGCTTGAGGATTGAGAATGTTTGATTTTAATAAGCTTGTATATCTCACGTGTGTGTCATTCATGCATCATCTCCTTCTCAAACAAACTCCTCGCCTTTTATAGTGAACTTTCAAAAATTTGCCCGTTGAAGAGATAGGCTTATTTTTGAAAGTCACTTTGCGATCGTTGGCTTAGCTTCTTGGAATTGCCATTTTCTCGTATGAATTGTTCTTTCACCTTTTCGTAGTTCTTCGACACGGTGTGGTGCTTCCCATCGTTCATTCCTTTTGCACGCTTCGGGACTCGAGCACTCCAAGAAAGGTGGTATGGAGATATTACTTGTTTAAGTAAATCTCTTGATTTAAACGGTTCTTTTACGATTATCTCGACTTGACCGCATTTCCTTACTTTCCCAGGTGACTTAGAGTCGGGCCTTCCAATCATTGGATGACTCTTCATCTCACTTCAACTCGAGACTTGGCTTTTCTTGAGTTGACTTGATCGATGCTCCACTCACCGCTTCTTCAAGAGAGTTCCTGCTACTCTTCTTTGCCATACTCAAATTTGCCTTGCGCAGCAAATAAGTCGTCTTCCTTCAGTCTTCATTGTCTTCTTGCATGTTAAGGCGTAGGCCGACTTAACTCACCTTTTGGCCACTCTAATTGTTACAATACATTTTACAACAAGAATTGGGGTGCCAACTTTCTATTCTAAGTTTTACATGGCATTCATCAAAATCTAAACAATAAAATTCCTAACAAAGGATCTTCACGATTACGATTCTTGTCGCGACCTTATTTTCCTCCCCGATCATTTGGATCAGGGTCTTGATGAGGCGGAGCCAACTGTGGTACTCATGCAACATCTCAAGGTACTGATGTCTCAAAGCATTCCGACGCTTCATCCAAGAGAGATTGGAGGGCTTCCCGGGACAAACTAATTTCTTCAACAGGCGGAGCCCCCCCAGGAGGAGGAGGAGGGCTGGTTCCCCATCTTCCCAGGCGGTCGCTCTTTCTTGGCCTCTCCGACGCCGACATGCTACTTGAGATCCACAATCACGTGTTTGCGATTGAGTCCGCATCATCATGTGCTTTTGTTGTTCCCACAGACGGCGCCAAAATGATGTTGCATTTTCAAGCAGATTACCCAAGTCAACCGAGTTGACAAAAATCCTCCTCCCGATAGGGAAATCTTCGAGCTTGTCCTCTTCCCCAGGGAAGTTTTCTCATTTTCTACTCCCGAAACAATTTAAATCCTTCGATGAAAACTTGCCCGCACACACGCCAAAACGTTAGAGGTCCTGGGTTTGTCTCGGGAGGCCCCTCCGACACTCAAGTCGGCATGGTGAACGAGAGGGAACAATAAACGATAATTAAATGCACATGAGAGTAATTAATTATAAGTTAATTAATTGCGATGAATGGGGTGGACCTTTTTATACCTTTGCAACATGGGCCCTGTGGGGCCGTGGCAGAGAAATTGGCCTATGGGTCATCCCACGTAGAGAAAACGACCGCTTAGGCCAAACTCGGACTCCTTTGGGGATGGTTTAATTATCAAGAGCCCATTGTGTAAGTCCAAGTGGCTACACTAATCTAGAGTGGGGTGAATAGATTATGCCGATTTTTCGATTTACACCTCTTTTTCGAATGAAACAAGCAAAGACAAGAATGAAAATGCGGGAAGTAAATAACACGTTTTAACTTAAAGAGGTTCAACCCACCTAGGGCCTAATCCTACCACCCCAAGATATCTGATGGATTTCAAAAAGAAAAAAATTATTAATAGTTACCAAAACTATTACACTCTTCACCTTGAAGAGTGCCACACTCTTCTTATAACACCACCAAGGAGATTACCACAATCTTCCTTCACCTATGAAGTGTACCACACTCTTAAACACCTAAGATCACCCAAATGTGTTCTTACCACAAGAACAACAACAAGGATATCTTGGGCGGCCCAAGATCCCTCCTTTCTTTCCCCGGATCTACGTACTCAATATTCTTGGGCGGAGGCCTGGAGTCCAAGCTTCTTCCTCCACTGCCGCTTCTTCTCTACTCTTCAAGGGCGATATCTTTGACGGGTCTTCTTTCCAAATTGAGTGACCACGGAGTGACCAAAGAGATTGGATCCGGTTGTCTCAGCTCGTCAGACCTTCTTCACATAATGTGAGACCCTTTTCCCAAGACATGTCCCAAGCTTGAGCCATGGACATATTTGCAAAGTATCCCTCGGACTCGAGCGTTTTAAATTCATCGATTGATCTAGGCTCGTCCCGACATCCGAGATGGCATAGGTGTCTCTCACAACCGGAATGCCTCCGTGTTCTTTCAAGATGTTCATCACCCTGGCATCCATTCTTCCTTCCACTTCCTTCATCCCCGCTTCAATTGATTTTCTCTTTTTACCATAGATACAAAGAAAAGTGTTGGAGTGGCAGAGTCACGGGAGTTTGTCTTTGCTCATGATGTCACCGCGGACAGACCTTGTTAGGGTTTGTGCAATCATCAATGTTACATCCGCCGATCCTTCCCCTCAACAAGCTTTCCTTTCTTCTCGCTTTCAAGACTTCCTCGATTGATTTTCCTTCTCACCGCTCCTTTCTTTTCAAACTTGATTTTGTCGCTTTAAGGTATTCCTCTTCCCCTTTTTGGCATCATCAAAGGATAGAGGAACCCCAGAACATCTTTGGCAAGCATGAAGTCGAGTCTTCGATGGTTGAGTTCGCTTCAAGTCTGCATTGTATGCACCACGGAATTCGACCTAGTAGCGTTGGATTCTCATTAAATCGACTTCATCTCACCCATGAGAAGGCTGAATTTTCTTGTCATGTGTTCTTCCAAACGTCGTATATCATTTTGCATTAAGCTCACGCAGCGGCCTTGATCTCGGCGGTGAGCTTCATGCATATGCTCAATGTGTTCCTCGCCGTTTTTGCATCAAGATTTTCACTCTCCACACCAAAGCACTTGTTGAACAATTGTCCGTGATCTCACCTGCTCCACACGCATTGTTTGTTTCTTGCCACCATTCCTTATCTCGAATCAAGCCCAGAATCACCGTAAGGGTGGCATCTCTGTTGTCCAATCGCATGTCCAAAGAGGCCTCGATGCCTCTCCATCCTTTCAACCTCAAGAAAGAGTGCCTTGAATACTTCTCGAGCTTCACCGATTCTTCATTGCCGATGGCCATACAAAGATCGAAGTCAAAATTAGCCGAACAATGGTGTCGATGGAAGAACAAGAGCTGGTTTGTAATAGCGTGCTTGTTCGCTTTCGATTCTTCGTGGAGTTCTCGTATCTCCAAAGGAGAAAGGAAAGATTCTACAAAAGATTCATCACCGCCAACCGGATCTGTTCGATGATGAGCGGTGCGCGTGAAGTTCTTTTGGGAATCGATCTGCTGCCGCACCTTGAGGAGCCTCGAGCAGCTGGTCTCTTGTTCACCGGGTTCTGTTGTGAAGTAGACCCGGCTTGGCCGAGCCTCACTGCCTTAATGCCTTCGTTGGTCTCAAATGATTTCTCCATTTCGAAGAGACGGTCCTCGGCTTTATCAAGAGCATCATTAGACGATGATGAGATTTCCATTGGTGGCTCATCATCAAAGTTAAAAGTTTGACGAGTAGCCTTGGGATCAGATTTGCTCGTGCTTGGAACATCCGCACCAGTCTTTTGGATTTGTCATGGGGATGACTCACTTCTTCTTCGCCTTCCGATCCCCCAGGAAAAGTGACATCGGGTTATCCCTGGGAATCATGAAGTGCGATCTCCTTCTCGGATGGGTCGATGATAGCAGGAGGGATGTTCTCTACTTGGCCTCTTTACCCGGAAGTCTCAACCTCCCGTGGCCTTCATTTCCTCCAAATAGTCTCTCTGTTGCGAGGCCTTGTCCTCCCTTTCGACAGTGTCACCTGCCTTGTAGAGTCTTCTATAGTAGCATCCATTTCATCTCAACCCCATGGATTGCACTTTCATCGCCCAGTGTTAACTCCTGTGGCTCACATTCCTTCTCACGTGCCTCGACCGCATCGCGTCATTAGCCTTCGTGAGCAGCGGTTGGCACTCTCACCGAGACAGTCTCAATCGCCTGAGCTTGATGGCAACTTGCTGTCTTCTTGTGTTTGAATTTTCTCTACTTCGCCTCCTACATTCTTTGTGGAGTCATCTCGATATCCTCCGTCCTTGCCGCAGGAGGGAGTTTCCCCCACCGGGCGCACCACCGAGTGACTTGGAATGGGGTCACTCGTCTCCAAGCTCCCGGGCTGTTTCGATTGATTGCTCACTCGGCCGTTGGGGCGGTGGGTAGACACCTTCAATAGGGGTTGGCTCGATCAGGGGTCCCCACTATCCCGTTCATCGCCATCTCCTCGATTGCCTTCTTCCGAGTGAGTGGAGAAGTGGTAGCATCAACAACAGTGGTTATTTGCTGAACCACTCCCATTGGATCGATTTCGTGTGTTCGAGGACTCTCCTGGTCCCTCCATTAGTCTTTGCTCGTGAAGGATTCTTGATTCGTGCAATGCTTGCTGCATTTGCAACTCTTCGTCGGCGCGGCATTCTCCTCGTTCCTCGTCACTTTCGTGAGAAGACATCAAGAAGAGGATGTGTGTGTTATGTGGTGCCGAGATAGGGCGGATGCTTGCCTTCTCACGTGCTTCTGCGCTTCTTCACTTTGCTTTTCTCTCTCCTTGTCTTTGTAGATCTGCAGAATGTCTATGCAGTTGTCTTCATCCGTAGCCGGGAGCACAAAGAGTTAATCCAAGGAAATTTAGCGTTCCTCTTCTTCTTCTATGAACTCGGGCGTTGGAAATGTTCCTCGACTTGCTCAACTTCCATTTTCTCCACTCACGCAGACGATTTTGGATGTCCTGGGTAAGGTGGAGATAGGATCATTACATCACTATCTGCTTTGGTTAACTGGTTCTTTTGTGCTTCAATTGTGAGCTACAATCTGTGTCTTCGGGTTGCCTCTGACGCTTTCCTTCGGCAGACTTTCATCGTTTTTCATCAACTACATCCGAGACTCTACTTCTCCGGAGTCTCCAGTATCTATGCTAGTTGAGTAATCGACTCAAATTTTTCTCCTGTCGACCGCTGACGAAGTCTTCTTCGTCTCCTGGTTTGTACCAGGGAATTTCTGTTCGTGAGGCGGTGTCCTCTCGAGTCTTGGGCGGCCGGGCTGGCCGGCTTGTGTTTGTTTCGAGGAGCCGCCGTCCTGAGGCTTGTCGGTTCTCCTCCTTTTGACGATCGGAAAAGGTATTTGTGAGTCCTTCTCGACCGGCCGCAGCAGGGGCGGAGACACGGCCGGCTGGGCAGACTCTGCTGCAGGGCAGGAGCATGTTTGTTTTCTTTGTCTTTGCAGGGCAAGATCTTCTTAGCGCAGAGGCAGCTTTCTTCTTGGGTCGAGAGGAAGCGCCAGTATCTTCGGTCACCGATTCCCCTCACTTTAGTGTCGCTCTCTTGGCGTAAGCTCTCTTCTGCGCGCCAGAGAGGTTTGCTCGAACATCCTCTTGTTAACATGGAAAGCCTTCCCATGTCTAAGAGGGACTCCTTTCACCTCCAATAGCCGCCAATCACCAGGCCATATCCCGGGGATCCTCCAAATGTTCCATCTTCTTTGAAGGACTTGTTCCCCCACGTTACGCAGAAACCTGCTGTAGATAAACTCAGCCCAGTTTATCTTCTTTTCTTCGATGATTGCAGCCATCACAATCGGCTTTGCCTTTTGATTGGTCAAAGCTGCCAAATTTGATGTCGATACATTTGGCAACTATGTCCAACAATTTGTGATAATCCTCCTTCGCAGTCTCTTGTTTGTTTGTGTATATAATTTTATCAAAAAAGTCGGACTTGGCTATCTCTTTCCATGCGTCAGCCAAGTTTACATCGGCTTCCTTAATCTCGGTTGCTCCTTCTGCTGGTAGTGAGCAATATTCACCAAATCCTTGGCGGTGATAGTCACCGCTTTCCGTGAGCAGATGACTTGATTCCTTCATCGTGAATCTCAGCATTCACGTAGAATTGTGCGACCTCCTCCACATAGGTCATCGGATATTCCAGGCGTTAGAAATGATTTTAGTCCGACGTTTCCAACTTTTCATTTTCTTCACCAGGGTGTCGTCGGACCCTTTCACCATTCCGTCGAAATCCACCATCGAACCGGTGTGGATTTGCTTTCCTAACTTGGTAAAGTCATAAGTAGGTGCCATTACTCAGGGGATTATTTCAAAGAAAAACTCGAAATTGATTTGAAGGTTGATAGGGTTTGAGAGTATTTTGCCTTTGCTTTTGAGAGAAAGAGATGAACATTTTAGAAATGTGAGAGAGAAACGGAAAAATGGTTTAAATATGGTTTATGAAAGGGCGTGCGGACAGTTTTTGAATCGTGATCGAAATCAACGGCTTGGATTTCGCCGCCTATTGAGCATTTCACGCCTCGTATTTAATGCGCAAAGATTTATATCCAATCATAAGCTTGGTGTGCAGCTTTATGTCCGTACACATCATCATTATCTTTGACGTGTTCCTTAAAACATTCCCGCTTAGTCAAAACGACGGCGTTTTTGTCACTTTGCTCATAAGTTATTCACTTATCCCTTAGTGATTTAACTCTACTTCTCACAGTTCTCTTAGTGACTCATTATCAGTGACTTCGGTGTAGTTTTTCCGATCAAATTTCTTCGAGATGACTTCTTTTTCGACTCTTTTTCACCTCCTTTTTGTTCCATTTCTTTTCTTTGGTTCTTCCGTGTCTCAAATAGCTTAGTTCAATTAATCCCAACTCATGCTTGAGTTCTTCAAATCTTGACTCACATAATGGTTTTGTGAAGATGTCGACTAGTTGTTTATCGCTTGAGATATATTCCGGATGATGTCCTTCTTTTCAACAGGATCTCTTATGAAGTGATATCGACATCAATATGCTTTGTTCTTGAATGCAACACAGGATTTTGAGTGATTGCAATTGCACTTGTGTTATCACACATGATTGGAATTTCTTTTTCTTCAACTTCATAGTCTCTCACTTTGTCTCATCCATAGGATTTGGGCACAACACATTTGCCCAGCATGTATTCTGCCTCACCGTAGAGGTGGCTATTGAGTTTTGCTTCTTGCTAAACCAGGAAATTAGTCCGTTTCCTAGCATTTGACATGTGCCTGAAGTGCTCTTCCTGTCCACTCTGCATCCAAAGATAGTCGGAATCAATACCCAATTAGCTTGAATCCACCTTCCTTTGGATACCATATGCCTACTTCTTGGCTTCTTTTCAAGTATCTCAATATTTTCTTAGTTCTTCATCATATGGCTCTCTTTTGGAGCAGATTGAAATCTTGCACATACACCTACAAAGAAAGGTGATGTCCGCCTCGCTAGTTGTGAGATAGAGCAATGATCCAATAAGTGCTCAGATCTTGTTTGATCTACTGACGCCATCCGCATCCATGTCCATTTTGGTGATGTGTTCATTGGTATTTTTACGTAAGATTTCTCCTCCATACCAAATTTCTTCATTAAATCTAAATGGTGTATTTTGTTTGACTTATGAAGGTTCCATCCTTCACCGCTGTTTCACTTGAAGTCCAAGGAAGAATGTCGCCTCTCCCATCATGCTCATTTCAAATTTACTTTGCATGAGGTTTGAGAATTTTTCACACAACTCTTTGTTAGTGGATCCAAAAATGATGTCATCCACATATATTTGAACAAGCAAAGATATACTCTTCTTGTCTTGAATTACGAAAAGTGTTCTATCTACTTTTCCTTTTGTGAATCCATTTTCGCTTAGGAATTGTGACAGGTATCATACCATGCTCGGTGCCTGTTTCAATCCATACAGGGCTTTCTTGAGTTTGTATACCTTGTCTCCAAGAGTCTTCTCGCTCAAATCCTGGAGGTTGTTCAACATACACTTCTTCTTCCAATAAACCATTTAGAATGCACTTTTTACATCCATCGATATACAATGAAATTCTTGTGAGTCGCATAGGCAAGAAACATCCTTATAGCTTCCAATCTTGCTACGAGGGCAAATGTTTCATCAAAATCTATCCCTTCTTCTTGCAATATCCTTTGGCTACCAATCTTGCTTTGTTTCTTACCACGAGCCTTCCTCGTTCATTTTATTTCGAACACCCATTTGGTTCCAATAACATTTTGATGTATGGGTCTTTGCACTAATTCCCACACTTTATTTCTCTCAAATTGATTCACTCTTCTTGCATAGCTTGAATCCAATGTGTGTCGCCCAATGCTTGTGACACATCTTTTGGCTCTATTTACGAAATGAAGCATGTGAACATTGCTTCTTGTTGAGTTCGATCTTGTCTTGACACCTTCTTTTATATCCCCAATGACAAGTTACGTGGATGGTCTCTCACCATCTTACATCAGGTTGGAGTAAGTTAGCTGGATTTAGTCGACTTGCCGGTACCGTGTTCTTTGTGGTCACTCTCTCGTAATCACTTAGCCGCAAATTTTCCAAAATTTGTTTTGAGATTGACTATTTCATCTTCTTCGAATTGATAATCCCGGCCAAACTTGACATACGGACTCTTCAGTATGGTTGGTTGATTCAACTTATCGGTGACTCTTCAATGTCTTCTCCATTTACATTTGGCTCATCGAATACTACATGAATGGATTCTTCCTGTAACCATAGTTCTTTTGTTGAGTATTCTGTAGGCTTTGCTTTTCACCGTGAGTATCCTAAGAAGATACCTTCATCACCTTTTAGCATCAAAAGCCTTTAGGTTGTCTTTGCCATTGTTGTGGATGAAGCATTTACATCCAAATATTCTCAAATATGCAACACTTGGTTTTCTTCCATCCAGGATCTCATAGGAGTCTTTGTCACCGTCATTTTATCATACATCTATTTTGGGTGTAGCAAGTTGTGTTGATTGCTTTCACCCAAAATCTTTTGGTAACTCGCTTGACTAACATGGTCCTTCTTTTTGAGGGTTATGTTCCTTCTTTCGCAACTCCATTCTCATTTGTGGAGTCCTTGTCTGCTGATAGTTCATGACCAATACCATTCTCAATACAATCTTGAGTTATTATTCCATTGACAAACTCGGTTCCTGCATCGATCTTATTTTGATAATGGTTTGACTCTTCTCATTTTGAATCCTTTTCATCACCGTGGGTAGTTTTTGTAGAGTTTCTTTCTTCTTACACATGAATATTGTCCATGTATATCTTGAGTAGTCATCTACTACCACCAAGGTGTATTTCGTTCCACTTATCTTTGGCTGGTTCCACTAGGCCAAATAGATCCATATGAAGCGGATGCAATATTCTTGTTGAGGATGGGCATGTCTTTTCTTTGAATGACGACTTGATTTGCTTTCCTTCGACATGCATCACATATACTCTCCTTCTTGTATATCTGAGTCCGGAAGTCCTTCTACAAGATGACTTCTTGCCGCTTGTTAATTGTTTTGAAATTCAGGTATTTCGACTTTTTTGTGCCATACCAACTTGATTCAAAGTTGTGTTCTTTGCTAGTAGACAGTGTTTGGTGTTGCGGTTGACCAATCCACTACATACATATTCTTCCTCTACATCCTTGCAAAGACAACTTCATTTGATTCAATATCCTTGATTTGGCATATACCCATGTTGAATCCAACATTGTAGCCACTTGTCACGCAGGTGCCGATGCGATACTCGGTAGTTGAAGTTGAGTCCTTCAACATATGCAACATCTGTGATTTCTAATCCATTTCTCTTGATGGGTCCAATGCCTCTTATTTCACCAGGAGCTTCATTTCCTCCAAATATGACTTTTGCTCCTTTGACTTCCTTGAATTTTGACAGATTTCTCTTATTTCTGTCATATGTCCGGAACAGCCACTATCCATGTACCAGGTTCCTTGGCACTTTCACTTTCGCTCCTTGAACCCGCAATCAAGGAAATTAAGTTTTAGGTACCCATACTTGTCTCGGGTCCTGAGGGGTTAGAATTGTAAGATGATCCAACCAACCTATAGCCAAATGATTTGACTCTAAGGGGTTGCCATCTATCGTGCCATAATCATAATTAATCCTGGCAAATTGCTTGGGAATTCTAGGTTCATACAAATGTCTCTTTTTGTCTATATGCCTGCATATGTGTTTTAGCAATTGCCTTCCTTGGGTGATTGTGGTGTTTTTGAGTGTAGTGCCTAGGTGCATATGTGTTCGATGAAAGCTCTTATACTTTTGGAATGGCCTTTGCTTTGAGTTCTGGCCTTTGCCATTTGGGCTTCTATTCCATAAGTCTGTCTTTGATAGTTCACATTATTCCAATCACTTGGCTTGGATATTTTCTACCATTCCCATCATATGTATTTCTTTTATGGATTTTCTGGGGTTTTTGGTAGCTCTGTTTCTTCTTTTCGAGTAATTTTTGTTTGGAGTTTGCTTTGAGGACTCGGTGAATTTCTTCTCACTATCCTTTCAAAGACACTCAATCGGCCGTTTTCCTTTTCCTTTGTAACCAAGGCCGCTTTGCTTAGTATTGTGCTTTGGAGTGAATGTATGTGCGGCATTTAGAGTTTTGGATTTTTCGGACTCTTCATGACTTGAAGATCCTTTTTCCAAAATTACTCTTGAGGTTTGACATGGCATAGAGGAATTAAATCCTAAGCCCTGCTTGTCTCCACATTCCTTTTGACTCATAATAAGATCATCCAATGATTTAGATGCCTTAGTGAATGAGGCAATAACATTCTTGAGGTCATTCTCCCTCTTTTCTATAGCAATCAATCTCTTGCTACTAATTTAGCATTTTCACCTTTAAACTTTCATTTTCAACAACTATTTGACTTAGAGTACTCGGCTCCTTAGTCACTTTGAGTTTTGACTTTTGAGTAGGTTGTTTTCCTCATTCAATAGTGTGTGTGAGGATTTAATGTGTTCAAAATCTTTCATCATTTTGCCCAATGAATCATAAAGATCAAAAGAGGTGATGAAGTGTGTGTGTCACGATCACTATCACTAGTGTCCCGAGTTTGTTGAGTTTGATTGTACCTCATCTTCTTGATCTTGTTCTTTGGCCATCAAGCGGATCGAGCTTCTTCTTCGTAGTCACTTGAGTAGTCGGCTTCTTGCTCTCAATCATCTGCTCTCTTGACTTAGGTTGTCTCGTGATCTCTGCAGCCATCATTGCCTTTTTCTTTTCTTTCTTTCTTTCTCGAAGACCTTTCTTTCTTCTTCATCCCCTCTACTTTGCCGACTACAGGATATGAGCAATCAATGGCATAGTGACCTGGTTGTCTACAGTTCCAACATAGATATTCACCTTTTGATCGACTTTTTCCATTCTTGAGTTGTCACCCTTTGATACTCAACTTTTTGATGATCCGTTCTCTTGGTTGGCCTGTCTTCCCTTGATTTGGAGGGAGCCGAGTGTCTTCTGGAAGATTCACCCTTTCCTTTCTTGTAGTTCTTATTAAAGAACTTGTTGAATCTTTTAACCATCAGGGCTATTTCTTCCGGGTCAATTACTTCTTTGACCTCGACTCTCTTCCCATCTTTGACAATTAGAGCAAATGTTTTGGGTACAAATTGCCTCTTCCTCGTCTTTTCTTCTCACCAAACTCGTAGGCTTTGAGGTCCGAGAATAGTTCATGGTTGGATGTCTTTGATAGGTCCATGGAATGTCTCGATGCCATGACCTTCATTTCCCATTCACCGAAGACTTTTTAGGATTTTCATACACATTTCCTTCGTGTATATTCCTTTCCAAGTCTTGATGACTCATTTGTGATTTCGTGATTCGAGCATCCAGTTGATCCAGGTTCTCTCCCGAGATCATTTTGAAGTTTTCAAATTTTTGTATGACCACTGATAATTTGTTTTCTTTGATTTGCTTCGAGCCTTCACAAATCAATGTCAACTTGTCCCCATTTCCTTAGCCGTTTTGCAAGATTTGACTTTGTTGAACATGGCTTTGTCCAAGGTTTTGTAAAGAATGTCCTTGGCTACATTGTCCAGGTTGTATCTTTTTCTCGTCATCATTTGTCCACTCGCTTCTTGGTTTTTCAACCATGACCGTCCGGGAGCAAGATCTTCTTCTCCTTCACCGCAACTCTTCGCAAATGCAATTTGTGTTCACCTTTAATATTTGCGAGGCCCATCTTCTATCACTATCCACATCTCATCATGTAATGCGATAGATGAGCACAACATACGAATTTTCCAATCATCAAATTCTTCAATAGTGAACATAGGGATGCGTGTCAAATTTGCTTCCATGATAATGACTTTTAATGATAAAAAGGGTTTTGAAAATTTAAGTACTAAAGCGGAGACTTTGAAAAGGTTGGAGATCTAGTTCAAGAACTGTCATGGAAGGCTCAATGAACCAACTCGCTCCGATACCACTTGTAGGTCCCAAGGGGTGTAAGTGTAAGGTTTAGAAGGGGGTTGAATAAACCTTACCAAATTTTCGATTTAGTCCTTTTAAATCTCTGAGTTGATTCTACACACCAGTGTGTCCTTGATGGACAATCGAATTAGTCACTCAGAGAGTTAATCTCTCAACGATGACTCAAATTTGAGCCGTTTGATGGAGTAACTCAAATTGTGACTATAATTTAACTCAACTGTGGTTTTATTTTTAGCGGAAGACTTAACACCCTTATGTTTGATTAAGCAAGTTTTAGAGCTTGATTTAGTACTTATAAATTATCAAATAGATAGAAAATTTATCGTGGATATAAGCGATTAAAAGTGCGGAATTTAAATCTTTGAAATGTAAATGACACAAGAAAGTTTTTATAGAGGTTCGAAGATGGGGTAATTCTTCTACTTCTCTTTCTCCAACTCCTGGAGGAATCCACTAGGTAATGATCGATTTACAAAGTGGTAACGGTCCGGATACAAGTCTTGATCACAACAAATGACTTGATCCTTTGGGACTCGATGAGACGCTTGATCACTCACCGTGGCTTCCAAATCGCGACTCGCCTTCTTCACAGGGCAAAATGCGGTGCTTTGCTACTACACTCACTTGCTCAAGCTCTTTGGATTTGATCACGAAGCCCTCCAAAAGCTTAAGACTTGGTTCACCTTGAACCTTTCTACAATCCTTCCCGGAATGTAGACCCTTGTTTTCAACGGTTTCCTCTTCAATCGGTTGAAGTTCTCTTCCTTCACGGGTAAGTGTTGGATTGATGTACTTGAAATGTAGGCTTGAGGATTGAGAATGTTTCAGATTTTAATAAGCTTGTATATCTCACGTGTGTGTCATTCATGCATCATCTCCTTCTCAAACAAACTCCTCAGCCTTTTATAGTGAACTTTCAAAAATTTGCCCGTTGAAGAGATAGGCTTATTTTTGAAAGTCACTTTGCGATCGTTGGCTTGCGCTTGGAATTGCCATTTTCTCGTATGAATTGTTCTTTCACCTTTTCGAGTTCGACACGGTGTGGTGCTTCCCATTGGTTCATTCCTTTTGCACGCTTCGGGATCGAGCACTCCAAGAAAGGTGGTATGGAGATATTACTTGTTTAAGTAAATCTCTTGATTTACTCGTAACGGTTCTTTTCTGATTATCTCGACTTGATTGCATTTCCTTACTTTCCCCCAGGTGACTTAGAGTCAGCTTCCAATCATTGGATGACTCTTCCGTCACTTCAACTTGAGACTTGCTTTTCTTGAGTTGACTTGATCGATGCTCCACTCACCGCTTCTTCAAAGAGAGTTCCCCGTCTACTCTTCTTTGCCATACTCAAATTGTCTTGCAATGCAAGTCTTCCTTCAGTCTTGATTGTCTTCTTGCATGTTAAGGCGTAGGCGACTTAACTCGGCTTGGCCACTCTAATTGTTACAATACATTTTACAACAAGAATTGGGGTGCCAACTTTCTATTCTAAGTTTTACATGGCATTCATCAAAATCTAAACAATAAAATTCCTAACAAAGTGGATCTTCACGATTATGATTCTTGTCGCGACCTTATTTTCCTCCTGATCATTTGGAGCAGGGTCTTCAGCGGCGAGCGGAGCCAACGGTGGTACTCATGCAACATCTGTTGCAGCTTGATGTCTCAAAGCATTCCGAACAGCTTCATGCAAGAGAGATTGGAGGGCTTCCTAGGACAAACTAATTTCTTCAACAGGCGGAGCCCCCCCAGGAGGAGGAGGAGGGCTGGTTCCCCATCTTCCAGGCGGTCGCTCTTCTTGCTGGTCTCCGACGCCTCGACATGCTACTTGAGATCCACAATCACGTGTTTGTGATTGAGTCTGCATCATCATGTGCTTTTATTGTTCCCACAGACGGCGCCAAAATGATGTTGCATTTTCAAGCAGATTACCCAAGTCAACCGAGTTGACAAAAATCCTCCTCCCGATAGGGAAATCTTCGAGCTTGTCCTCTTCCCGAGGGGGAAGTCTTCTCATTTTCTACTCTTGAAACAGCTAAATCCTTCGATGAAAACTTGCCTGCACACACGCGCAAACGTTAGAGGGTCCTAGGGTTTGTCCTGGGGAGGCCCCTCCGATACTCAAGTCAGCATGGTGAACGAGAGAGAACAATAAACGATAATTGAATGCGCATGAGAGTAATTAATTATAAGTTAATTAATTGCAGTGAATGGGGTGGACCTTTTTATACCTTGCAACATGGGCCCCGTGGGCCGTGCGGAGAAATTGGCCTATGGGTCACCCACGTAGGAGAAAACGACCGCTTAGGCCAAACTCGGACTCCTTTGGGACTGGTTTAATTATCAAGAGCCCATTGTGTAAGTCCAGTGGCTACAATAATCTAGAGTGGGGTGAATAGATTATTCCGATTTTTCGATTTACGCCCTCTTTTTCGAATGAAACAAGCAAAGACAATAATGAAAATGTGGGAAGTAAATAACACACTTCGATTTAAAGAGGTTCAACCCACCTAGGGCCTTATCCTCTACCACCCCAGTATCTCCGGGATGGATTTCAAAAAGAAAAAAAGAATTTTATTAATAGTTACCAAAACTATTACACCTTCACCTTGAAGAGTGCCACACTCTTCTTATAACACCACCAAGGAGATTACCACAATCTTCCTTCACCTATGAAGTGTACCACACTCTTCAACACCTAAGATCACCCAAGTGTGTTCTTACCACAAGAACAACAACAAGGATATCTTGTTTTGGATGATTGACAAAAATTCAAGATTACAACTCAATAATGAAGTATATAACTTATGAGTGCAAGCGTAATCAAGAATAAAAGTCTAGACCTCAAAGTGTGCAAGTGCAAGAGCTTAGGCTATTACAACAAGAATTTGAAATGTGAAAGCTAAGAGAAATTTGTTGATTTTCTTGTTGTGTTGTTTGCTTGTGTTGTTATCTAGTGTCTTCAAAATCTTCTTCTATTTATAAGGGAGTCTTCAAGATTTGACCACAAACATAGGCTCCTCCTTCTTCACTTTTGTCTACAAAAAGAAGATCGCAAGATGTAGTGTACAAAATTGTTAAAGTAGATCTTGTTGTAATGGATGTTCAACGGTATTAATCTGCTGTCAAAAATAATATAGGTCGGTTGGTCGCCATGTAGAAATTTTGAACGTTATAAAAGAAAATCAGAGATTCAGACACCAGATGGAGGGGTGGTCGATTGGTCCAGGGGTCCGACCAGTCGCCCTAGGTTCCGACCGGTCGGCCCTCCGGTAAATCGGTTGGCCTCCCCTATTTTTTCAATACGGAACTCTCTGTTTCAGAATTTCTTTCTTTCAAATACCGGTCGACCTCTTGTTCGACCGGTCGTCCTCTTGGGGTTTTTCAAACGTCTTGTTTCTGTTTCAAAAATCAAATTCAGACACGGGTTGCCCTATAGGGCGACCGGTTGACCTCAAAACAGAAGTGTTGTCCAATTTTTGTCAAAAATCAACTTCAAGAAAATACTTCAAAAAATTAGTAAAACATTTTACATCATTTGGGAGTATTTGGACAACATTTAGGAACATTGTTTTGGTGTAAAAATATAGTTAAACAAAATCATCAAAATCATGATAAAAACATTTATGTTACAAACTCCCCATTTTTGATGATTACAAACGAAAACAATTTTAGGAGATCGATTTTTAAAAACAAAACACATTTTTCCGGTCTAAAACAATAATCCATTATAAGCAACATTTATCATAAGTAAAACACAAGAATAGGAGCAAGGATTTTTCAAAAATAATTTATATAAGCTCCCCCTATCAACATGCATAACAAGAGTAAGTATACAAGCAAACAACTAAAAGCTAAAAGCTTAGCTTTTACAATATAAACTTGAATTTCATGAGCTTATAAGCTCCCCTGTCAAAGAGACATCATTAGACAAGTATAAAAGTCCATAATACATCAAATGGACTAAGTATTATTCACAGCTTTTGGCTTTTAAGAGCCATAGCTTATAGCTTTTTCGGCGAGCTTATTTTAGCTTCTTTGAGCGTTTGACCATATTTCCTGTTTCTCCCCCTTTGGAATCATCAAAAAAGAATATTAGCATGATAAAAACATCATATTATCGTATCAAAGTGCGCAATGTAATCGATTTATCGAGCTTAAGATCATGAAGCTTAGAATTCCAAAAGCTAAGTGAAGAGTTGCTAATATAACTTGTAAAAGCTCATTTGATTGACAAAATATGATCTCTATAAACTTATAAGACTTTTGAAATCGAGAGAATCATGTAGGTGATGCATTTTTCATAGAAACATTTTGTCGAACACTTGGCGTGCGTCGAATAAAACAAAAGATGTATATAGCCTTTGTAATTGCAATCAAGCCAAAATTGTCATCACCAAATACAATTTTACAACATTTAATCAACAATAATCATCATACTCATCATACTCAAACATGAAGTTCATCAAAATATCAAAATAGACCAATTAATCGGAAAAGTCGGATAATAATGATGAAATACGAGTAATATAAACTCAAAAATATAGAATTTATAAGAAAGAAATCATTTTGAGTGAATTGTGTATGAAATTTGCAAAGGGGTTCGAGTTTAGAAGAAAATGATCAAAAATGACGAAATGAAGGACAGAAAAGATTTTAATCTCAAAACACTCGGATGCGGCCTGGACGATGAGGGGCGATCGGTCCCTGGACCTGGTCGACCCCTTGGGCGATCGGTGTCGTATCACCAGTCCAGTTTATGTCTGAATTTTGAACCAAAAATCTGATTTTTCACCCCTAAGTTTTAAAAACGTGCAAAATGCAAACATAGACCTCATTCAATATGCATGATGCCTAACAGAGCGCGTATTGAAGCAAAAGTCTCGGACGATAGCGGTTTTGTAAAGTATTCGCTAATTGATCTTGAGATGGAACAAAAGATATCTCAATTTTTCGTTTTGAAACATAATCTCTTAGAAAATGATGTCGAATCTCAATATATTTAGCACGGTTATGATGAACCGGGTTTTGAGCAATATTTATAGCGGATATGTTGACACAAAAAATAGAAACATTTTCAAAATAACATTTATAATCCGCTAAGGTTTGTTTCATCCAAAGCAATTGAGTACAACAAAAGGCTGCTGAAATATATTCGGCTTTGGCCGTTGAAAGTGAAACACAATTTTGTTTCTTTGAAAACCAAGATACTAGGCAATTCGCCTAAAAATTGACATGATCCGGAAGTACTCTTACGATCATCAATATTTCCCGCATAGTCCGAATCACTATAACCTTTAAGTAAAAAATTCATTCTTTGGAAAAAAATAAACCATATTGAATAGTGCCTTTCAAATATCGAAAAATCCTTTTAACGGCACTCATATGAGATTCTTTGGGATTGCTTTGAAAATAAGCACATAGGCATACGACATGAAGAATATCCGGTCTACTTGCGGTTAAATAAAGTAAACTACTAATCATACCTCGATACTTGGATTCATCAACCGACTTGCCTTTTTCATCTTTGTCTATCTTGACATTGGTTGCCATAGGAGTAGTGACGGTTCTTCCTTCTTCAATGCCAAACTTCTTTAGAAGTTCTTTTATATACTTTGATTGTGAAATGTAAATTCCTTCTTGGCATTGCTTAATTTGAAGTCCAAGGAAGAAATTGAGCTCCCCCCATCATACTCATCTCTAATTCACCTTGCATTAACTTAGAAAATTTCTTGCACAAAGATTCATTAGTAGCATCAAATATAATATCATCAACATAAATTTGCACTAATAAGCAATCTTGCCCTTTTTCAAAAACAAAGAGAGTAGTATCAACTTTACCTCTTGTAAATCCATTTTGCAGAAGAAAAGAGCTAAGTCTATCATACCATGCACGGGGTGCTTGTTTTAAACCATATAAGGCCTTCTTAAGTTTATAAACATCATTTGGCCCAGAAAAATTTTCAAACCCCGGAGGTTATTTTACATAGACTTCTTCTTGAATAATACCATTTAGAAAAGCGGATTTGACATCCATTTGGTAAAGCTTGAAATTTTTAAATCAAGAATAGGCAAGTAAAATACGAATAGCTTCTAAACGTGCTACAGGTGAAAACGTTTCATCATAATCAACACCTTCTTCTTGACAATACCCTTGAGCTACTAACCTTGCTTTGTTTCGAACAATATTGTCTTGATCATCGAGCTTGTTTCGAAATACCCATTTTGTACCAATAATTGTTTGTGATGGAGGACAAGGTACCAATTCCCAAATATCATTCCTTTCAAATTGATTCAACTCCTCTTGCATTTCTAAAAACCAATCCTCATCTTCAATTGCTTCCTTAGCATTTATAGGCTCTTTTTGAGAAATAAGAGCTTTCTTGGTAAATTTTCTTCGAGTCATTACTTTATCAAGGGGATCACCAATAATAAGATCTTTTGGGTGATCTCCCTTAAATTTCAATGCTACGGGAAGATCCGAATTATCACCTTTGTCTTCTTGAGGAACATTTGAGGTTGACGGTTGATCATTTTGAGCATCATCTTGAACAAATGGTTCAACAACATCCTCTTCATCACTTTCATCATTGGGTATCCTTTCAACACCCGAGGCTTCATTAAATTTGACATGGATAGATTCTTCAACAACCATACTAGTCTTATTGTAAACCTGATATGCCTTTCTTTTGATTGAGTACCCCATAAAAATACCTTCATCGGCCTTAGGATCAAGTTTGTCCAATTGATCCTTAGTATTGAAAATAAAACACTGACATCCAAATATTTTGAAGTAACTAATGTTTGGAGTTCTTCCTTTCCAAAGCTCATAAGGTGTTTTATTTAGCATGCGGTACTTATAGCTTCAGCCCAAAATATTTTGGAAGTGAAAATTCATTTAGCATGGACCGACTCATTTCTTGAAGTGTTCGATTCTTCCTTTCGGCTACTCTATTTTGTTGTGGTGTCCTTGGAGCCAAAAAATTATGAGCATATCCTTTGATTTCACATAAGACTCTAAATTATCCATCAAATTCACCACCTCAATCACTTTGAATAGACTTTATAGTATCTTCTTTTTAATTCTCATAAGTCTACACAACCTAACAAACTCATTAAC
The DNA here is from genome assembly GCA_016081115.2 of Rehmannia glutinosa. Lineage (NCBI taxonomy): Eukaryota > Viridiplantae > Streptophyta > Magnoliopsida > Lamiales > Orobanchaceae > Rehmannia > Rehmannia glutinosa. Next base: position 186,311 of record JABTTQ020001680.1, on the reverse strand, counting down.
GGCATCGCTTTTATTTGCAAGAAAAATAGCCCAAGTATATCTAGAAAAATCATCGACTATAACACTACAACATAAATGACATTATGTAACACTTAAAAAATGTTACCTAAGGGCATCTCCAACCCAACTTCAAATCTAACCTTATTACACCAAATATTCAATAATCCTCTCCAATCCAACTCTAAACCTCACACCAAATTTGGTGTAGTGAATAGTATTACACCAAATTTGGTGTAACACTATTCATTTACACCAAATTTGGTGTAATGCAAATATCCCACATTTGCCCTCCAATTCCCTTTTACCTCAAAATTAAATTCCAATTGTATCCTCATTTTATATATAATTAATTTATATAACATAATTTTAATAATTAATTAATATTTTCTATAAATTAATAAATAACAAATAATTATAATGTAAATTAAAAGAAATACTAATATTAATTTTAATATTTATTTTAGTAATATAACTAATAATATAATATTAATTAAATGAAAGTTTATAGTTAATTACATTACTATATAAAAAATATAAGTAAATAAAATAATTGTATAAATAAATAAATTTTGTTACTATAAAATGAAAAAAAGAATAAAATATTTATTTGGTGTAAGATTTGGTGTAATGGGTTGGAGATGATTTTGACAAAATTACACCAAAACACCAAATTTGGAGTAGTTTTTACACCAAATTTGATGTAATGGGTTGGAGATGGTCTAATGGCCATAAAATATTACTATAGACAATAGGTAGCACTTTTATGGTCTTTGCACTTGCCCGTGCTACCTATAGTCTAAGGTATCACTTTTATTAGCTTTTAGTAACACTATTTGTAGGTGTTACATTAAGTTTTCTATTGGTAACACTTTGAAGCAATATTTCTAAAGTGTTACATATGAATCTTATGTAACACTTTTTTGTAACACTTTTTATATTTGTAACACTTTTAAAAAATATTTCTAAAGTGTTACATATGAATCTTATGTAACACTTTTTTTTTGTAGCACTTCGTAGAAATACTATTTTTTGCCACCAAGTAGATTTGAACCCACGACCTGTTATGTATGGAAGTAGCAATTAGCCACTAATCTAAATTGATTCTTATTACAACTTTTGTTTTGTTTTATATATACACATACACACACACACACATATATATTATATGTATATATAATATATTTTATATAATAAAGATTATATTTTATAAAATATGTATTAAATTATATTATACACTTTATATATCAAATTTTATATTGTATAGTATATAGTTTGAAAATCATATTATATTATATATTAAAGAACACAACAAATTAAAAATATCAAAAAACTATATAAAATAAATTTATCGACTGATAAATATTTAATCGGTATAAATAAAAAATATATAAAAATATAAAATTAATTTACCGACAGATAAAAAAGTTCTAATAGTAAAAAAAAAATAAATAATAAAGAAATTAATGAAAAAATAATTTACCAACGGAAAACATTCCTAAGTAATTACCGACAACATCAATTTTCGTTGGTAATTTTTTTTAATAAAGTAAAAAAAAATATAAAAAAAGGTTAACGATGAAATTGGTCTCTGTTAGTAAAATTTAATAAATAAATAATAATAATAATAAAAAAATATATACATGCGCATTTTCCATCAGTATTAAGACGGAATTAATTGCCTTCGTAAAAAATAAAAAAATAAAAGCAAAACTAAAATACTTTGTAAAAAGAAAATAAAAATTCAGTTAAAAAAACAGAGTACAAAATGTCTACAATTTTTAGGTTTGGTGACATCAATTAATTAAATAAATTTTGACATGATTTAATGATAGTTATAGAATTTTGTGTTACTAAAATATAGCTTAAATAGTGTTACAATCAATAAAATATAGTGTTGCCAAGAGTGCTTCTTAAATAAAGTGATACCTATTTGCGTTACAAAAGAAATAACAAAAACAAAGTGATACTTAAAAAGTGTTACTTATATAAAAGTGTTACATATAAGCGTTACATATTGATAAAAGTGTTACTTATTTGCGTTATAAAAGAAATAACAAAAAAAAAGTGATACTTAAAAGTGTTACTTATATAAAAGTGTTACATATAAGTGCTACATATTGATAAAGTGCTACAACAGTGTTACATAAATATTGTAATGTAAAAAGTGTTACAAACATGTGTTACTGATAAGGGTCATTTTATGCATGTTTTATGTGTATATTTGAGTATGGTTTGAGTTATTTCATCGTTAGTTTCATAAATATTTGATTGTACATAGTTCATATTACTCCGAGGTGCTTTTATTGGTGTAGATTGATGATTCGAGCTGTTTTTGGTGAATTTTGGGGCATGGTTTCATGTCATAACATACCCCAGGGGTTTATGGATGTAAAAACACTCGAAATCCCAAGTTAAACACGTTATTTCGGGGCCTTTTCAGTCAAACACGGGTAGGGTGTGCTTTGAAATCACGGTCGTGCTTTGGAGAAGCCAAAACCGAGCAAATTTTTGGCCAAGACGTACCAAACATGGCCAGGTCGTGCTTTTGAAGCACGGCCGTGTTCGGCAAAATCCGCGAACACGGCCTGGCCATGCTTTTTAAGCACGGGCGTGCTTTTCGTCCAGACTGGATTTTTCTTTGGCGAAAATTATGGAAACTTTCCCTTTTTGCTTTTTGACAACCTTTGAGCAACTTTTACATCTCATTTTGATGCACCAAGCTCTATTATTCCCTCAATTATCATATGGCAACAATGATTCAAACAACTCAACTATGGAAGTGGAGCATTTGTTTAGCAAAAGATGGCATTATTGATGTGTTCTTTCACAAAGATGGTGCCTATAAAAGCCAAGAGTTTGAGTTGGGAAATTCACTCATTCATTAATTCATTCATAGAGAGATTCATTGTATATTCATTGTATATTCTAAGTTTCAAAGCAAAATACATTGAGAGGATAAAAGAGAGGTAGAGTTGGAAGTTAAGAGCAATATAGGAGAAGGTTTGGAGCTCAACATTATTGCAATCAACCAAGGAGAAAGTCTTGAATTGGTCTTGAATAAGAGCTAAGTACACCATGTTCATTTTATTCAAATCTTCTTGTGTAGTATACTCTCTTGTCAAAGCCATGTGTAGCTAAATTTCTAGTATTTGAATGTAATAAACTCGAGAATGAATTTGTGATTAAGGTTTGTATGTTTTTAATAAAATCTTCATGATTTGTGTGATTCACTTATATTATGCTTTATTCATTCAAATTGGTATTAGCGCGATATGGATTTGAAGTTTATTCTTCACCGGAAATCGAGAGATTCATGGTGAAATAGAACCTATATAAGTGAAAAGAGTTGCATGCAATCCTAGATATAGGACGACATAAATCTTCTGGATTAAGGTCAAACCTAATATGGGAATTCACAAATCGTTATAATGTTGTCTTGGGAGTTTTAAATAGAAAGAGATTCCAGTTAATCAACCTGAGGTTAGAAGTTATTCGCGCTCGATAGAGGGTTTAACCTAAATCGGGAATTTCTACGGTCCATAAAACATGAGATTTTATTAAAAGAGGTTGGTTTTTGCTTAAGGGCTTATGGTTGTATTTTTATCTTGTTGAATCACAAAAACATTCTAGAGGGATTTACATTCAAACACATTTCTAGCTCTTGATTTCTTAATTCTACAATCTATTTTTATTTAATCTTTTGTAAGTTGCAATTATTTTAAATTCTCTATTTTTCATTTTCCATTTTAACAAACAAAACTCTGAAAATTATTAGATTAAATAACAAAAAGATGGTAATTATTAGTATTTACAATCCTCGTGGGAATGACACTCGGTACTCAATAATCTATACTATAAAACGATAGGTGCACTTGCCTACGGTTTTCTAGAGTAGCTTTTGAGCCATCAAGTTTTTGGCGCCGTTGCCGGAGATTGTAATATTAAGAACGCTCTATTTTTGTTAATTTAATCATTTTTTTACCATCTTTCTTTTTATCTATCTTTGTAAGTCTTGTACACTTATCCTCTTTATTTACCGCAGTGCATGCCTACTGGACGTCAAATTTGGAAGTGTGATACCACCGGTAGCAACACAGAGGAAAGTACTAATACAGACCACGAAGAGGATACTAACGAAAACAAAGATTTCGTCATGGAGGAGGATGAACAAAGAACTATGTACGACTATGCCAAACCATCACTAGACGGCACGTCGTCCTAGTATCGTCGTATCGGCCCTTGTTGCAAAAGAAATAATTTTGAAATCAAGCCAAATGTCATTCGGATGGTGCAAATGTTCGTTCAATTTGACGGCCTACCGGACGAAGATCCAAATAACCATATCGCAAATTTCCTCGAAATTTGCGATACCTTCAAAATCAATGGGGTCTCTCGACGATGTCATCCGTTTACGCCTATTCCCATTTACTCTTCTGGGATGGGCTAAACAATGGCTAAACACATTAGCAAAGGAGCAATCACAAAATGGAGCATTTTGGCTGAAAATTTCCTTTTGAAGTATTTTCCACCCGCCAGAACCGCACGATTGAGGAATGAAATCTCTTCATTCACTCAAGAGGATGATGAGACCTTGTACGACACTTGGGAGAGATTAAAAGAATTGCTTTGAAAATGCCCACATCATGGTCTTCCTATTTGCATGCAAGTCCAAACATTTTACAATGGGCTACTCTCAACAACAAGGCAAATGATTGATGCGGGGGGGAACTTTGAACAATAAAACACCGTGTCGCCCAAGATCTCGATAGAGGGAATGGCCATGAATGACTATTAATGGCAATCATGCGAGGTAAACCTAATGAGCAGTGGGTGTTTATAATGCGATCAAAGGGTTACACTAGCCGCACAAGTCGAAGCTTTGACCCAAAAGATCGACGATCTAGCGGCTCTAAACCACCATCACCGCATGTTTTATCTTGTGAAACTTGCGGAGGATTGCATAATCATCGATTTCCCACACACAATACCTCACGCCGAACAAAGGCTAATTACATTGGGAATCAAGGCGAAATTACCCAAGTAATCCTTACAAAGAACACATACAATCCTGGGTGGCGACAACATCCTAATTTTGGTTGGGGAAACCAAGGCCAACCACGACCTAATCCCAATCCTGATCTACACACGTCTTCTGCATTTCAGCCAAGTCAAGTTAAGCCTAACTTGGAAGATCTTATAACAAAGTTTGTGCAATCAACAGATACCCGATTCCAGGCGGTGGAAACATCCTTGAGAAATCAAGAGGCATCTATCCATAATCCTGAAAACCAAATAGGCCGAGATTGCAAAGATGATTTCCGAAAGGCCACAAGGTAGTTTGCCGGGTAATACTGAGCCAAACCCAAGGGAGCACATAAAGGCAATCACCATCAGTTTTCCACATGAGCATGATTATGCCAATGTCGCCATGCATAAATACGTGGAGGATGACATGCCCAAAGAAAAGCTCATGAAAAAGGAGGTTGCATAATACAAGCCCAAGATCCCTTACCGGAGTCTAACCAAAGAATATAGAAGGGAGGACAAATTTGGTAAGTACCTTGATTCTTTCAAGCAATTACATGTTAATATTCCATTTGTTGACCCTCCTTCAAAGCATGTTAAGGATCTTAATGACATAATTCCTAGTGAAAATAAGCTTAACAAATTATCAAATGTGCAATTGAATGATAAATGTCCTTCCAATGAACTACCACAAAAATTTAATGATCCAGGAAGTTTTATTATCCCTTGCACAATTGATAATTTACCTGTTGATAAGGCACTAGCCGACTTGGGAGCTAGTATCAACGTGATGTCTTATGAAACATTCAAGCATGCGGGATTAAGTGAACTTAAACCTATTATGATGGGCATTCAATTAGCCGATAAATCGATTAAACATCCTAGAGGTATTATTCATGATGTGTTAGTCAAGATTGATAAATTCGTGTTTCCAGTCGATTTCGTTATTCTTGACATGCATGGTAATATAGAAGTTCCCTTAATTCTAGGGCGTCCATTTTTAGCTACTGCAAAATCCCTCATTGACGTGCATGATGGAAAACTCACTTTGAGAGTAGGGGGAGAACAAGTTATCTTTAAAATTCCTTTGAAAAATCCTATAAATGATACTTGTTTTCCTATAAACTTGATTGGGACAAGGATAAGTGATTCTTTGCTTGATTTGTCATCTAAAAAATCCTTGAAAGCATGTGATGTTCAGTGTACACAAGTGTCTACAGAAAAATGGGACCATGAAGGTCAATTGTTCGAAAATCGATTTGGATGGAGATGTTGATAAAGGATATAAAGATTTTCATAAATTCGAAGCTCCGCCTGACTAATGTTCACATAAAGGCAAAACGGTCCAGCTATACGATGTTAAAGAAGCGCTAACTGGGAGGCAACCTGGCATTTGTGTACATTTTCTTTTGTTTAATTTTTTTATTGCTTGAGGATGTAAAAAAAAACACGGTCTGGTCGTGCTTTATAAGCACGGCCGTGTTCGTCACTCAATTCGCGAACACACCCTAGCTGTGTTCAAAAATCGAATGCCTTGTGAGGAAAATGCGTGCAAAACACGCCCGTGTTTATATTCAAAAAACAAATTCTCAAAAAGAAAAAAAATTATATTTGATGATTTCACGGTATTCGAGTTGTGTATCCTTTATTAGGTATGAATATGCCGATGAAGATCTCGTACTAAACAACCCAATGGTCGCTCAATACCGATTTCACTCTTCTAGTAAGGTCGTATTTTTCTTTTCCACCTCTTTTATTTTCTTCTAGTGTGGTTAATTTTTGAGTGTTTTGTTTGTGTTTGTTCATCTCTTTCTTTCACATTGAGGACAATGTGAATCTTTAAAGTTGGAGGTTGGTGCAATTACATTCTTAGTCTGTGTGTGCTTGTTTTTATTTTTAGTTTGTCGACAAGAGGTATTTTTTTTTTTTTTACAAATTGAGTGTTTGCTAGTCAATAACTTAGCCCAATTACACCAAAATTAACTTTTTAATTTAAGTTTTCAATGTGAAGCAATTGATTGTCTAGGATAGATTGATGTAGATGTGTGCTAAATTTTGCCGAGATTTCTAACTCCATAATACTTGATTTGTTAAGGCATTTACGACAATGCTTAGTGTTATGAATGTTTGAGAATTCATGATTTAGTGGTGGTTAACTAGTTGTTAAACCAAGCTTGTGAAAAAAAAAACAAATGAAAAAAAAAGAAAAAAAAGGGAGTCAGTCGAGGTTATACTCTTCTATTTGTTGTTGCTTAGTAACTAGGAGCATTCATGAGCCCCATGTTTATCTTTTACGTAAAACGGCGGAACAAATATGAGTATGGGAAACCACCCTAGGAGTGTTTGAACGGAAATTCAAAATATAAACCTAGTGGAAGAATGTCTCGAAAGGACCTACAAAAAAAAAAAAAAAATCGAAAAGGAAAATGTATATTCCTTGAATTCTCATTCCAATAAAAGTTCAAGAAGCTTGGTTATATGACTAGTAGGCTAACTACAATGATCCATTGAATTCTTGTATTTTCATTACATTATTGAATTGAAGTTATTCATAACTATCAATATTTGTGGAGTGATGATTTCAAGTTTGAATAATGCCTCACGATATTACAGATCTTTCTTGACGATCAAATCGCTTTACAAAACGTGTTTTTACTTGAATGGTTAATTCGGGTTGAGAAGGCTAAGAACTTGACTCGCTTGTATTCAATGTGTTGAAAAAAAAATCCTTGTGTGTTGTAATTTATTGAATCTTTCCTTTTTGATTTAATGTTTTGCTTGAGGACAAGCAAAGTTCAAAGTTGGAGGTGGTTTGATAAGGGTCTTTTATGCATGTTTTATGTGTATATTTGAGTATGATTTGAGTTATTTCATCGTTAGTTTCATAAATATTTGATTGTACATAGTTCATATTACTCCGAGGTGCTTTTATTGGTGTAGATTGATGATTCGGAGCTGTTTTTGGTGAATTTTGGGCCATGGTTTCATGTCATAACATACCCCAGGGTTTATGGATGCAAAAACACTCGAAATCCCAAGTTAAATGCGTCATTTCGGGGCCTTTTCAGTCAAACACGGGCAGGGTGTGATTTGAAATCACGGTCGTGCTTTGGAGGAGCCAAAACTGAGCAAATTTTCGGCAAAGACGTACCAAACACGGCCAGGCCGTGCTTTTGTAGCACGGCCGTGTTCGGCAAAATCCGCGAACACGGCCTGGCCATGCTTTTTAAGCACGGGCGTGCTTTTCGTCCAGAATGGATTTTTCTTTGGCGAAAATTATGGAAACTTTCCCTTTTTGCTTTTTGACAACCTTTGAGCAACTTTTACATCTCATTTTGATGCACCAAGCTCTATTATTCCCTCAATTATCATATGGCAACAATGATTCAAACAACTCAACTATGGAAGTGGAGCATTTGTTTAGCAAATGATGGCATTCTTGATGTGTTCTTTCACAAAGATGGTGCCTATAAAAGCCAAGAGTTTGAGTTGGGAAATTCACTCATTCATTAATTCATTCATAGAGAGATTCATTGTATATTCATTGTATATTCTAAGTTTCAAAGCAAAATACATTGAGAGGATAAAAGAGAGGTAGAGTTGGAAGTTGAAGAGCAATAGAGGAGAAGGCTTGGAGCTCAACATCATTGCAATCAACCAAGGAGGAAGTCTTGAATTGGTCTTGAATAAGAGCTAAGTACACCATGTTCATTTTATTCAAATCTTCTTGTGTAGTATACTCTCTTGTCAAAGCCATGTGTAGCTAAATTTCTAGTGTTTGAATGTAATGAACTCTAGAATGAATTTGTGATTAAGGTTTGTATGTTTTTAATAAAATCTTCATGATTTGTGTGATTCACTTATATTATGCTTTATTCATTCAAATTGGTATTAGCGCAATATTGATTTGAAGTTTATTCTTCACCGGGAAATCGAGAGTTTCATGGTGAAATAGAAACTATATAAGTGAAAAGAGTTGCATGCAATCCTAGATATAGGACGACATAAATCTTCTAGATTAGGGTCAAACCTAATATGGGAATTCACAAATCGTTATATTGTTGTCTTAGGGTTTTAACTAGAAAGAGATTTCAGTTAATCAACTTGAGGTTAGAAGTTATTCGCGCTCGATAGAGGGTTTAACCTAAATCGAGAATTTCTACGGTCCATAAAACATGAGATTTTATTAAAAGAGGTTGGTTTTTGCTTAAGGGCTTATGGTTGTATTTTTATCTTGTTGAATCACAAAAACATTCTAGAGGGATTTACATTCAAACACATTTCTAGCTCTTGATTTCTTAATTCTACAATCTACTTTTATTTGATCTTTTGTAAGTTGCAATTATTTTAAATTCTCTATTTTTCATTTTCCATTTTAACAAACAAAACTCTGAAAATTATTAGATTAAATAACAAAAAGACGGTAATTATTATTATTTACAATTCTCGTGGGAATGACACTCGGTACTCAATAATCTATACTATAAAATGATAGGTGCACTTGCCTACGATTTTCTAGAGTAGCTTTTGAGCCATCAGTTACATATGTACCCTATGTAAAAAGTGCTACAAAATTTGTGTTACCTAATGTCATTTATGTTGTAGTGTAACGAAGGTGTAATGTTTTCCACTTAAACTAGTCGTACCAATATCCCATACAAATCAAGGTGAAGCAATTGTAGGGATTTGGTTGTGGAAATTTCATTTTTGGGCTTAAAACTACTCTTAACTAATTTGTTCTTTTGACAAGTGTCACATAAGCCAAGATTTTTAAAATTCAATTGGGTGGTCCTTTTACATGTTGGTTTTTGTAAATAGTTTGCAATTTTTTGTATCCAACATGTCCAAGTCGCCTATGCCATAAACTAGTCAAATCATTATTGGCGACAAGACAATAAACATTTTGACTAACCAAATCACTTGTACAAATTTTGTAAAGATTGCCTTTTCTATTTGTTTTACAAATAACTTCATCATTTTTAAAAATAAGACATTTTTCTTTATTGAAAATAAAATTATAATTTGAGTCACAAAGTTGGCTTAGACTTATCAAATTAAACTTAAGCCCTTCTACATAAAGAACATTACTAAGAGAGAAAGAAGAGTTACCAATTTCTTCATTTCCAAGAATTCTTCCTTTGTCATTCCCGAACATGACCATACCCTCTTCTTGGAGCTTGATGTTGGTAAAAAGTTCTCTTCTTCCGGTCATATGGCGTGAACATCCGTTGTCCACGAGCCATTTTGAATCCTCCATTGTTGTTATAACCCCTATTACCTACAAATGAATTATTTTTAAGTACCCTATAATTTTGGGGTCCATGAGGGTTAGCCTTGAGACCTTTGGGTCTCCAATAGTAGCTAAAGCTATTTTTCAATTTACAATGAGTAGCATAATGTCCAACTTTACTACAATAAAAGTAAATAAGATTGTGGGAACTACTAGCACGTACGAAAGTCGGACCTTGGTCATTTTTCTTGAAAGCTTTTTGAAAAGGTTTGTAACCAATTCATAATTTTGAATGCTCACCTCTTTTTGCATCTAGAATTTTTGTAACTTTATCCGTGCTTAAATTAAATCGATGCACATTCTTTTCCAAATTTTCAATATTATTTGTGAGCATTTGTTTTTCAGTTTCAAGAGTACGGAATTTTATAAGAGTAATAGCATGAGCTTTATCAAGAGATTCATAAGAAGTAAATAATTTATCATTTTCAATTTTAAGCTCGTTATGCTCATTTTTCAAAGTCTTGTATTTTACAATCAAATTTTGAAATTCATTTTGCAATTCATCAAAATCACCTTGTAATTCATCAACTAAAGAGGAGGTTGAAGAATTAGAGAGTACCTCGTTATTTTCATCGTTTATGGCCATGAGACCATGTTTGGTTTCTCCTTCTTCGTCGGATGTAGCAAGAAGTTCATCCCAAGTTTTGACATCCGCATTTAAAGCCTTCTTTTTCGGAAAAGGCTTTTTCTTCTTTTGCTCTTCTTCCGCAAGTTTCGGGCAATCGGCTATGTAATGCCCGGATTTTCCATATTTGAAACAAGAATTGTCTCTTGGATTTCTTGCTTTATTTTTATTAAGGAACTTTGCAAATTTTCGAACAAGAGCCGTCGTTTCCTCGTCATCTTCATCACTAGAATAATATAAAATATTTGAAGAAGATACTAAGCCTTTAGGAGAATTTTGCATACCCGGTTTAGTGGTGGATGGTTGGGGATTTTTTCTCTCCTTAAGATAGACTTCATAAATGAGGAGATTTCCCTAAAGCTCATCGATTGAGTGTTTCGAGATTTTGTGCTTTCATAATAGCTGTTACTTTCTCGGACCATGACCCGGGAAGAGCATTCAAGACTTTGGTCACTTTATCTTCTTCGGATATGACTTTCCTGAGTGCCACAAGAGGATTGACAATGTTGTCAAGCCTTTCCACCATTTTTTATATGCTTTCACCATCATGCATATTGAAATTTTCAAAGTCTTTAACAAGCATGGTTTTTCTTGTTTGTTTAACTTTCTAAGTACCCTCATAGATGGTTTCCAATTTTTCCATACATCATGTGCTGACCTTATTCCTCTTATGCGATTGTATTCGGTGGCGGTGAGTGAACAATATAAAAAATTCAAAGCCTTACCGTTTAGGGAGAAAGCCTTCTTCTCGGCATCATCGAATTCTTTGAAACTTTTGGGGGCCAAGGAGCAGTCCTCCAATTTCTTCGTTGGTTGAGTTATGCCTTCAATAACCGCATTCCAAATATCGAACCCGCACCCTTGAAGAAAGCACTCCATTCGGTCTTTCCAAAATGTGTAGTTGTTGGCGTCAAAAAGTGGTGGCTTGTTGGTGGAGGTGTCGGTGGTGAGGTAGCTTTCATTTGTAGCCATTGATCTTCTCTTTACTCACAAATATTAAACGAGCTTGCCAAAGAGTTTGGCTTTGATACCACTTGTAAGTCCAAGTGGCTATAATAATCTAGAGGAGGGATGAATAGATTATGCCGATTTTCGATTTACGTCCTCTTTTTCGAATGAAACAAGCAAAGACAAGAATGAAAATGCAGGAAGTAAATAACACGCTTCAATTTAAAGAGGTTCAACCTACCTAGGGCCTAATCCTCTACCACCCCAGTATCTCCGGGATGGATTTCAAAAAAAAAAAAATTATTAATAGTTACCAAAACTATTACACCTTCACCTTGAAGAGTACCACACTCTTCTTACAACACCACCAAGGAGATTACCACAATCTTCCCTCTATGAAGAGTACCACACTCTTCAACACCTAAGATCACCCAAGTGTGTTCTTACCACAAGAACAACAACAAGGATATCTTATTTTGGATGATTGACAAAAATTCAAGATTAGAACTCAATAATAAAGTATACAACTTATGAGTGTAAGTGTAATCAAGAATAAATGTCTAGACCTCAAAGTGTGCAAGTGCAAGAGCTTAGGCTATTACAACAAGAATTTGAAATGTGAAAGCTAAGACAATTCTTCAGCTTTCTATACCCTAAAAGAATTAGGATTTGAAATGACTTTATCATTTATTACATTGAAAATACAATAATATTCATTATTGGACAGTTAATGTTTTTTTTCAAATATTTACTTTCTTATACATAAATATTTTTTATAAATAGATACAATCCATATTCACATAACCAAAAATTTTGTATTTAAAGGTTTTTTATAGTTTATAATAATTATTTTTCTATTATTTATTTGTATGATTTATAATGAAATTAATTATCTTTATATTTTTCAATTATTGTTGTTTTGGATAATTGAATTAGAATTATATGTTAAGCATAGTTATTATGGGTCAATTCTATATATATTTTTCTCGTATCATTTTAATTTTTGTATTATTTTCTAAACAACTAAAGAAGGGAAACGAAAATTTCAAGAGGGCTTCTTTTTTTGGTTACCTGAATTTACGTTGGTCGGCCCACTAACTTTGGTGCAAACTTATGTGTTAAAATGAAATTATTTAGAACTCGGGCTATTATTAGCTTAAAATGGGCCAATTTAGTTGTGAAGGATACAGCTACGGTACCGTGTAATTTTGGCCTTCTGTTTTTAATTATAATCAAACATTGGACCGCTTTGAATTTTAATTTTGCAGTTAATAACTAAGTAACTAACTGCAATAAAAAATAGTCGATGGTTCATGTGTTGACGTGCGTCTTGGGTCAACAAACGAAATATCTAAATATGACTTAGCTGGAAATTAAATGAACACTTGGGAATTATAAAAAGTGGCTAACTCTGCTCGGATGTCGGCCTTTCTCTTTCTAACAGACCGGTTGTCTTTGGCCCTATTGTTATTGATCAGTGACAGGATCTCCTATCCTGGTTTTTCATTAAGGGGCGACAAACTAGCCGGATTGGCTACTCGCTCTGGATTTGTTCTGGGAGCGACAGGTGGTGGGGGTGGCAATTCATGAACATATCTCTTCAGGCCTCCTCTCTACTCTATCCTCATGATCTCACGAATGAGATCCCTACATTCATATGTCTCATGTCCGATGGACTTATGATAACAACAATATCGACTATTATCAAGTTTGGAAGGATCCAGCTTCAAAGGACGAGCTGGTGGTAGGAGATTCAGGTTATTGATATCATTCCATATGGATGACGGAGTGTGAGTCAAAGTACTTCTCACCGCGGCCACTTCAGCACAAACTTCCTGGTAAGACTTGTACCCGGTGGTCGGATTCTCTGCAAAAGACTTGAATCCCGACCCGGATCCGGAAGCAGCTTCTTTCTTTCCATCTTTCTTGGCGCCTTGCGTTTTCTGTTCAGGTCGTTGACTGGCCATTGCTTCCTCGGCGCATATATGATGTTTTGCGCGGATTATGAACTCTTGAAACATGGTTGCCCCCTACTCGTGGATGGCATAATTGAAATGAGTTTCGAGTGCGAGCCCGGCCATGGCGGCGATAAGCATTGCATCGTCCGAGACTAGTTCCATCTCTTGGATTTGCTTGTTGAAGCTGGCAATGTAACTTTTCAACGGCTCGTTCTTGCCTTGTTTAGTGTTGACCAGGGAGTCTTTCAGTGGATGGCACGGACCTTCGACATTAAAATGTGGGTGGTGAACGCGGGCATCAGGTCGTTCCAAGATCGAACGGATCCCTGGGGTAGGGTGTGAAACCATCGGTGGGCTCGATCGTCCAAAGTCAAAGGGAATGCTCTGCAGAGAATTCCATCGCTTGGGTTTTATAATTCCATTCACGCCAAGTACTTGTGGATGTGAGTAGTTGGATCAGTTTCTCCATCATAAAGACCAAACTGGGGGACTTTGAACTTTGCAGGAAGTGGAGTCGAAAAAATGTGCGAAGCGAAAGGCGACACGACATATGTCCGGCCTGCCCCAGGGCTGGGTTGATATTGAGCATCATCATGTGTTTCCTCCAACTCGTTCAAACGGCGATGGAGGCGTAATATCTCCGCCTCTCATTCGTTAATCGGGCTAGGGCCCTGAGCTCGAGTGGCCTGGGTGGTTCTCTGTCCTCGGGAAATCGGAGACTGGAAAGAATGGACTGCGTAGGCTGTTCCCGGGGTGGGTCCGGCCCCAAACATCCTGCGAACACTGAGCGGACCCAGCAGGGGCGCTGAAGTAATGGTGATGATTCAGCCACCCAACTATGTTCGCCTACATCATCTCGCGGTCTTCTTCTATTTTGTCTTTCCTCGGGTTGTCTATTGTGGGAGTTAATTTCCGATTGTCGTTGTTCGAGGTGTTAGATCTTGGGGTTGGCATTTGTATTTAATGGTGGATCGACTCGTGGGGGATCTATTGGTTGGGGAGGTTGTATTTGTGGTGGATTATTTGCGAGGGTTTGGGTTACAAGTTGGTTTATTTGTTGGATAAAAGTTGGTTTGGCAAAGAGCTGGACGAGGGGCAATAAAGTCGTGTCCCCAGCCCCAGCTGGGTGTATATTTTGACCAGCAGCATTTTGGCCATTCTGATTGTCCTAAGGGGAACTTCGTTTCTTCGCAAATTTCGGGAATTCTCACTCAAATTATCCGTCTGGAATAACTTAGATGTCTTGGAAACCTGACTGGACCAAATGGGTCCTCCTTCTAGCGCCAATTAGTGACGTGCGTGTTGGGTCAACAAACGAAATATCTAAATATAACTTAGCTGGAAATTAAATGAACACTAGGAAATTAGAAAAAGTGGTTAATTCTTCCTTTTATATATCGAAGACCGAGCAGAGCTTGTCTGGTCAGTTTTGTCTCTCAATTTTAATCTTATAAGCTTTATATCTAGATTATCTCACCTAACCACTTTCCTAATAAATGAGGTTATATTTATACTAATACAATTAGTAGACTAATTAACATTACATCTAGCCTAAAAGTGGAATTATGGTGGGGCACGTGTCTGCTCCCTGATGTGCATGGGGCCCATGCTGGCCATGTGTTGAGAGGAATTTGTTGACTTGTCCCGTTGAGTGGTTGACATGTGGCATCTTGGTCTACCACTGGAATGTTGAATCCACTTAGTGGAAAATTTGTTGGGTGGAGCACTTGCTTGATATCAACTCGGTTATTGACGTCATCCTGGTCGGTCCACGGGTTGGTCCACGTCATTTGGGACGACTTATGTCATCATCAGTTGAATGACCACGTGGATATATTTTTGTCCAGCTCGACTCGGGTATCATCATCAGGCATCTGCGTGAAGTTTTATTATTTAAGTATTTTATGATTCCGTATGAAAATTAATCTTCTCTGGGAGTAGGAATTATTCATTATGTCTTTTAGTTGGCTTTTAATGAAAAACGTGTCCGATGAGTTTATCATAATTAAGTTTAAATACTAAAGAAAAATTGACAACAATGCCCCACTTTTTGGAGACAATGTCAGTCTTTTACGTTTTCCGATATTATTTTACCCGAATTTACGCTCCCTCCCTTTTTTTACACAACTTTAGGCTCCAGCAAAAATTCCCGGACTTTTTCACGATTTGTTTCAACATTGTTTTAAACATATTTTTTTCATAAATTTCCAGTGAAAAATAAATTTTGCCATCATTAAATAATATGTTTTATACTCGAAGTCTTATAAAAAGACAAGAAATATACATAAAACAACATATATTAAAACCAAATAGATTAAAAATATTATATAAACAACATGAATAGAAAAACACAATTTAATATTTGATCCAATGCATGAAAACATAAAAAAACATGGAAACAACCAGGAGGCAATATAGAAACAAACCAGAAACAATATAGAAAACACTATATGAGCAAAAAGATTTAAAAATAGGTAAATATTGTATTTACACATAATCCGTTGGTAAAAATATTTAAAATACCACATGAATAAAAAGAGCTTAAAAATAGGTAAAAATTGTATTTACACATTGAACACTACATGAAAACAATAACAAAAATTATTAGAACAACATTAAAAATATTATAGAACAACACCGAAACAATAGAAACAATGTACAAAATAATATATGAATAAAAAATAGTATAAAAAATATGTAAAAGTTGTTTTGAAACATCGAAACAATATAGAAACAACAAAGAAATAAATTTAAACAACATCGAAACAATTTATATAACATATAAAACAATGCAGGAACAAAAAAATGAAAAAAAATAAAAAAATCAAAAAATATGCAGGAGCGTAAAAAAATTGGTACAAAAATAATAAGAATGTATTATATGGTAAGTGTACAAAAAACAACGTATTCCATGTAATTTCCCCAATATTAAATTCTTGTTCAATAAGATAAATAAATAATCTCTTTGTGATCATCACTATTCTAGCGAATATGATTGTTTTGAGTTATTAATATAATTAAATGACTTACCTCTCTAAAAATTTAAACTTTTATATAAGATGATCATTTTTTATGGTAAAGTCAGTGTTCTAAAAAGCTCTAGGCGCTAGTCGGGCGGTAGGCTGGGGCCTAGTGCCTAGGCGGACACTAGGCGGGGTTAGGTAGGATATGGGCGGGGTTAGGCGGGGCCCAGGGGCGTAGCCAACTGGCTCTAGTACCCCTAGCTCAAATTTTTTTCCCCTAGCTCAACTATTTTTTTCCCATTAAAAAAACATATAATTTTTTTTTTATTTTTTTTACCTTATAAAAAACGCAAAAGAAAACTTTTGGGGGGGCGGGGCCCAGGGGAGCCCTCCCCCCTACATCCGCCCCTGGCGCGGCCTAATCGGAAGAAGAACCTAGGCGGACAAGAGGAACCTAGCACTTAGGCAGAGACTATCGGGGCTAGGCGTGGATTTTTAGAACAATGGGTAAAATTCAATTATCAATTAGATCGTTTGTTAAAATTCATCTATAAAATATCAATGTTTTTAATGGTAAAAGTGGGATAAAACTTAAAGGCAAAAACTTGTATAGGACCGTCTTACGGATCCCATTCCGTAAGACGAATCCACAGCCCGATCCGCCCGCGACCCGCGATCCTATAAAAAAAGCGCATCTAATACAAGTTGCACACCTGGCCGCCGCCCAAGTTTCCCACCCCGCCCGCGACCCGCCCTCTGGGCCCAATAGACCCAGCCCAAGTTGGGCGTGCCCCCCACCCAAAAAATTAACAAATTTGCACCAGCTGGGAATTGAACCCGGGTTTGTACCAAAGCAAGGTGTTATTCTACCGCTAGACCACTGGTGCTTGTTGTGCATATTTAGTATAACCATGAGTATAACCATGAATTCATTATCATCCCTTCATTTTAATATTTTACATTCTCTGAATAGGAAATGATACTTTATCCGAAAATAGTGATACTTTTGAGTAATAAATATGATACTTTTAAGGTGAACATTGATACTTTAATTTTTATATATTCAAAAAATAAGATTTTTTGATATACTCATTCTAGTCTCATAGCTAATATTTTTTACATTGAAAAACTGATACTTGTCTTTGAAATAGTGATACATTTGATATTAAATATGATACTTTTATGATGGACAATGGCATTAAAATTTTAAATTCTCCGAATAAAAAGTAATACTTTTATCCGAAAATAGTGATACTTTTGAGTAAGAAATATGATACTTTTAAGGTAAACATTATTCTAAAAATAATTTTTTTGATTTACTCATTCTAGTCTCATAGCTAATGTTTTTACCATTGAAAAACTAATATTTTTGCTTTGAAAATAGTGATACTTTTGATGTTAAATATGATACATTTGTAATACTTCAATCTAATGATTTTATAATATGCGATTGTATTAAAAAAAAATGATACTTTATCTCAAAAATGGATACTTTTACTTATAAAAGTGGTACTTTTAACTCATCATATTTATTTTTCTTTTTCACGTATTGAATTCATACTTCGTGATTTATTTACAAAAATATGATACTTTATCTCAAAAATGAATACTTTTACTCATAAAAGTGTTACTTTAGCTATGTCTTATTTTTTTTCCTTCGTGATTTAAAGTATCATATTTTTTTAATATTTTCACAAATTAGAAATGAAGGAAAAAATAAAAATAAAAAATAAATATGATATAGTTAAAGTAACACTTTTATAAGCAAAAATATCCGTTTGTTGAGATAAAATATCGATTTCTTAATACGATTACAAACTAGGAACAAAAAAAGAGGAAAAATAAAAATAAATATGATGTAGTTAAAGTAACATTTTTATAAGTATCCATTTATTGAGATGATGTATCATGTTTTTTTAATAGACTTTGGTTCGATTCTTAGTCTTTATATTTATAGGCGTTTTTAATTTTTTTTTAATTATCAGGCATATTTATGAATGGGTTTATATAAATTATTATACTAAAATTGCATAATAAGTACTAGTGGTGTAGTGGTAGAACAAAGAACTTATGTTTATTAAGGTCGCGAGTTCAATTCCTCTATGGAGTAGTTTTTTTAAAAATAAGAAGAGGTGGGTGGTGGGGTGGCGCGTTGGGGGGCGCGCGCGTGGGTCGCGGGTTGGACTGGGGGATCCGTCTTACGGATCCTATCCATAAGACGGTCCTACAGGAGACCTACTCAAACTTAAAACATTTATGAAAGCTTACACATATTTGAAATTAGGAATATATCTTAAATACCAAAATAATTTCAAATCCTGTAAGAATTTTTAAATACCGGACCGCATCTACTTTTCAACCTAAGATTATACCGATATCTGGTGGTCCCGGTATAATAAGGCCCTAAAAACCGCTTTCGCGGTTAAGCTTAAGCTGGTCAAATCGAACATACCGCCAAAAATCGGTTAAATACCGGTTCAACCGGTTTTTGCTATTTTTTAATTTTTTTGTTTTTATTTTTATAAAAATAAAATTTATAAACTTAATATTTAATATATTTCTGTCATTATTTGAAATTTGAGCTAAATATATAGATATTTTCCTTTTAACTATACATATATACAACTTTTCCTTTTATATTAATGAATTACATCGATATTTTATATAATATAATATCAAATATAATTATCTTTTATTAAAACGGTAAAACCGTAAAATTGACGGTTGAACTCGTCCGATCGATTGAACCGCTATCGGGTGGCTTGACCGGTTTAATCACCGTGACGGTATTTAAAACACTTTGTAAGATGCTAAGATAATATTGTTATGGTAAGTATGCTTTCTTGAAAAGCGGAAGCACATATGTGCCCTATGTGGTACTATATAGAGATGTGAAAAATATATAACAAATTCATCCTTGTAAAAAGATTTATAAAAGGTTCCATAGCCCTTTTTTTCTCAAAAAATTGATATGAATATAAATTAAGAAAAAAAATGAGAGATGATCACAAGCCGATTTGATAGCTAAATACGAGTCCTCACTAAAACCTACCAAAGTAAAACCCTTAAGAGAAAAATATTTGGTGGGAAAAAGAGTACCCAAAGAAACAACAAATTTTATTTCTTTTACTACAAAAAAACAAGCTTTAATTCCAACGAAAAAATCCGATAGTATTTAAAGAAATAAAGACGAGAAATATTAAAAAGAGAATCTATAGTTATGACCGTCCAACATAATCATAGGTTAGTACACTTATGATATCCGAACGAGGAGAATGCCACCACTTAGAAGGTCAAGGGCGGATACAGTGGGCCAATCGGGCCCGACCCAACCCTTTTTTTTTTTTTTAAATCTATTTATTGAGAATTTTTAAAAAAAAATAGTTATAATTTGATTGTTTTTTTGGATTTTTTTTTACCATCCCATTTTCGCAGTATCGACCTATCCTACTAAATCGTCCTGGCTCCGCCTTTGAGGTCCTGTAAATTTCGAAAATTTATCCGTAACTCTATTATCCTCTCTGTGTACATGAGAAATACAAATTCCATTTGAGAAATAAGGCCTTTTTTTTTCACACGAGAAATAAGGGCATTTTTATTTCACAATAAATTTGCTTTTCAAATTTCACCTGTGTTTCAAACGACGGCTCTCTTTATTAAAAAAAAAAAAAAAAGAAATGCATGCCCGTAGTGCTTTTGCAACTGAATTTGATGACACATCTTCTTTCTGTATCTTCTGGTAATGAAATTGCATTGTATCCTTGTGTTTCGCATACAGCCCTTGACATTTACTTATGTAGCCAGTCCATAAATTAGGTATCCAAACTTTATATCCAAATGATTACTGATTAGTTTATGATAAAGAACTCTAAATCCCAAATAAAATCTAGGTATTAAAATAAAAATGAATGAAGAAAGGGATGTAATGGATTATGGATGAGATTTCAATTCGAGACTTCTTCGTAATTACACGCCTTTTGACCACTTGAATATAGATCCCATAGAGTAATTAATTTTATGTGTATGAAAATATGCACACACGTGGAGTGTAGGGGACCATAGTTATTAGAAAGTTATTGATCCCTTAATTTATTTATTTATTTATTTTAGTATTCCTTATCCTTTTTTTTTTTTTTTTTTTTTTTGATAAGCTCAGAACTGCGCTACGCCCGACTACGCCGGAGACACAACAAACTCCGCTTTCCTCATTGTTGCCGCTAAGGTAAAACTGCGGATGTGCACGACTCGGCCAGTGTTCTAACAGGTCTCTTTGACGACAACCAGATCCTCCTGCGGTAAAGAGAACAAATTATGTTCGACCCAATCTACTAATAACGATCTCTCCCCCGAATCGAACCCACACGGATGCTTATTCAAGATGAGTTCCCACCAAATCTTCACTAATCGCATATGCCCCGGGAGCAATTTGATGGAGAAGGGATATGAACCTCCGACCTCCACCCCACAAACAATTTGATGGAGCGGATTTGAACCCCGACCTCCATCCCACAATTGCTTGTGGTGGCCAAAATGGGCTAAACCACCTGGTTAAAACTTTGGAGGGTAAACTTTTTATACTAGCCATTTTGCCCCACCGATCATGCTGGTCCCCACCACAAGAAACCCCAACTCCTACTGCCCTACGGATTAGTATACACCGCTTGGCCCTACGCGTATGGAGGGATTTTTGATCTCATTGGACCTTGAATTTAGTTTCTAATAACGTTTATTCGAGGGTATGGCATTTTAATCCCAAATTGAACGCTATATTTGAGTCGAATCCGCGATAAATGCCTTGAATTATGCTTTGAACACCGTAGATTCCTTAGATTTGGACTTATTGATTTGAGTGAATTCGCATCTTGGTTAGACTTCTTATCTAGAATTTGTGTGTATATGAATTATGGAGAGAAACTCTATTTATATGTATAGGATGGGGATTCTTACCACAGCCATAATTATCCAATGAAATAGGGTGATTTGATTGGTATGTCATGTTTTGTCTTGCATATCTTGTTATAATTATAAGATTACGATTTGATTTGATTTGATTAACTTGATTTACTTACCAAAACATTAGTGAATCACTTCATTATTTACAAGATTTTGTTTTAATTGCCAAGATTAAAGATTTTGATACTTGGGAATATTTGCCACTAAATTTAATATTTGGCTGCGAATTTAAGTGTCTACACCATGCATGTGTAGATGGTCAAATTTCTTCAATCAATATTCATTAAAGTATTAAGGTAATACTAATTAAATCCATCTTTAAGACAAAACAAGATTTCGAAAAGTAACAATGCGAGCAAGTTTCCCATTAACTTAAGGTTGGAAAGACGAATTCATGGACCTTATTTTCATTTTAACATTCGAGTACAAGTCTATGATTATAAGCTTTTCAAAATATTTTAAAAATATTTAAAAGCTTATAAGCTCTTTACAAATATTTGGTAAACTATTTAAAAAAAAATTTATAAACTTCCTTAATAGAATGTTAGGAGCTTATATTGTGTTTTAACAAAAGTGGTGATCTCGCAACCTAGTTTCAAAATAATATTTTATTTAAACTACCTCACTTACATTAATTCATTACTATTATCTCAAAAGCCCTATCATTTTTTTTTATCCAAACAATCATTTAACATACCATCTTATATATAAGCTATAAAAGCATCTTATAAAATGTAAGAGCTTATAAGATCTTTCAAATAAGCTTAACCAAACACCCTCTACATCTATGCAAAGCCTGTTGAAATAATCTTTAATGAAAACCATCACTTTTTGAGGAGTGTTCATATTGAATTATCAAAAATCTAAAGTACCTTAACCCATAACTATCGCAGATTCCATAGCTATTGAATGCTTTGGGATTGACCTTGTAAATCTACACGTTTCAAACATCTTCAGAGAATCCTTTAGTTTTCTCCATGAGTTTTTATCTAACGATGAGATAGCAAAGTAGAATAGATTTACACGTCTCAAGCCTATTCAGAGAATCATTTAGTTTTCTATTTGACAATGGACTTATCTTTATTTGACAATTCACAATATATAATTATATCACATCTAAACTCAATGCTGGATTAATAATCCAACAAAGCCAACTAAAATATTGCTGCTATATGCGTTAGGCACTAAAAGAAATTAAGGATAATTAATAATTTAAGATTGATTTTGAGTGTGGTGTGTAAATACCAAAGTGTCAGAGAAACTATTCCATGTTTTCTTGGCTAATTAATCCAAACTCACAACAGCCCTAAGAAATCACAATAAAATAAAAATGTCGTATAAAATATAAGAGCTTATCATTTATTATTTTTAATCAACTCAACCAAATACCCTATGAGGAGTCAATCTCGACTAATTAACTTTGAGCATTTTTCATCGGATTATTCAGCCTTAAATATATGATTTACTTTTCCATCGGTAAATCCGTCGGTAATTAATTTCCCGATGGAATATCAGGTGTTACCGACGGAAATTTTTTTCGGTAATTTACAAATTTTTTGTAGTGCGCAAAAGCTTAAGAATAATGACTTAATGAAGATATAGTTATAATCAATCTTTAGACAGAGTATTACGTAGATGATAAGCATATTCTATGCATCATTATATATGGGATTATTAATTAGTGGAACTTGTTATCCCCAGGCTCACAGAATCTTCACGGCACGTCCTTAAACTTTTATTACTTTTCTTGCAAGAAAAGTACATAAGAAAATGGTACTTTAATCTGAACAGGATTAATTGGCCGGCGGGTTGATTTAAGTTCCAAACATAGAAGATTAGATGACAAATTAACTTCAAAAAGAAATTCCATCAAATCCAAACTGATAAAAAGATATTCAAAATGATGACCCGATTAGGAAGAATGAAAAAGTAGGGATTACGGTCAATATTTATCTTTAAATTGCAAGATGTACGTTGAACCTACTAACTTAATTTAATCATTCTAAGATTGGGTTAGAGGAGCTAGCAGCCTTGGAGTAGGCTGTTTAATTATGTAAATCTTTAATTAGGCAGCTAATTTAATAATTCTAATTAAATTAGAAATTAACTTTTGAAATTTAAAGTTTGGGACATTGTAACATTTATTGATCCGGTCCCAACTAAATTTCGAATCATATTTTAATATCTAAATTCCATCTCCATCAATATATTTATTACTAGAACTGTCGAAACGGGCTGGTGGGGCAAGCCAACCCGTGGCTCGCCAAAACCCGCCACTTGGCGGGTGGGGGGAGCGGGCTAGCCCGCCGAGGTGGCGGGCCGAGAAAACCTCGATCCAACCCAACCCGTCTTGGGTCGCCGGTTGAGCGGGCTAGCCCGCCAAAATTAAAAAAATAAAAAAAAAAAAAATATATTTTTTTATTCATATTATTAATTTTAATGAATTAAATATACTAATGAATGATAAATACATATTTTAAAAAAATATTATATACACTTTTTTAAGAGATAAAAATATAAAATATTAATTATACTATTTGTTTTTTGTCTATTTTATCTATTTTTTTCTTTTTTTTTTTTTATTTCATGGGCTAGCCCGTTTAGGCCCGCCTTGGCGGGCTACTAAATACTTAACCCACCCCACAGCTCTATTTATTACACTATAAGAAAAATTCAATTTACCTATAGAAAAATTTGTAGGTACTTATAAAGATAATCAGTAAAGTGTGTAAAATAATTGTGGGTAACATCGTAAAATTTATCTACATAATCTAAAATCGCCGTAATTACATACTAGTTATATTTAAATCTCAGAAATTAAAAATTATTGGTGATATCTCGGTAATTCCGGAGATGGAGTCTTTTTCTCAAACAATGGAGTGGGGAATTGGACTTGAAAAAGGTGATATGTCGGTAATTTGTTGGTATAATTTGGAAAAATAAATAATATTTTTATTTTGTAGGTAATCAGAAAATTTAGTGACAAAATTATTTATATCAAGAAATTATTATGTTGGTAAACTTGAATTTTCTTGTAATGCTACCAGTTTTATGCTACATAACTGATAAATAACAGTAAATTATTTATCATACACTATACAGTATTTATAAGTAGTACTTTACCAAGTTTGTTCCAAAAAAAAGTACATATACCAAGTGACAAGAATTTTTGTTTGTCATGATAACAGATTTTATAAAGTTAACAGTGATCAGAATTTTGTCATTATGCATGTATCAATATTAATAATAAGTTAAGAAAATAAATATATGTCATCAATTATCGGTAATAATAATTAAATATCAACTCTTATATGTGCTAATTAATTTGGAGAGCATAATTATGGCAAAATTATAGGTTCTATGATCAGTTAATACAACTTTTAGTTGTTGATACACCATGATTTAGAAGGGCCAATAGATTATTTTCACGAGGTTCATTAATCAATAATAATAATGGGTTGCAATTCTTAAACTAACTCCACAAAACACGCAAAGCTCAAACTGATCATCTAATGGTCTATGCACTATACTTCACTAGATTGTACCCATCGACATTTGAGTGTATACTGTTTTTTAATAAGTTGTGAGTAGTGGTTGGAGGGGGGATAAATTTCAAAGAAAGCGAAAGATATAGGGTTGAACCCCACAACACCCTTACAAAGGATTAAGAATACCACTTAATCTACAAGCTCGTGATATTTGAATGTATACTATAAATACTTCTAATTTGTATAATTTGAAGGTGCACAATTTCTAGATTTAATCCTTACTTGAGCGTCGAAAGGGTATATTTGAGCATATATACCCCGAAGATTTCTAATCATTTTGTTCATGTTGCTGCCAGGACCTGTTAACGAAATCACATTTTATGAGAAAAATTAACACGTAAAACGTGGAATTGGTATATATCACCCGCAGAGAATCTTCTATTCCATTCGGTATCTTCTATTTTCAATGGTATCAATATATGTCATGTATATATGATGATATCATATTTGATACGTATTATTCACACAGTTCATGGGAGTATATATATGATGAAATATTAAATGAAATATAGAAGATATCTCAGTTGGTATCAATTATCATGTAAAATTTTGATATATATTGTTTCTGGTTTTAGTGCGAGTCCATAAAATTGCCATTTGTCAGAAAAGGAATTAGTAGGAGGACCATAAGTCCACAATCTAAAGAAGCTGAAACGTTAATTTGTTGAACAACTATAGGAACAAAAAAATGAAGACCACTTAAATGTACGCCATTGTCAATTTATCTTTGACTGAAATTACGAATAATTTGTCTTCAGCAGAAAATTTAAAAGTAAAATAAAATAAAGGAATAAGGAATAATGGCATGGAAATAGAAAATGTTAAAGATCTTGGTGAGACGGCACCAGCCTCACTGCTCCATGTGTGCCTTTTCTGGTCGAAAAGATGTAAGAATTTCTCTCCTGGATTGATGACTCTATTCAGTTGATGGACCCCATTCAATATGATCATGAAACCTTACTTTCTAATGATGCTAACTGAAAAGTGCATGACCCCATTAATAAAATATGTACGAGATATATTTATAGGACAATTTAAATTCGTAATTACTCAGATTCAAACAAATCCTCAAACATTCTTCGGTACAAATTCATCCCAACTAGCACCGTCCCCTCAATTAAGTATTAATGTCCTACAAATTAATTCAGTTTAAATTCTCATGCAGTGCAACCAAAACAAATCAACCTCAATGATATATAATTATCCACTTCTGCTCCTTGTTATATTATCAACACATATAGCAAACTAGCTCTCTCTCTCTCTCTCTCTATATATATATATATATATATATGAAGCTTGCTGCTACTAGTAATGTTCTAAGGCCATGCATCATATTGCCTCAGGGCTCAAATCAATTTACGGCCAATATCTCACATACACAAAAATTGACTACAAAACATATAAGTTTAAAGATAAGAAACTCATGCAACCCACAGGATCATGTGAAGGACAAATGGATGGAATTTCAAGGAGTCAAGAATTGGGAAGGCCTGCTTGATCCTCTGGACGACGGCCTACGCCGCGAGATCCTACGGTACGGGGAATTCGTCGAGGCGGCCTACCGCTGCTTCGACTCCGACACGTCATCCCCGGGCTACGCCATGTGTCGCCACCCAAACGGCTCGGTTCTGACCCAGATGGGCGAGACAGGATATGAAGTGACTAGGAGCCTGCACGCCACGTGTGGCGCCCACTTACCCAACTGGATTAGCACCGACAGCTGGATACCGAGCTGGGCGTCCACTCGGTCTAGCTGGATCGGCTACGTGGCAGTATGCAACGACGAGAATGAGATCGCCAGACTGGGCCGCCGTGATGTGGTGATAGCGTATCGAGGCACCGCCACGTGTATGGAGTGGATCGAGAATCTACGGGCCACGCTGACGTGTCTTCCCACCGACATGACATCTTCGAACGATTCAGAATCCATGGTACAAAATGGATTTCTGAGCTTGTACACGTCAAACATAGGAAATCATCCTAGTCTACAAGATTCTATTAGAGACGAAATTAACAAAATTCTCGAAAAATACGCACATGAGCCGCTAAGCATTACGGTCACCGGTCACAGCCTGGGGGCGGCATTGGCTACGCTAACGGCGCACGACATCACGTCAACATTCGCAAACGCGCCTCTAGTGACCGTTGTCTCATTCGGGGGGCCTAGAGTTGGGAACAGAATATTTCGAAGCCAATTAGAAAAAAGTGGGACAAAAGTACTAAGGATCGTGAATTCGGATGATCCTATTACTAAGGTTCCTGGATTTGTCCTCGAAGATGATCAAATGTCGAACAGGCTGACAAGCTGGGTGCAGAGGCGCGTGGAGGACACACAGTGGGTGTATGCGGAGATAGGCAAGGAGCTTAGGCTAAGTAGTAGGAATTGCCCAGGGTTAGAGAAGAGGAGTGTAGCCACGTGTCATGATCTGAAGACGTATCTACACTTGGTGGATAATTTTGTGAGCTCGAATTGCCCTATAAAAGCCACGGTGAGGGTTTTGAATAGAGTGAAACATGAGGATCAAAAGATTTTAGTTATTAGATGAAGAAGAAAAGCTGTTATGTTTCAGCTGATGATTGATCTCCTACCATTGGTTGTAAATGTTCATATAGATCTATTGTTATGTCATAAGAATAAAACTCACGATTTGGTTATTAGCAAGTGTAGTCTATTCAAGGCTTTCATTTTTTATTTTTTTTGGGGACAAAAACAAAAAGTATGGAAATAGTAAATATTGTTTTTCCTATATTTCTCATGCCTTCTTACTTAGTTTATCTTTTTTTTTTTTTTTTTTTTTTGATAACTCAGCCTTCGCGCTTTACGCCCGACTACGCTGGCGACAACAAATCCGCTCCTCATTCGCCGCCAAGGTAAACCGCGGATGTGCACGCACGCATGGCGAGCAAGTCCGACGGGTCCTCACGGACGATCCGTGATCCTCCTGCGAAAGAGAACAATTAACCAGGGATAATTGGCCTCACATTCTGGAAGAAATTAACCAGGGATCTTTTCGGGGTTTGCAATATAAGAAAATTAAATAAATATTATTTTGAGCATGATTACATTCTTATTTTCTATTTTTCCTGCATTAGTATATAGTTTAAAACGTCAAAGTTATAACTACATTAGTTTGAAAAACTGAAGCTACTAAAATGCGTAGATTACAACAGTCAATGTGATTAATCCAACATCAAGATAATTTACACAAGTCAATGTGATTAATACAACGTCAAGGTAATTCCATGAGTCAAAGAAAGTCAACAAAACGAACAAAATGGTTGAAATATAATGGACCTGGGGTTATCAGGAAAGCTCATGTGATAGTTAAGTTAATATGAGATCTGAGAGTAATCCAAAACGTAAAGGAATTTAAACATTAAAAGTGATTAATTAACTGTATGTAGATGAACTATTTATACTTGAAATTTGGGATCTCTTGGGCCTTGAGTAATGGATTGGACTTCATGGGCCGATTGATAATAATTTGACCTAATAATTAATAATTCTGGGTAAATAAATAATTATTTTTGACATTAATTACTGAAATAAATTCATAATAAAGTAAAATTGATTTTACCCCATCAAAAACAAATAGTGAAGCTAAAACCGTGGAGTCTGCCCATGTTTTTTGTTTATTAGAAAAAAGAAAAAACATGGACAGAGTTCGTGCTTCACAATTTTTGGAACCAAATGAGATATTTGACACAACACCTATGAAATCGATTTAACAGAAGATAAAATTCTCGGATTGGAAAATGTCAGGACAATTTTTTTAATATCATCCAAAATGAATAAATATGGGGAGAAACAATAAATCAAAACTAAAGAAAGAAGCCTAAGGGCATAGACTAGCGGTAAGATCTAAGGTAACTTGGGAACTTCTTTCCCGCACCACAGGTTCGAATTCCGTGTGGGGCAGTTTTTTGTGGAAATATTGTTGGGGTTGTTCTAGTGTCAGTGTCTTGTGGTCCTCTCCTCAGATCCTAACGCTTCTAAATAAGACATCCCCGATTTAACTAGAAAGATATCCCACGATTTAACTAGGGACAGTTTTGAGGGGTCAAGACTATCACCATATGGACTAGCTAGTTAGCGCGCAAGTTTGGAACATCGGTTATTAAAAAACTAAAGAAAGAAAAAAAAATTACAAAAAACTAGGAACAAGTTCAATCTTAATTCTTAGCTAAGCATTTGCATAGAGAGCCCACCATTGGAAACAATCCATCTCCCATTATTATTATTATTATTAGCTTGTTCCAATGATTGAATTTGCTTCTTCAAGAACTTCAAGTAATGCATCGCCTCATCCAACATCGAAGCCGTGTCCAATTTCGTGCCACCTGGAACCATTCTCTGTAGAATCCTAATCCGCTGGCTTATCCTCTCCCGGCGGCGCCGCGCCGCCACGCTCTGTGGGTCCTTCGAAATCCTCACGTTCTTCCTCTTGGGCGCCGGCTTAATCGACTCGGCGTCGATCTGGATCGGCTGCATCATCGCCACCCGGAATATCGTCTCCCTCATGACCTCCATCCTGTCCATTTTCTGCAACGATAAATCTAGAGGGAAATGTTGAAACAGTGGCGGCGGCGCCGTGAAAATGGTCGGACTTCCGCCGGAGAATTCGAAATCGGATGATTGTTGATCGGAAGTTTCTGAATAAAGCCCGTAGGAGAGTTGAGGGAATTTATGAAGCTCGTGAATAATTATTTGCCCTGTTTCTGTTTTGTATGAATCCATGAGGTTGAAATCCATGGTTATTTTCAGATAGAAGAAGGGGTTTTTTGAAGGTGAAAAAATGGTGATGGGTGAGACCTTAGAGATTCAGGGTTTATCCCCAGAGGCAGAGAATGAGCAGTGGAAGTGAGAGGAAATGTCAGAGTGAAGGGTTTATATAATAAGTTACTATCAATAGTGATGGAGAATTATAGATATTATTTAATCCTAGTAGCGTCTTTAGAATTTAGATATCATATAATATATGTATGTTTTGGTTTTATATATAGGTTCCAAAGTTACGTCCGACTAATTCTATGGACAGACGGTCTCGCTCTTTAACTGTTGCCAGTTAAACTTGGATGAGACCGCATCTTATATATAATTGGCATAGACATTCAATTTTTCGACCACCACGTGAAAACTCTGTCTTCCAAGATATTCTGCCTTTATAGACATTCGATTTTTCGACCACTACATGGAAATCATGCCTTCAATGATTGCCTTCTAGGACTCTGCGGAGATTTTGTCTTCCAATATATATTATCCTGTCTTCCAAGACTCGCCGGGGACATGTCATCCCTTACAGGATTCCACGAGAGTTTGACCCCCAATCCTCTATTGTTCCACTCCTGCTTTACCGTTGCATCATACCCATAACCATAAGGGCTATCATACAATATTATTGCATTCATGAACTCGGTCACTCACAAGCCCACACCTGTCCAATTAAGGGTACATAACTGATTTGGTAGATTTGATAGAAAAGATAATAATAATAGTAGGGAGATAATTATTTGAACAAAACTTTACTCATTCTTTCATTTTTCTAATTTTTAATGAGTTGGGGTAGTGGTTGGAGAGAAGGAGATAAAATCAAAGAAATCGAAAGATATAAGGTTCGAATTATGGTCAAAACCCTTTTAAAGAGTGAGCGATACCACTTGAGCTACAAGTTCGTAGTTTTTTCATTTTTCTAATTGTTTTCACTTTCTTTTATCTTTTCATTTTCTTTTTGGATGTGGGGTTTGGATGGATTCGTCCATTCTGGGTCGGCTAGGAGTTTGGAGATCTTTATTAGGGGGGTCAATAAATGAAGAAGACTGATCATGATTCATATGTAAATGAAATGCATAGACCAAAATACACAATTGTAAAGGTGCATGAACCTCTCTCACCGTTATATGATTCTTTAAAGTGAAAAGTAATGGCTTTCTGCCTTCTTCCAAAATCACTTTGCTTTGCCACTTGAAAAACAAAAATGAAGAAACCCCACAAATGCACATGAAATCTGTCAGAAAGATAACGACTTGGGAGAATGTGTTGCCTATACTTTCCTAAATTTTGCTGTTGGCAAGTGTTAATGGCTATTATGTTAGGATGATTTAACATTATTTGTGCCTAATCATCATTATTTGTGCTAGATTGATAGTGTGGATTAATAAATGGATTTCCTTATATACAAGAGAGTTAATGGGAAAATACATTAATGAATTTCCTAGGGTGACAATTTGAATCGTATTCGGGTTCGTTAAGGTGTTGTTGGCATACGATATTTGCACAAATTTGTCCAACCCGAACACGACCCGTTTAATTATTTGGATCGGATTGGTCAACCCAAACACGACCTATTTAATACACGGGTACTCCGAACACGACCCGAAATTACCTGTATATTTTTCAACCTTGAATAACCTTTTATTTATTATGATAAAATGGGAATTTTTTTATTTATATATATAATATTAAAAAATATTAAAATAATTCTGAATTTTCTTCTTTAAACGGGTTAACGGGTTTAGTAGGTCATTTCAGGTCAACCGAAATTGACCCATTTATTATTTAGGTTAATTGGGTCTGACACAATTATGACCTGAATAATAAATGGGTCAACTCTAACCCGCTTATATCGTGTTAGGTTCAAGTCATATTTTCGTGTCGTATCGGAGATTGTCACCCCTAGAATTTCCTTATATACAAGAGATTTTATGTGAAAAATACATTAATGAATTTCCTTATATACAAGATATGTTTTATGTGAAAATACATTATTTTTCGGTCCTTAGTTACTTCAAAGAGGATGGATCTTCTATTATTCCACTGTACGCTGACGTGTTTTTTGAACGGTCATCGCTTGCCTTATAAAAATCCATAATTTGTGCTTCAAAATTATAAATTCAAAATGAGTCAAATTAGTCTACCCAACAAAGCCAAGGAGAAAAATTGGGCCAATCAAAATTCCATCAAGCCACTATTTTTGAAGCCGGTCTGATTCAGTTCAACCCAGAAAATAAACATGAAATGACCAGCCCGCTTGACTTTCGGGCCAAATTGATCCGGTCCCTATATGACCTCCAAAATTACAGACCGGCCCGACCTTTCCACCGGCCAGTCGGCAAGGTCTATTTTGACATCTCTATTCAATATTAATACACCTTAAACCATAGTACAAGAAGATATTGAAGGATGGTTGCATGAGTATAATACACTTCCAGATTTGAAATCAACGATGGGAGGCAAAATAATATTTTGAATGCTGGAATGAAGCATGTCCGACTAAGAGCAGCAGCAACTATTTAAGTGGACTAAATTAATAAAACAATGGCAAACACTATATAGCATATAAAAATATTTGCAGTTTATGGTTACTTGGATATGGTGAAATGTGCATATTTGGTGCAATACTATTAAACAATTATATCTTGATGAGAAGAGAGTCAGAGACCAAGTTGGATACGAAAAGGCCAAAGGATAATAAAAATTATACCAATGTTTTATTAATTTATCTGTGCGCAGGAGCTGTATAAATTGGTCCCATTTCACATGTATTAAAGTGATTTTTTCGATAAATTTTGTTTGAAGTTTATAGATTCATATAAATTTAAAAAAAAAAAACAGAAGAAAGAAAAAATCCGCCAGTCTACCAAGTCATGTCCTCAATCACATTTATACGACAAATTTAGCGGCATTATCCTCTGTTTGAAAAAGATGTTCGATCTTATATTCTACATCATCGATGCATAATTTACGCGTGAATAATAATTACCATATTAAATTTCAATCATAAATTATTTTATTTTAATATTGTAATTTTATAAGCGTGCTAATTATTTTATTATAATTTTAGCCGACCCCACATAATAGAATTAAGGATTAAGCATCCTTTTGGAACAGAAGACTCTGTCAAGTAATCTGCCCAAAGTAGCATAGGTATAGACTACAGTAATCATGTCCAAAGTTGACCTTTTATTACCTGAAATAAGCCAACCAGCAAATTAGAATAGGCTTCTCTTATTTTCATAAGTGTCATACCGTACATTTTGCATATTTCTTGATTAAACTTTTGACCTTGAAAAATCCAAATTACTTCTGCCAGGAATTTATAACACTTCATCATAAGCTCTGAAAAAGTGAGAAGTCCAATTTACACAAGTGTGATGAAGCCAACTCCATTCTGAGAACTGGCTACTGCAAATACAAAATTGTATGATGATGAATTAAATACTGATTTAATACAAGTCACTTTTATCAGTCTATGGAAAGTCATAATCATTCAAGCTTTTTCAGTGTGTATTGAGATGATTCTATGCACACAAACCCTTTTTTGCCTTTTAACTTTTTCCTTGTTTTAAACAAAGGTAACACAAAATTGATCTTCTATAACACAAAATGTGCTTATGAATTATGATTGATAAAAGTTACACATGTAATACTTGAAACTTTAAAGAAAAGTGAAAAGAGTTGAACCAATAGCAAAGGGGTCTATGTTCCCAAAAAAGGAAGAAAAAGAAGGATCATCTCCATATTTAGAATTTTTTTGTTAGACAAGAGAAAATGGTTTAAACTTATTTGACAGATTAACTGGGCTCATGTACAGAGTCAAAGATGAACACATATCAATAGTGCCTCTGTAGTACTCATGATGGCCCATTAATCAAGCACGGCCATTGTTTAAAGAGGAAAAAACACTCAACCCTCCAAACTATGCGATTTTTTGCATTTTACCATATAAACTAATTTCTTTTACACTTTACCATACTAATTATATAAGTTTTGCACTTTGCCATATAGCGGTCATCGCCGGTGGAATATTCTCCGAATATTCCGGCACGTGCCCTCCACGTGAGGGCAAAACCATCTTTGGCTAAAATTCAAACAGAAGTAGTTACACTTTACCATATGAACTTTGTTAAAATTTCACTTTGTCATCTGAATTTTGCGCAATTTTCACCTTATCATATCAATTTAAGAAAATTAAAAAAAATTATGTGTATATACATTTATTTATCTTATTTAATACATAAAAATCACAAAACTAAGTTTAAACCATATTGTGAGCGAATCAAAATAGAAAATTTAGTATATACAAAATTTACTTTTATATTATATATATTCTCGTATATATTACTTATTTTTGTTTTATAATTTATTTTGTGCATACTAAAATTAAAAAAATACTAAATATATATTATAATTATGATTACAATATTTATTTTCTTTTATTTTTATTTTTTTGCAAAAATTTTGATTTACTGAAGTACCAACCAAAATACCAAAAAAAAGTATGGTAAAAGTTTGAGCTGAACTAATTGTTTTGGTACAATATTCAGCACACGATGCATAACGAAATTTCTATTCAATTATGATTTTTGTTCGTTCACCAAATACTTATTGAGTTTAACCTCTACTTTGTAAGAGTACGAGAGTAATGTAGTATGGTAATCGACCAAAGTTGTTTCACAAGAAAAGTTTAGCCAAGCGTGTAATTATTTGAATTTCTGAAAAACAAAAATAAATCTTTAACACTATAATCAAGTTTTGAATATGCAATTAAGGATTTAATTAAGAATTGAAAGTACATGGCTAAAGCAACATCACATGAGAAAATTGGGATGAAATCAATATAAAAATGTCTAAACCTTAGAACAATTCAAAGATGTCTAAACCACCAAAAATAACTCGATATCAATGATATTTATACCCACCTTAATCATAAACGTAAACCCTAAAATAATACCATTGATAGTATATTTTACTAAGGTAAATATATTTTCTTTTACGAATAAAAATTTAAAAAAAAATAAATAAATGTATATACACATAATTTTTTTAATTTTCTTAAATTGATATGGCAAAGTGAAAATTGTACAAAGTTCATATGACAAAGTGAAATTCTTAACAAAGGTCAGATGGTAAAGTGTAACTAATTCTATTTGAATTTTATGCAAAGACGGTTTTGCCCTCACGTGGAGGGCACGTGCCGGTATATTCGGAGAATATTCCACCGACGATGACCGCTATAGGGCAAAGTGCAAAACTTATATAGTTTGTATGGTAAAATATAAGGAAAATTAATTCATATGGTAAAATGCAAAAAATCGTATAATTTGGGGGTTGAGTGTTTTTTCCTCTTGTTTAAATAAGTGCCTATAATTATCAAACATTCAGAATCTTATTACATTATAAAATAGTACGTCTGTGGAAAATTATTATTTTAATGTAACATTTATTAATTGATATATAAATTAACTAAATAATGAAATTTTCGGGTTTTAATTACTTTGGCATATGTATTTATTCTTTTATCAAGTTATACGTTAATTATAAGGGAAAAAAAAAAAAGTAAAAAAGAAAGAAATGGAAAAAAAAAACAGCTGATGAATGAGTGCTGCCCTATGGCCCCTATCGAGACAAGCAGTGTCTATTAAAGCCCCAGAAAAAGCAAACATTGAATGATTCACACAGCTGTTTTCCAATTACACTCCAACATTTTCCCCTCTTTTTCCATTCAACTTAAAATTAAACTTTCAAAACAAAAAACTTAAAATTAAAATTCATTAATTTAATGTAGTTTTTTCTTTTTTGATAATTTAATTTAATGTAGTTGAATTGTTAGGAAACGTTAAATAGGTTAAATAACTATTTCACATTTTGGGTTAAAATTGAATATACAGGGCGACAGAAGGGGAATTTGCTTTATTGTGGCAAAAATCAAATGAAATCGTGATAATATGGCAAAATCTCAGGGATTCGGTTTTTCGCTCGGTGGCGCACATGGTGTGTGCCAGGCCATCATCGCCATTTACCACCATGTGTGCCAGTGGTCTCAAATTTGTTTTTTAAATTTTTTTCTACTGGCATGCCAAGCATGCGCCATCAGTTTAAACCCAAAAAAAATGGAAAAATGACAAACCATTATTACAAGATGATTGAGTAATAATTGTAAGTCTAAATAGGATTAATAAGTGTATTCATTTTGACTTATAAAATGATTGAATAATCATTAGTTTAAATTATGGATCTATTTTCACAAAATGAATGCAAATTATTCCAAACATTAATAAGAGAATTTTGACTAATTTTAACTATTTTTTATAACTAATCCAAATATGTCCAATAATTATAAATTTATATTCAAAATTAATATGTCTTAACAAAATTAATTGTTAAATACATAATTTTGACTAATGCTAATTCTAATATCTATGACCACCGGTGCCACATCCTGGAGGATGTCTTCTCGCTAGCTCGCCTAGACCGTATTCAAGATTATCAATATCCTCGTTGGCCTAAGGTGGAAGTGGGCCTCGGATCCATGTCCATATGACTCCCTTGAAATCCACCGGGAAATGGTACGCGCGAATCGTCGAAAACTTGACGCGCATATGTGGATGGACTTGCCATTCCCAAATCTGTTGAGCGATCAAGAAATGATGTGAACGGGTGGTATAAACCGATCATAATTCACATGTTGTGGCATATATGGTGTGTGATGCGAAGTGGAGGGACTGCCGCATATCCAGATGGACCTCCCGCATATCTAGATGGACCTGGCGCATATGCAGATGGACTCAATGCATATCCAGATGGACCTGTCGCATGTGTGTGAGGTGTTTGTGGCGCAGTAGTGGTCGTCCGTGTGCTGCGTGCCCGATCATGCGCCTGTGATGGATCAACTGCTCGAAATGGCTCGTGGAGGCATCCCTGGAGACGCCGCACACTAGTCATCTCTTCAATAAAATCACGCCTCATGTGATCAGCATCGCGGTTCGAAGCACTAACATCCCGAACACTAATCCACATCCGATCGAGTAGAGTAGTCTGTAACACACAAATATCAGAAATATATACATAATGTTATAATTTAAATGTGCATAATAGTAAATTTAAAGGTAAATTACCATGGCATCTCGAGCCGCAGCTTGCCGATACCCGATCGCATGTGCTCATTCTCGGAGTTATTAATCGTCGTGTAATACGACTGTACCATGCCTGATATACACGAACTGTGTTCCTACCCTGACATATCGCATCACCTCCAACAATTGACTGGTGTGCCGTGCCTAATCAAACCATGTAGCATGGGTTTGTGGCCAATCCCATCCGGATCGCCCTTTTAAGTAGTAAAATCATGGAGTGATGATGTGTGTTTGTGCGGGCACATCAAGAAAATATTGTCTAAGGCCAAACCGCCAAAGACTCGCTCCGATGGTGAATCTCCACGATAGCGTGATTTATCAATAGGCACTGAGACCTCCACAACTCTGAAATACATCGTGGTCCCAATGTTGTTATATCTGCTGACTCCATGTCATATGGCTCCCAAATCCACTGTGATAAATTGAATTGTAGATTAATAAATTTGAATATGTAGTTAAATTTACTTAGTATGAGTATAAATCCTTACATGTCTATATGTAAATCACAAGATGTCCTTGATGATACGTACGGAATGACTAGCGTGTGTGTAATCAGATCGCATCTACCTAAATGTGAAAATAGTACATATTAATTACATATTTTGTTGTAAGGAGTTTAATGTTGAATATATGTGTTGGGAAATTATTGTTTAGATTTTGATGAATGCCATGAAAAACTTAGACTAGAAAGTTGACACCCCATTTTCTTTGTAAATTGCATTGTAATAGATAGGGCTGTACGAGCTGAGTCAAGTCGCTTATGCTGGATATGCAAGAAGTTAATCAAGATCGAAATGAAGACTCATTTGTGAAACAACCGAGTATGGAAAGGAGGAGAAGTCAAGAACTCGATCGAAGGAGTATCACCGGGATACAAACAGTGTGTGAAGTGTCATCAAGTTAATCCAAGATAGCCAAGTCTCAAGTTGAAGTGACGGATGAGTCATCCATGATTGGGAGCCGACTCAAGTCACCTGGGAAGTTAGAAAACCTGCAAAGTCAAGACAATCAAAAAGGATCCGTTGTACGTAAGTCAAGAAAGTTACTTAAACAAGTAATACTTCCATGTTGCCTTTCTTAAAGTGCTCAGTCACAGAAGCGTGCAAAAGGAATAAATCAATGGGAAACACTGCACCTGTGTCAGAACCCTGAAAAGCTGAAGGTTCATTCAATACGAGGAAATGTCAATTTCAAGAACTGCAACAAGACAAGCCAACGACTACAAGTGTCTTTTGAAAATTAGTCTATCTCTTCAACGGGCAGATTTTCAAAAGAACACTATAAAAGGCTGAGGAATCAATTTGAGAGAAGAAGACCTGAACCACAAACATTTAAGCTATTACTCAAACTGTAACCCGCAAATACTCTCAAGTTATTCAAGCAAATCCTCAAGCCTAAACTTCGAAGGAAATCGATCCAACACCAACCTGTGAAGGAGAGACAACTTCAAACTGTTGAAGAGGAAATTTATGAAAAATCAAAAGGGGTCTACATTCCAAGGAGAATTGTAGGAAGGTTCAAGGTCGAACCAGTCTGAAGTTATTGGAGGGATTCGTGATCAAATCCAAGAAGCTTGAGCAAGTGGGTCAGAGAGCAAGACAAAAGGCAGTTGCCCTATGAAGAAGGCCGAGTCGTTAAGCCAACCGTGTGACCAAGGCATCTCCGACCGAGTCCCAAAGGATCAAGTCGTGTGTGATCAAGACTTATATATAACCACTCTGTACTGATCAATACTTAGTGGATTCCTCCCGAGTTGGAGAAGAGAGGAGTAGAAGAATTACCCCATCTTCGAACCTCTATAAAATTTATTGTGTCATTTATATTTCAAAGATATACTTTCTCGCATATCATTTAATATCTGCGATAATTTGCTATCCAACTCGATAATTAACAAGTGTTAAAACAAACTTAAACCAAATTCAAGGGTGTTAAGCCTTCCGTAAAATCTTATCACAACCAAGTTAAGTATAAGACTAAGCGGTGAGTTATTCTACCAACAAAACTTAGTCGAAGTCTGCTTGAGTGGCTAACTCTATTGGTTAACTAACTTAGTTGTCCATCAAGGACTTAGTCTGTGAAATTAACTCTAAACAATTTTAAAAGGACTAAATCGAAAAGTTGGTAAGGTTTATTCAACCCCCTTCTAAACCTTACACTCTCACCCTTAGGACCTACAAGTGGTATCGAGCGGTTGGTTCATTGAGCCTTCTCGCACCGGTAACCGAACTAGATCTTCAATTTCTCAAAGAAGTTTTAACACTTGCTCTTTCAAAAACTCTTTTCATTCAAAAAGTTATTGCCATGGAAGCAAATTTGACACGCATTCCCATGTTCACCATTGAAGAATTTGATGACCGAAAATACGATGCAGCTCATCTATCGCTTTACATGATGAGATGTGGATAGTAATAGAAGATGGGCCACCGCAAATATTGAAGGTGAACACAAAATTGTAAGGAGAGAAGCCGCAGCTTGATTGAAGGAGAAGAGGTCATTGTTCCTAGACCAAAATATGGTTGAAAAACCAAGAGTGAATGGACAAATGATAATGAAAACGATACAACTTGGACAATGTGGCCAAGGATATACTTTACAAGACTTTGGACAAAGCCATGTTCAACAAAGTCAAATCTTGCAAGACACCAAAGAAATCGGGATAAACTAACCCTAATTTGTGAAGGATCTCGAGCAAATCAAGGAAAACAAATTATCTGTTGTTATTCGAAATTTGAAAACTTTAAAATGCTAAAGGTGAAACGATGGACCGCTTGGATGCTAGATTCATTCACCGAAATTACCAATGAGCTCTCAAGACTGGGAAAGAATACACACGAAGGAGATGTGTATGAAGATATTAAGGAGCCTCCCACTGAGTGAGGAAATGAAGATAATGGCTCTAAGGCACTCGATGGACCTATCAAAAACATCCAATCATGAACTATTCTCGGACCTCAAAGCCTATGAGTTTGAGCCGAGAAGAAAAAGGATCAAGAAGAGATAGTTGTGCCCAAAATAGTCAGACCGATAGTTAAGGATGGAAAGAGAGTCGCCGAGGTCAAAGAAGTCATTAACCAGGAGGAGATTGCTTTGATGGTTAAAAGATTCAACAAGTTCTTCAACAAGAACTACAAAAGGGGCAAAGGTGAATCCTCCGTAAGACACTCGGCTCCCTCCAAATCAAGGGAAGATAGGCCACCAAAAAAGAATCAACATCAAAAGGTCGAATATCAAAGAGTCGACAACCCAAGAAATGAAAGAGTCACCAAAAAGTTGAGAACTTGTGTTGGAATTGCGACAACCAGACACTATGCCATTGATTGTTCATATCTTGTAGTCAACAAATACAGAATAAAGAAGAAAGAAAAGTCTTGAGAGAAAGAAGGCAAGAAAAGAAAAGAGCAATGTTGGGCTGCGAGACCGCCGATACAAATAAGTCAAAAAGAAGAGAGACTCACGAGTAGTGAAGTGACTACTCAAGTGACTGAAGAAGAAGAAGCCTTAACTGTCTAATGGCTAAAGAACAAGATCAACCTAACCAAGAAGATGAGGTACACTCCAACTTATCTCATTCGATTCTAGTGATAGTGATTGTGACACACACACTTCATCACCCACTCGATCTTTATGATTCATTAGGCAAAATGATGAAAGACTTTGAGCACATTAAATCCTTACACACACTATTAAATGAGAAAATAGTCACTCAAAGCCAAAACTCACAAATAACTAAGGAGCCGAGTACTCTAAGTCACATAGCCGATGAGAACAAAAAGTCAAGGCCGAGAATGTTAAACTAATAAAGAGATAGCCGCTATAGAAAAGAGAGAAAATGATCTCAAAAATGTGATTGCCTCATTCACAAAGGCATCTAAATCATTGGATGACCTTATTATGAGCCAAAAAGAGTGTGGAGATAAGACAGGACATGGGATTCAACTCCTTTGTGCATAGTCAAACTCCCGTGAGTGATTTGGAAAAATGATCTTCAAGCAATGAAGCATCTCAAAAACCAAGACACCAAATGTTGCACACACATTCATTCCAAAGCACAATCACAACCAAACCGGCCTTGGTTATAAAGGAAAAGGAAAATGTTTAGTTGAGTATCTTTGAGAGGACTACCGAGAAGAAATCCAGCAGAATTCCTCAAAAACTCCAAAACAGAAGACTCAGAAAGAAGAAACAGAGCTACCAAAAGCCCCGTGAAGTTCTATAAAAGGAACAAATATGATGGGAATGGTAAAACTACCCATTCTGAGAACTGGCTACTTTGCAAATACAAAATTGTATGATGATGAATTAAATACTGATTTAATACAAGTCACTTTTATCAGTCTATGGAAAGTCATAATCATTCAAGCTTTTTCAGTGTGTATTGAGATGATTCTATGCACACAAACCCTTTTTTGCCTTTTAACTTTTCCTTGTTTTAAACAAAGGTAACACAAAATTGATCTTCTATAACACAAAATGTGCTTATGAATTATGATTGATAAAAGTTACACATGTAATACTTGAAACTTTAAAGAAAAGTGAAAAGAGTTGAACCAATAGCAAAGGGGTCTATGTTCCCAAAAAAGGAAGAAAAAGAAGGATCATCTCCATATTTAGAATTTTTTTGTTAGACAAGAGAAAATGGTTTAAACTTATTTGACAGATTAACTGGGCTCATGTACAGAGTCAAAGATGAACACATATCAATAGTGCCTCTGTAGTACTCATGATGGCCCATTAATCAAGCACGGCCATTGTTTAAAGAGGAAAAAACACTCAACCCTCCAAACTATGCGATTTTTTGCATTTTACCATATAAACTAATTTCTTTTACACTTTACCATACTAATTGTATAAGTTTTGCACTTTGCCATATAGCGATCATCGGCCGGTGGAATATTCTCCGAATATTCTCAAGACGTGCCCTCCACGTGAGGGCAAAACCATCTTTGGCTAAAATCCAAACAAGTAGTTACACTTTACCATATGAACTTTGTTAAAATTTCACTTTGTCATCCGAATTTTTGCGCAATTTTCACCTTATCATATTAATTTAAAAAAATAAAAAATTATGTGTATATACATTTATTTATCTTATTTAATACATAAAAATCACAAAACTAAGTTGAAACCATATTGTGAGCTTAATCAAAATATAAAATTTAGTATATACAAAATTTACTTTTATATTATATATATTCTCGTATATATTACTTATTTTTGTTTTATAATTTATTTTGTGCATACTAAAATTAAAAAATACTAAATATATATTATAATTATGATTACAATATTTATTTTCTTTTATTTTTATTTTTTTGCAAAAATTTTGATTTACTGAAGTACCAACCAAAATACCAAAAAAAAAGTATGGTAAAAGTTTGAGCCGAACTAATTGTTTTGGTACAATATTCAGCACACGATGCATAACGAAATTTCTATTCAATTATGATTTTTGTTCGTTCACCAAATACTTATTGAGTTTAACCTCTACTTTGTAAGAGTACGAGAGTAATGTAGTATGGTAATCGACCAAAGTTGTTTTACAAGAAAAGTTTAGAGCGTGTAATTATTTGAATTTCGAAAAACAAAAATAAATCTTTAACACTATAATCAAGTTTTGAATATGCAATTAAGGATTTAATTAAGAATTGAAAGTACATGGCTAAAGCAACATCACATGAGAAAATTGGGATGAAATCAATATAAAAATGTCTAAACCTTAGAACAATTCAAAGATGTCTAAACCACCAAAAATAACTCGATATCAATGATATTTATACCCACCTTAATCATAAACGTAAACCCTAAAATAATACCATTGATAGTATATTTTACTAAGGTAAATATATTTTCTTTTTACGAATAAAAATTTAAAAAAAAAAGATAAATAA
Organism: Rehmannia glutinosa; assembly: GCA_016081115.2. NCBI lineage: Eukaryota > Viridiplantae > Streptophyta > Magnoliopsida > Lamiales > Orobanchaceae > Rehmannia > Rehmannia glutinosa. Next base: position 143,200 of record JABTTQ020001680.1, on the reverse strand, counting down.
ATGTATATACACATAATTTTTTTAATTTTCTTAAATTGATATGGCAAAGTGAAAATTGTACAAAGTTCATATGACAAAGTGAAATTCTTAACAAAGGTCAGATGGTAAAGTGTAACTAATTCTATTTGAATTTTATGCAAAGACGGTTTTGCCCTCACGTGGAGGGCACGCACGTGCTTGGATATTCGGAGAATATTCCACCGACGATGACCGCTATAGGGCAAAGTCAAAAAACTTATATTTGTATGGTAAAATATAAGGAAAATTAATTCATATGGTAAAATGCAAAACCGTATAATTTGGGGTTGAGTGTTTTTTCCTCTTGTTTAAATAAGTGCCTATAATTATCAAACATTCAGAATCTTATTACATTATAAAATAGTACGTCTGTGGAAAATTATTATTTTAATGTAACATTTATTAATTGATATATAAATTAACTAAATAATGAAATTTACGGGTTTTAATTACTTTGGCATATGTATTTATTCTTTTATCAAGTTATACGTTAGTTATAAGGGAAAAAAAAAAGTAAAAAAGAAAGAAATGGAAAAGAAAAAAAAAAAAGAAAAAAAGCTGATGAATGAGTGCTGCCCTATGGCCCCTATCGAGACAAGCAGTGTCTATTAAAGCCCCAGAAAAAGCAAACATTGAATGATTCACACAGCTGTTTTCCAATTAAACTCCAACATTTTCCTCTCTTTTTTCCATTCAACTTAAAATTAAACTTTCAAAACAAAAAACTTAAAATTAAAATTCATTAATTTAATGTAGTTTTTTTTTTTTTTTGATAATTTAATTTAATGTAGTTGAATTGTTAGGAAACGTTAAATAGGTTAAATAACTATTTCACATTTTGGGTTAAAATTGAATATACAGGGACATTGAAGGAAATTTGCTTTATTGTGGCAAAAATCAAATGAAATCGTGATAATATGGCAAAATCTCAGGGATTCGGTTTTTCGCTCGGTGGCGCACATGGTGTGTGCCGGCCATCTTGCCATTTGTTACCATGTGTGCCAGTCTCAAATTTGTTTTTTAAATTTTTTCTACCGGCATACCAAGCATGCGCCAGATTTAAACCCAAAAAATGGAAAAATGACAAACCATTATTACAAGATGATTGAGTAATAATTGTAAGTCTAAATAGGATTAATAAGTGTATTCATTTTGACTTATAAAATGATTGAATAATCATTAGTTTAAATTATGGATCTATTTTCACAAAATGAATGCAAATTATTCCAAACATTAATAAGAGAATTTTGACTAATTTTAACTATTTTTATAACTAATCCAAATATGTCCAATAATTATAAATTTATATTCAAAATTAATATGTCTTAACAAAATTAATTGTTAAATACATAATTTTGACTAATGCTAATTCTAATATCTATGACCACCGGTGCCACATCCTGGAGGATGTCTCTCTTGCTAGCTTCGCCTAAGACCGTATTCAACATTATCAATATCATGTTGGTCGGAAGTGGACGGGCTCGGATCCATGTCCATATAACTCCCTTGAAATCCACCGGGAAATGGTACGGCGAATCTTCGAAAACTTGACGCCGCGTATGTGGATGGACTTGCCATTCCCAAACCGTGTTGAGCGGTCGATAAATGATGTGAACCCGGTGGTATAAACTGATCATAATTCACATGTTGTGGCATATATGGTGTGTGATGCGAAGTGGAGGGACTGCCGCATATCCGAGATGGACCTCCCGATATCTAGATGGACTGGCGCATATGCGAGATGGACTCAATGCATATCCGAGATGGACTGTCGCATGTGTGTGAGGTATACGTGCGCGCGAGTGGTCGTCCGTGTCTTTGCGTGCCCGATCATGCGCTGTGATGGATCAACTGCTCTCGAAATGGCTGCGGGGAGGCATCCCAGAGACGCCGCACACTAGTCATCTCTTCAATAAAATCACGTCTCATGTGATCAACAGATCTGGGTCGAAGACTAACATCCTGAACACTAATCCACATCCGATCGAGTAGAGTAGTTTGTAACACACAAATATCATAAATATATACATAATGTTATAATTTAAATGTGCATAATAGTAAATTTAAAGGTAAACTACCATGGCATCTCGAGTGCGATGTCGCTTGGCCGATACCCGACCGTCATGTGCTCATTCTCAGGAGTTATTAATCGCCGTAATACGATGTCGTACCATGCCATGATATACACGAATCGTGCTCTACCCCGACCTATCGCATCACCTCCAACAATTGGTGGTGTGCTGGTGCCCAATCTCAAACCATGTAGCATGGGTTTGGGGCCAATCCCATCCTGGATCGTCCTTTGCGAGTAAAATCATGGAGTGATGTGTGTGTTTGTATGGGCACATCAGGAAAATGTTGTCTAAGGCCAAACTGCCTCAGCACTCGCTCTGGATGGTGAATCTCCGATAGCGTGATTTATCAATAGGCATTGAGACCTCCACAACTCAAATACATTGTGGTCCCAATGTTGTTATATCCGATGACTCCATGTCATATGGCTCCCAAATCCACTGTGATAAATTGAATTGTAGATTAATAAATTTGAATATGTAGTTAAATTTACTTAGTATGAGTATAAATCCTTACATGTCTATCTGTAAGTCAGTCAAGCATGTCCTTGATGATACGTACGGAATGACTAGCAGTGTGTGTAAGCTAAGATCTTTGCATCTACCTAAATGTGAAAATAGTACATATTTTGTTGTAAGGAGTTTAATGTTGAATATATGTGTTGGGAAATTATTGTTTAGATTTTGATGAATGCCATGAAAAACTTAGACTAGAAAGTTGACACCCCATTTTCTTTGTAAATTGCATTGTAATAGATAGGGTTATCAGCCGAGTCAAATCGATTATGCCTGGATATGCAAGTTAGTTAATCAAGATCGAATGAAGACTCATTGAAACAACCGAGTATGGAAAAGAGGAGAAGTCAAGAACTCGATTGAAGGAGTATCACCGATACGGTGTGTGAAGTGTCAGTCAAGTTAATCCAAGATAGCCAAGTCTCAAGTTGAAGTGACAGATGAGTCATCCAATGATTGGGAGTTGACTCGAAGTCACCTGGGGAAGTTAGAAAATCTAATCAAGTCAAGACAATCAAAAAGGATCCGTTACGTAAGTCAAGAAAGTTACTTAAACAAGTAATACTTCCATGTTGCCTTTCTTAAAGTGCTCGATCCCCGAAGCGTGCAAAAGGAATAAATCAATGGGAAACACTACACTTGTCGGAACCCTGAAAAGTCGAAGGTTCATTCAATACGAGGAAATATCAATTTCAAGAACTAACAAGACAAGCCAACGACTACAAGTGTCTTTTGAAAATTAGTCTATCTCTTCAACGATGATTTTCAAAAGAACACTATAAAAGGCGATGATGAATCAATTTGAGAGAAGAAGACTGAACCACAAACATTTAAGCTATTACTCAAATCAACTGCAAATACTCTCAAGTTATTCAAGCAAATCCTCAAGCCTAAACTTGAAGGAAATCGATCCAACACCAACTTTGTGAAGGAGAGACAACTTCAAACTGTTGAAGAGGAAATTTACGAAAAATCAAAAGGGTCTACATTCCAAGGAGAATTGTAGGAAGGTTCAAGGTCGAACCGGTCTCAAGTTATTGAGGGATTCGTGATCAAATCCAAGAAGCTTGAGCAAGTGGGTCAGTTGTAGTAGCAAGACAAATTTGCCCTATGAAGAAGAAAGCCGAGTCGTCACGGGAAGCCAACTTGTGTGACCAAGGCATCTCCGGAGAGTCCCAAAGGATCAAGTCGGTGTGTGATCAAGACTTGTATATAACCACTCGTACTCGATCAATACTTAGTGGATTCCTCCGGGAGTTGGAGAAGAGAGGAGTAGAAGAATTACCCCATCTTGAACCTCTATAAAATTTATTGTGTCATTTATATTTCAAAGATATACTTTCTGCATATCATTTAATATATCTTTGATAATTTGCTATCAACTCGATAATTAACAAGTGTTAAAACAAACTTAAACCAAATTCAAGGGTGTTAAGCCTTCCATTTAAAATCTTATCACAAAATGAGTTAAGTATAAGACTAAGCGGTTGAGTTATTCTACCAACAAATTAGTCGAAATCTGTTGAGTGGCTAACTCTGTTTGGTTAACTAACTTAGTTGTCCATCAAGGACTTAGTGAAATTAACTCTAAACAATTTTAAAAGGACTAAATCGAAAAGTTGGTAAGGTTTATTCAACCCCCTTCTAAACCTTACACTCTCACCCTCGGGACCTACAAGTGGTATCGGAGCGGTTGGTTCATTGAGCATACGCACCGGGTAACTGAACTAGATCTTCAATTTCTCAAAGAAGTTTTAACACTTGCTCTTTCAAAAACTCTTTTCATTCAAAGAAAGTTATTACCATGGAAGCAAATTTGACACGCATTCCCATGTTCACCATTGAAGAATTTGATGATCGGAAAATACGTTATGCGAGCTCATCTATCGACTTTACATGATGAGATGTGGATAGTAATAGAAGATGGGCCACCGCATATATTGAAGGTGAACACATTTGTAAGGAGAGAAGGCTGCACAGATTGAAGGAGAAGAGGTCTTTGTTCCTGGACCCGACTATGGTTGAAAAACCAAGAGTCGAATGGACAAATGATAACAGAAAAACGATACAACTTGGACAATGTGGCGAAGGATATACTTTACAAGACTTTGGACAAAGCCATGTTCAACAAAGTCAAATCTTGCAAGATACCAAAGAAATGCGGGATAAACTAACCCTAATTTGTGAAGGATCTCGAGCAAATCAAGGAAAACAAATTATCTGTTGTTATTCGAAATTTGAAAACTTTAAAATGCTAGCGGTGAAACGATGGACCGTTGGATGCTAGATTCACCGAAATTACCAATGAGCTCGGCTTGGGAAAGAATACACACGAAGGAGATGTGTATGAAGATATTAAAGAGCCTCCCAACCGAGTGGGAAATGAAGATAATGGCTCTAAGGCACTCGATGGACCTATCAAAAACATCCAATCATGAACTATTCTTAGACCTCAAAGCCTATGAGTTTAAGCAGAAGAAAGGATCAAGAAGAGATAGTTGTGCCCAAAACAGCTGCACGGATAGTTAAGGATGGAAAGAGAGCCGAGGTCAAAGAAGTCATTAACCAGGAGGAGATTGCTTTGATGGTTAAAAGATTCAACAAGTTCTTCAACAAGAACTACAAAAGGGGCAAAGGTGAATCCTCCAGAAGACACTCAGCTCCCTCCAAATCAAGGGAAGATAGGCCACCAAAAAGATCTGAACATCAAAAGGTCGAATATCAAAGAGTGACAACCCAAGAAATGAAAGAGTCGACCAAAAAGTTGAGAACTTGTGTTGGAATTACGAGACAACCAGGACACTATGCCATTGATTGTTCATATCTTGTAGTCAACAAATACGAGGAATAAAGAAGAAAGAAAAGTCTTGAGAGAAAGAAGGCAAGAAAAGAAAAGAGCAATGTTGGCTCACTTTGAGGCTAGCGTCTGACTAAGTCAAAAGAAGCGACGACTCACGAGTAGTGAAGTGGTGACTACTCAAGTGACTCGAAGAAGAAGAAGCCTTAATCTGTCTAATGGCTAAAGAACAAGATCAACCTAACCAAGAAGATGAGGTACACTCCAACTTATCTCATTGATTCTAGTGATTGTGACACACACACTTCATCACCCACTGATCTTTATGATTCATTAGGCAAAATGATGAAAGACTTTGAGCACATTAAATCCTTACACACACTATTAAATGAGGAAAATAGTCACATTTCAAAAGCCAAAACTCACATAACTAAGGAGGCCGAGTACTCTAAGTCACATAGGCGATGAGAACAAAAAGTCAAGGCCGAGAATGTTAAACTAATAGCGAGATAGCTGCTATAGAAAAGAGAAAAATGATCTCAAAAATGTGATTGCCTCATTCACAAAGGCATCTAAATCATTGGATGACCTTATTATGAGCCAAAAAGAGTGTGGAGATAAGGCAGGACATGGGATTCAACTCCTTTGTGCATAGTCAAACTCCCGAGTGATCTTGGAAAAATGATCTTCAAGCAATGAAGCATCTCAAAAAACCAAGACACCAAATGTTGCACACACATTCATTCCAAAGCACAATCACAACCAAACTGCCTTGGTTATAAAGGAAAAGGAAAACGATTGAGTATCTTTGAGAGGACTACGAGAAGAAATCGTGAGAATTCCTCGGAAACTCCAAGCAGGAAGTACTCGTAAAGAAGAAAGCAGAGCTACCAAAAGCCCCGAAGTTCTATAAAATGAACAAATATGATGGGAATGGTAGAAACTACCCAAGTCAAGTGATTGGAATAATGTGAAATATTAGCAAAGACCTATAGAATACAAGCCTAAATGCAAAGGCCAGAACTCAAAGAAAGGTCATTCCAAAGGCAACAAAGCTATTATCAGCCAGATATGCACCCAAGCACTACACTCGGAGATATCACGATTACCCAAAGAAGGCAATTGCTAAAACACACACACACAGGCATACGGACACAAAAGACAAATGACTATACGAACCTAAAGCCCCAAGCAATTTGCCAAAGTAAATTATGATTATGGCACGAGATAGATGGCAACCCCTTAGAGTCAAATCATTTGGCTATAGGTTGGTTGGATCATCTTCTGACACTAACCCCTCGGGACCCGGACAAGTATGGGTACCTAAGATCGATTTCCTTGATTGCGAGGTTGAGGAGCAATAGTTGAGTGCCAAGGAACCTGGTACATGGATAGTGGTTGTTCCGGACATATGACGAAAACAAGAAAAATCTGTCAAAATTCAAGGAAGTTAAAGGTGCAAAAGTCATATTTGGAGGAAATGAAGCTCCAGAGAAATATGAGGCAATCGGATCCATCAAGAAAAATGGATTAGAAATCACGGATGTTGCATATGTTGAAGGCCTCAATTTCAACTTATTGAGCATCGGCCAACTCGTGACAAGGGCTATAATGTTGGATTCAATATGGGAGTATGCCAAATCAAAGATCTTGAATCAAATGAAGTAGTGTTGCAAGGATACTGAGACAAAGAACATGTATGTGGTAGATTGGTTATCCACACCAAGCACTTGTCTGTTAGCAAAAGTAATCACCGAATTAAGTTGGTTGTGGCACAAGAAGCTGAGTCACCTGAATTTCAAGACAATTAACAAGCTTGCAAGAAGTAATCTTGTAGAAGGACTCCCAGGACTTCGATTATGTACAAGAAGGAAAATGTTTGTGATGCATGCGGATGTGAAAGCGAGATCAAATCATCATTCAAAGAGAAGTCATGTCCATCTTCAACAAGAATATTGCATCTGCTTTGCATATGGATTTTGGTCCAATTGTGCCATTAGCATAAGCGGAAAGAAATATACCTTGGTGGTAGTAGATGATTATTCAAGATATACATGGATAGTTTTCATGTGTAAAAAGAAAGAAACCTTGCGGAAGCTACCACGGTGATGAAGAGAATTCAAAATGAGAAGAGTCAAACCATTATAAAGATAAGATCGGCGGAGGAACGAGTTTGTCAATGGGATAATAACTCGATTGTGTTGAAAATGGTATTGCTCATGAATTATCTGCTAGCAAGGACTCCACGGAAGAATGGAGTTGTAGAAAGAAGAAACAGAACTCTCGAGGAAGGCTGCAAGGACCATGTTAGGTTTGAGCAGGTCGCTAAAAGATTTTGAAATGAAGCTATAAACACCGCATGCTATACTCAAAATAGATGCATGATAAATAGGCAAAATGACAAAGACTCCTATGAGATTTGGGCGGGGAGGAAGCGAAATGTCGCAGATTTTAAAATATTTGGATGTAAATGCTTCATCCATAATAATGGCAAAGACAATTTAAAGGCTTTTGATGCTAAAGCTGATGAAGGTATCTTCTTGGGATACTCAGCTGAGAGCAAAGCCTATAGAGTACTGAATAAAAGGACTATGGTCGCAGAAGAGTCTATCCATGTGGTTTTTGATGAACCTAATGTAAATGGAGAAGACATTGAAGAGTTAGCTGATAAGCTGAATCAACAAACTATGCAGAAGAGTCCCTATGTTGAAGCTGAAGCTGGAGCAATAAACCAAGATGAAGATGTAGCTGAATCTCAAAGACAGCTGGAGAATCTACAGCTAAGTGATGATGATAGAGTTGCTCAAGATAACACAGCTGCAAGACGACTGAATCCAGCTAATTTACTCCAACCTGATGTGAGATGGCTGAGAGACCATCCACCTGAACTAGTCATTGGAGATGTAAGAGATGGTGTAAGAACCAGATCAAGAGCTCAACAAGAAGCAATGTTCACTTTTTTTATTTCCCAAATAGAGCCAAAAGATGTGTCCCAAGCATTGGACGACACACAATGGATTCAGGCCATGCAAGAAGAGCTGAATCAGTTTGAAAGGAACAAAGTGTGGGAATTGGTTCAAAGACCAACCCATCAAAATGTCATTGGCACAAAATGGGTGTTTAGGAACAAGATGAATGAAGACGGTTACGTGGTAAGAAATAAAGCAAGATTGGTAGCCAAAGGGTATTGCCAAGAAGAAGGTATAGATTTTGATGAAACATTTGCTCCTGTTGCAAGATTAGAAGCAATAAGGATGTTTCTTGCCTATGTTGCTCACAAGAACTTCATTGTATATCAAATGGATGTAAAAAGTGCATTCTTGAATGTATTATTGGAAGAAGAAGTCTATGTTGAACAACCTCCTGGATTTGAGCGAGAAGACTCACTGGAGATAAAGTGTACAAACTTAAGAAAGCTCTATATGGATTGAAATAAGCACCTAGAGCATGGTATGATACATTATCTCAATTCCTAATCGAGAATGGATTCACAAAAGGCAAAGTGGATAGAACACTCTTCTTGAGAATTCAAGATGGGAAGAGTATCTTTTTGTTCAAATATATGTGGATGACATCATTTTTGGATCCACAAACAAAGAGTTGTGTGATAAATTCCCAAATCTCATGCAAAGCAAACTTGAAATGAGCATGATGGGAGAGCGACATTCTTCCTAGGACTCCAAGTAAAACAGTGAAGGATGGAACCTTCATAAGTCGGACAAAGTACACTAGAGATTTAATGAAAACATTTGGTATGGAAGAGAAGTCTTCTGTGAAAATACCAATGAATACATCGTCAAAATGGACATGGATGCAGATGGCAAGCACTGTGGATCAAACCAGATCTGAGCACTTATTGGATCAACTGCTCTATCTCACAGCAAGTAGGCGGACATCACCTTTGTTGTAGGTGTATGTGCAAGATTTCAATCTGCTCCAAAAGAAAGCCACATGATTGCAATCAAAAGAATCTTAAGATACTTGAAGGGAAGCGAAAGTTGGCTTATGGTATCCAAAGGAAGGTGGATTCAAGCTAATTGGTTACTCGGACTCGACTATGTTGGATGTAGAGTTGACATGAAGAATACTTCATGTACATGTCGATGCTTGGAAATAGACTATTTCTTGGTTTAGCAAGAAGCAAAATTCAATAGCCACATCCACACCTGAGGCGAGTACATAGTCATGCGGCGTATTGTGCCCAAGTCTTATGGATGAGACAACGGTGAGAAGTATGAAGTTGAAGAAAAGGAGATTCCAATTATTTGTGATAACACAAGTGCTATTGCAATCACTCAAAATTCATGTTGCATTCGAGAACAAAGCACATTGATGTCGATACCATTTCATAAGAGACCATGTTGAAAAGAAGGACATTACCTTAGAATACATCTAAACCGATAAGCGGTTAGGCTGATATATTCACAAAACCATTATGTGAATCAAGATTTGAAGAACTCAAGCATGAGTTAGGGTTAATTGAACTGAGTTAACACTCAGAAGACTCACGGAAAAGAGATGAAACGTAAAAAGATGGGAGAAGAGCGAAGTTCTTGAATCGGCTAAGTGAATAAGCCGTGTCGGAAAGTCACCGCACCGAGTTAGGCCGGTGGTCGAGTCACTATGTAAACAAAGAGAGAAGAAGAGTTGAATCGGCTAAGAAGTAAGCTAAGTCATTTATGAGCAAAGTGACAAAAACGATCATTTTTACTAAGCGGGAATATTTTTAAGAATGACGTCGGCGTAATTATGACGTGTCTGATCAAAAAGTTGCATACCAAGCTTATGATTGGATATAAATCTTTGTCGCATTAAATGCAAGAAATTAAATGCTAATCGGCGTGCTAAATCTGAGCCGTTGATCTTGATCAAATTTCAAAAACCGTATGCACGTCCTTTCATAGCCCACATATATACCATTTCGTCCGTTTTTCTCTCTCACTTTACACAAACTGTTCATCTCTCTCAAAGCAAGAAAGCAACTTTTCTCTCAAAACCCTACAGATCTCCAAAGTGAATTTCTAAAGTTTCGTTCGGTAAATCTTCAAGAAATGGCATCTACTTACGATTTTGTTAAGTTGGGAAAACAAATCCACACTGACTCTACTGTGGATTTTGAAGGAATGATTAAACAGGGGTCCGATGAAACCCTTGTGAAGAAGATAGCTGAGAAAGTGGAGAAGTCTGGGCTGAAACCCTTTCTCACAATGGAGTTTCAGATGACTTATGTTGAAGAAGTCGCTCAGTTCTACGTGAACGCTGAAGTTCACGACAAGGGCATCAAGTCCTCTGTTCACGGCAAAGAATTCACAATCACTGCTAAGGATTTAGCGGAACACTGTTTGCTACCGGTGGAAGGTGTACAGGAAATATTGGAGGCTGATGTAAACCTGGCTGCTGTGTGGAAGGAAGTGGCCAGACCGGAATGTGCTTTGCGAAGGTGGTTTACACAGCTGACAAGAAGCTGCTGAAGGATGATTACCATAAGCTGATGGATATCGTCGCAAAATGCGTAGACATGAAGTTTGGAAGCCATAACTAGCTATCCAAAAACAAGTGATCGTCATGGTTGTGATCATGGAAGAAAAGAAAGTCAATCGGGAAGAACTTCGTCTCTGACAAAAATCTGCCAAAATGTTGGGAACAAGTCCTTCAAGGGCGATGGGTCCTTCGGAGGATCCTGGGGTATGGCCTTGTTATTGGTCGGTGATGGAGGTGAAGGGAGTTCCACTCCGACATGGAAAGGCGTTCCATGTTAACAAGAAGATGTTCCGATCAAATCTCTCAGGGAGCACGAGAAGAGAGCTTACGCCAAGAGGGCGGATACAAGTGAGGGGAATCAGGTGACCAAGAAGATACATTGTCTCCTCCTCCCGAGAAGAAGAAGGCTGCCCTGCGGTACCAAAGAAGATCTGCCCCGCAGCGAGACAAAGAAAATCGCACCTGCCCCTGCAGCCGAGTCACCTGCCCCTACAGCCGTGTCTCCTTCCCCTGCAGCCGCAATTGAGAAGGAACCATTAATACCTTCTCCAGTGATTAAGAAGAAGAGGACTGCCACAACAAGGAAGGCAGCTGCCTCTAAGACAACTGCGAAGGCATTTACCTTCGACGAACCGGAGGAAGTGGAACCAGATGTTCCTCTGGTGAAAACCAAAAGAAGAAAAAGAATTTCCAAGCTCTCCGAGCTTGAGAAGACAGCTAAGTCTGCAACTCAGCTGGAAAAGATATCGGAGACTGTTGGAGAAGTAGAGTCTCCAGAAGGTATAGATGAAACAGCCAAATCTGCTGATGCCGATCAGCAGAGGCAAACCAAAGACCCAGTGTGGACAGAACAGCTGAGGAGCACGAAGCAGCTAAGACAGCTAACTCACCTGTCGATAGGGTTGTGTCTCCGCCCGCGACATATGCTGTCGAAAGTGAAGAGCAGCAAGCTCTGCTACCTCCCATTCCTGAGACAGAAGGACAACACGAAGATGATGATGATGATGATGTGATCATGATGTCTCCACCATATCCAGACATCCAAAATCGTCTGCGAGAATGGAGGAAGTGGAAGTTGAGTCGCTCAAGGGAACAATTCCAAAGACCTGAATTTATTGAAGAAGAGGAAGAACTGATGAACTTCCTCGGATTGACCACAATGGTCCAGGCACTGGATGAAGAGAAACTGCATAGATATCTTGAATATCTTTAAAGAGAAGGAGAAGGAAAGGTTGGCAGAAGAGGCTGAAGCTCGTGAGAAGGCCAACATCTGTCCCTTCACTGGAACCACTGAGCATACTCATCCCCACCTCGATGTTCTCTCAGGAAGTGATGAAGATCTGGACCCTGCTGCTGCGACAGAAGAGCTAGAAACGCAGCAAGCCATGTGGGAATCGAGAATGATGCATGAGCAACGGTGATGGAAGGACACGGAGAGTCTTCCAAATCACGGTGAAATTGACCTATGGGAGTGGTGCGATGGATTGCATTTTTGTTGTTGCGACCACTTCTGACTCACTCACGAGGAAGGTTCTAAGGAAATGGCGATGGCGCGGGAATTCGGGGACCCAGTAGAGCCAACCCCTCTGCGAAGGTGTCTTACCACCGCCCCCAACGGCTAAACACTCACGGGAAAACAGTAGAGTCCGGAAAGAGTGACCCCATTCCAAGTCACTCACCGTGGTGTGCCACCGTGAGGAAAACTCCTCCACCTGCGGCCCGAGGTCGGAGAATCTGCGGACGACTTCACCAAGAATCTAGGAGACGAAGTGGAGAAGGAACAACAAACGGAAACACAACAAGTTGTCACTAACGAGGCTCGGACGGTTGAGACTATCTCACCCTGAGTGCCAAGTGCCAACCGCACCGCAGGCCAATGACGCCGCTGGCGATGCGGTCGAGGCACATGATGGATCTGCCCGGAGTTAACACTGGCAATGAAAGTGCAATCCATGAAGTTGAGACTCCACCGGATGACACCTCTGAAGACCCTAAGACAGTGAGATCACCGAATGGATTGTCGAGCCTCGCTTGCGATTGAGATTGCGGGGAGGTAGTGAAGGCTACGGGGAGGTTGAGACTTCCCCGAGGTAAAGAAATAGAAGCGCAGAACATTCCTCCCCAAGTATCATTGATGCAATCGAGAATGAGATAAGTGCCGTTCACGATTCCCAAGACAACCCCGATGTAACTTTTCCGGATCTAAAGGTGAAGATGGTGAGTCATCCCCATTGCAAATCCAAAAGACTCACCGTGAGGATGTTCTCCCAAGCACGAGTAAGTCGGACCTTAAGGCTACTCGTCGGACATTCAACTTCGATGATGAGCCACCTCTTCAAATTTCATCATCTTCCGATGACACCACCGACACGGCCGAGGACCGACAACTCAAAAGGAAAAACCACCGAGACCGACAAAGTAAATGAGACAAGCGAGGCTCGGCCAGTGAGTCCATACCACAGCCAGACCCCAATCGAATCACGATCCAATCGCAAGCTCCCAAAGCTGCAGCGAGAATCGATTCAACCGGGCACATCACGGCCACGAGTTACCATTGAACAATTCCATATGTTCGTGATGATGCGTTTGAAGAAACATTTCCCTTCTCACCGGAGCTGGGACCTTGATGAAGAATCATTTCGAGACAAGAGGCTTTCCACAAACCCGATCCATTATTCCCACGTATACCATCGTCCCAAAGCAGACTTTGACTTTGATGTTGCTTGGCCACCATTGAGACGGAGGTAACAAATTGAAGTTCGAGAAGTCTTCAAGGCAATTTTGCGAGAGATAGAGAAGATGGAAAGGCACCAGGCCTCACTGGACATGAGGTGGATAACGAGATGCTAATCTTCTTCTTTGCCGAGTGCGTGGAATAATAGTCGGGATCCGGGAATGGTGGAAATAGCAACAAACAATGCGTGTGGAACGGGTTCGATACTTTAAGGCATTGTATAACAAGATGTTGATCGAGTCTTGATAATGCTAATATGAAGAGAAGAATGCAAGAAAACATTGATAGAATGCATGAATCTCACAACATCTGAAATGCAACTATTGCTTGAATTCCACAAGAAAGAACTTACGCGCGTTGAGGAGACTATGGAAAATAAATTCACCTCCTCATTCTTTGAAATGAAGGCGTGGCGATTGAATCAAAAGCCACCGCTCCGATTTCGTCGGCATACTCCGCAGCAGATTCAAAGTATAATTCAACTATCACCGCCTAGACTTCATGTTGGTTGGTCTATTCCGGGGTTCCTCTCTCCTTTGATGATGCCAAAAGGGGAAAGAGGAATACCTAAAGAAAGAAGTTGGTAGGGTCTGCGGTTGAGAAGGAAGCGGTATCGAAAGAAAGACAGTGAGGATCGGAGGAATGAAAAGGGAAAATCCGTTGAGGGGAAGGTTCAAAAGACATGACTTTAATGGTTGCTAGAACCCTTCAACAAGGACTCGTCCACAAATGACATTATCGGAAACTTCCGATGACTCTGCCGCTCCAACACTCTCTTTGTGCCCATGTCCTCAAAAAGAGGAAAATTGTAGAAGCGAGAGATGAAGGAGGTTGAAAGAAAAATGGATGCCGTGCGATGGACATATTGAAACAATATGGAGGTATTCCAACGAGAGAGACCACGATGCCATTTCGTACGCGTCGAAACCGAGCCGAGATCGGTTGATGAATTCAAAACGCTCGAATCAGGGATCTTGAGAACATGTCCATGGCCCAAGCCTGGGACTTGTATTGGGAAAAATGCCTTAAGCTATGCGAAGAAGGCGACGAGCGATGAGACTCTTTGCGATCACTCTGGCTGACACTCTGTGCGATCACTCAATTTGGGAAGAATAAGGCCCCGATCAATACACGCCCGGAGGAAGAGGAAGAAGCGATGAGGAAGAGGTTTCGGACTGGGACCTCTACCCAAATATATCGAATACATAGATCCGGGAAGAAAAGAGGGATCTATTGGGCTGGATATGACGTAGTAGCCAACATGGAAGTGGCCGGAAGAATCTTTGAATATATGAAGAGGATTGAAGCGAGAAAATAAGAGGCGGGATGAGTGTGGGAAGAGAGTCGAGAAGACAAGAAAGGAAAAAAAAAGATGAAGTCAGCTGAGGAAGAGCCTATGAGAAAAAGAAAGCGGTGAAGAAGAGAAAAAGAGAAAGAGAGCGAGAGGATGAAAGAGTCAAAGAAAGAAAGAAGGAGGCAATGAAGGAGATGAAGTGTTGTTGTCCACCCCTTCATGTATTTCTTTTGTAAATGCATATGTATGTAAGTCTTACGTACATTGAATAAAATTGTGTAATTTCTATACTTGCTTAGATATAGAACACTATGATTGCTCGAGCTCGATACACTTTGTAAATAGTTGTGTAAAGAACAAGAATGTTATTATCAATAAAAGATCGATTCTACGCATACATTCTATGTTTCTACATTGTCGTATGTATCTTTGCTATTTACTTTTTGTATGTATGTTTTAAGTTTTGGCATCATCAAAAAGGGGGAAATTGTTGGGAAATTATTGTTTAGATTTTGATGAATGCCATGAAAAACTTAGACTAGAAAGTTGGCACCCCATTTTCTTTGTAAATTGCATTGTAATAGATAGGGTTGTACGAGCTGAGTCAAGTCGATTATGCTGGATATGCAAGAAGTCAATCAAGATGAAATGAAGACTCACTTTGTGAAACAATTTGAGTATAACAAGGAGGAGAAGTCAAGAACTCGATTGAAGGAGTATCACCGTGGGATCTGTTGTGTGAAGTGTCGATCAAGTTAATCCAAGATAGCCAAGTCTCAAGTTGAAGTGATGGATGAGTCATCCAATGATTGGGAGCCGACTCGAAGTCACCAGGGGTTAGAAAAGCTGCGATCAAGTCAAGACAATTGAAAAAGGATCCGTTGCCTGGAGAAGTCAAAAAGTTACTTAAACAAGTAATACTTCCATGTCTTGCCTTTCTTAAAGTGCTCAGTCCCAGAAGCGTGCAAAAGGAATAAACCAATGGGAAGCACTGCACCTGTGTCAGAACCCTGAAAAGCTGAAAGTTCATTCAATACGAGGAAATATCAATTTCAAGAACTGCAACAAGACAAGCCAACGACCACAAGTGTCTTTTGAAAATTAGCCTATCTCTTCAACGGGCAGATTTTCAAAAGAACACTATAAAAGGCTGAGGAATCAATTTGAGAGAAGAAGACCTGAACCACGAACATTTAAGCTATTACTCAAATTGTAACCTGCAAATACTCTCAAGTTATTCAAGCAAATCCTCAAGCCTAAACTTCGAAGGAAATCGATCCAACACCAACCTGTGAAGGAGAGACAACTTCAAACTGTTGAAGAGGAAATTTCTGAAAAATCAAAAGGGGTCTACATTCCAAGGATAATTGTAGGAAGGTTCAAGGTCGAACCAGTCTCAAGTTATTGGAGGGCTTCGTGATCAAATCCAAGAAGCTTGAGCAAGTGGGCTGTAGTAGCAAAGCGATTGCCCTGTGAAGAAGCCGAGTCGCAATGCGAGAAGCCATTTGTGTGACCAAGGCATCTTGTTGAGTCCGAAAGGATCAAGTCGATTGTGTGATCAAGACTTGTATCTTGACCGATAACCACTCTGTACTCGATCAATACTTAGTGGATTCCTCCGGGGAGTTGGAGAAAGAGGAGTAGAATAATTACCCCATCTTGAACCTCTATAAAATTTATTGTGTCATTTACATTTCAAAGATTTACTTTTTGCATATCATTTAATATCTCTGATAATTTGCTATCAACCGATAATTAACAAGTGCTAAAACAATTGTTAAAACAAACTTAAACCAAATTCAAGGGTGTTAAGTCTTCCGAAAAAATCTTATCACGACCAAGTTAAGTATAAGACTAAGCGGTGAGTTATTCTATCAACACTCGATCGTGTTGAGTGGCTAACTCTTTGGTTAACTAACTTAGTTGTCCATCAAGGACTTAGCTGTGAAATTAACTCTGAACAATTTTAAAAGGACTAAATCGAAAAGTTGGTAAGGTTTATTCAACCCCCCTTCTAAACCTTACACTCACACCCCTTGGGACCTACAATATGCAATGTTAGTAGTGTAGTACCTAGCACCGTAAGGCGGAAAAGATAGCTCATCTACATCGGCCTGGTCCACATATAATCGTCCTGTGGGAACTCGAGAACGTATGATACGAGGAACAATCACAGTAATCCTGCTCCAAGCCCAAATCTAACATAACATGTAAACAAATGACCAATGAGTACATACATTTATTTATCTGATATGGAAATATAAAGACATACGATGCTAAATTTAAATTTACCTAGTAATAGTAGCATGGGTCCACCGATGACCAGTTTGTCAACCTCTAATGAAGTGCATAACTCTCATGCAAGATCTTGCTAAGACAAAGACACTACCCCAACTATCTTTGCGAAGCATCTGCAGAATCGCTCCAAGTAATGCGAAGAGACTCTGTTGCCAGATGAATCTGGCATAAAAAAACTAACAATAAGTAGGAGCGCAATTCCTCGAGCGTACTATTCAACCTCTAACTGAGGTGTGTATTCTGCAATCACGTTCTGCTAGAAATGAGATCTCAACACAACCAACTTAAGGCGTGATGCTCCACGGAACATGTTTAAGGTTGGAGCAAAACCTAACCATTGTTGACAATATAACATCCACTCATCCCTGGTCCTCGCTAAATCTCTAGCTATAACTGGCAGCCCCTCTACAGGATGCCCCCAGATAATAGCAACATCATGTAAAGTGACTGTGGCCTCCCCAACTGGTAAGTGAAATGTGTGAGTCTCAGGGCGCCAACGCTCAACTAATGCTGCAAGATGTCATCTGGCCACTACTGGTTCTTCTCCAAAGCTGTAGTTGCATTTTTCATTCTATCATAGAAACTCGTGACAGTACGCGTGAAAGTAAAACGCACAAGGGCACAAATTGGCAATCTTCTTGCACCCTTTAGAACTGAGTTCATACACTCAGAAATGTTTGTAGTCATCATTCCACAACGTGTCCCCTCATTATGCGATAAAGTCCACTTGCTCCTGTCTATAGCGTCCAAGTAAGCGTGAGCACGTTCATTAATTTTTTTAATCTCCTCCATTGTCTTCTCAAATGCTCTAACTCTTAGTTCTGCCCCGACTTGCCAACACAAATCCTTCAACCTCACATTCTTGAAATGACTATGGAAATTAGAGACAACATGCCTCAGACAATAACGATGATACCCATAAGGAGGTTGGAATTCTGGCATCCGTTCAACTGACTTTATTATTCCAGGATGACGATCTGAAATAAGGCACACACCTTCTCATCCTCGAATAATATTGAAAGAATTATAGCACGGATATTTACCAAAAGTTTTGCGAGTAAGGATGTGATTGCGGATGTGGTCACATTCACAATCACATGCGGCGTAATTTTGAAAACAATAAAGAGACACGAAATAAAGAGACGTGCCAATATGGAAAAAATTTCCACTAGTAAAAATAGTTTGATCTCGTATATAAAAATACTAAAATCCAACTAGTAGAAACTCAACGAAAAACTCCTATCTAGAGTATATCTGATCTATGTAATTCAACTCATCCAACAATAGACATGTGTGGACTTTGTTAATCACAAAACTAAAACAATGGATGAAAAGCTAACAAACACAATCTGCAGGGCTGAATGTGATCTCAGATGTAGTCACATTCGAGATCGCATCCAGGGCAGTTCAGACTCCTTGTGCTTGTATGACTCTTAATTCTCTCAAGACTCTTGTATCTCTGGTGTATTTCTTGTGTGGACATTCCTTTTCCCTTTATATAGCCGTCCAAACCCTTCAAGAGACCTAATACACAAGGAAAGAAGATATATACAAATATATGACAAGTAAATCACTTATGTTAGGAAACAAGATAACTATCCAAGAATCCTAATATATCAATACCATATCAATATGATTTCTTTCCAAATCTAAAAAGTCCTACACATACCATAAGTCTAGAAAGGCAAAACAAATCAAAATTTAATCTTTATAATTTAGGAAATTATTTTTAGGCGATCAAATAAAATCGCCCTAACAAATATGTCTGGATATTAATCCCAAGAACCAGTTCCAAGATGTGAAAGTCTCTTCATCCACGATCGCATAAGCTAATGGCAACACTCGTTGGTTTGCGTCCAATGTGACAGCAATAAGTAACTTGTGCTTGTATTTAATGTAGAGGTGTGTTCCGTCTACACTAATCATTGGACGACAGTGTACAAAACCATCGATCGTGGCTTGAAAGCCCAAAATATATACAACAATGTCTTTACTTCAACATCACTTTAGGTTCAACGTCTTGCCGCCACTCAACCACCGTATGCCAGGTTATATTTACTCAGTGCCTTCATATATTTTGGCAAATAACGTCCCGAGGTCTCCCAAGTATCATACACATTTTCACGGCCACGTTTCATTGACTGCCAAGCTTTATCATATGAAATATTATAACCATACTTATCTTTAATATTTTGTTGGACATACTTAATACCATAAGATGGATCACATTGTACCATCCCCATTAGACTATCAGCAATAAAATTTCTATCTAAATTGGCATGATCCACAGAAATAGCATTCATTAAACAACAGTGAGAAGGTCCATATTTTGTGATCTTCCACATCGAAAGTTTTTGTTGAAACTCGCTCTCAACCACCAAAGCCAGAGGAAGACAAACTGGACATTACCGAAGTTCCAGGAATATGTTTGCATACAACTTTCCACAAAGTTGGTGTGCTTTCAACAACCTTGAATTCTCGTTTCACCCAACGAACATGGTAATCCTTAACTGCACTTTGCACATTATTTTTATCTGTAAAAATCATTCCTTTACACAACACACCAGTCTCAAAGTCATAGAATTGTGCATATGAAGGCATACCAACAGAGTCATTGTCTACATCTAGGTACCTTGATTCGAAGAATGAAATTCCAGTTGCAATCCCATAATTACCACCAGAATTGTTACGAGTGCGTTGTTCAGCTTCATCCGCTCCATCACTATCATTATCCTCGTCAGATGCACTTTCATCAGGTTCAGAATTTCGACATTCCTCTCCTCGACAAATATCTCCTACATCAGCATTTTCATTACTAGGTCCACCAACATCAACATTTTCATTACTAGGTCCGCCTTGTGTAAATGCAGATAGTTTAGGAACCATACCTCATCTAAGGAACTCAGCATACTGATAATAATCATGTCATACTGAAGTATTTATTTCAACATTCTGAATTACAGGATCTAACTCAACAAACAAATCAAAAAACTCAATCCCAACTGACGGATCTATAAAAGACCACAAATCTCTATCATTTGTAATAGATACCATTCCACAAATATTGTTATAACAATATTTAGTCGAAACCTTCAACTTCCATTGACTTCCATCAACCCCCATCATCGAAATTAATATTTCAGTCAACTTCACAAAATTCGTTTTGCGAGAAATTCTCCTAGCACCAATTGCGTTACGGTCATATCTCACATCGCTCCCATTTTGCACAATTTGCCCTCCAAAATATACGATTATGGTGATCATGTTTGACATTGCCTATATATTATAATGATAATACAGTTAAATAATTGAAATAAATTTGACATTGCTTATATGCGGGTATTATTTATATACAATTCAATAAATATTACAAGATAAATAATACGAATATTGAAAAATTATATGTGTATATTATTTAATAAGTAAATGAAATTTGTACTCATAAATATAATGACGAAATTAATATATAATATTTTTGGATAAAAAATAAAATACAATGAAATAAATAATAATTTAAGACATACTTGAAAAATGTCGAAATCCAAAATCGCAAAACTACACAGCCACCCGAAATTTTGCCAGAACCACTATCGTCGCCATTTGTTCTTAGAAAAACGTCGTGTGAGTGTGTGTGTTTGTTGCGTGTGTGTTGTGTTTGATGTGTGTGTGTGTGTGTGTTGTGTTTCATTTCTATTAGGGTTTTTTGGGGAGGGGGTCGTATGAGTGAGAGAGATAGAGAGATGTCGTGTGATTGTATGTGAGGTGGGGGTATTTATAGGGTTCGGTAGTGATTTTCGGGTTTTTTTTTTAATTTTCATGGTTGGCGCACCATGCAGATGCGCCAGGGTTGAAAAGCAGTCAAGCCTCTGCCAGATTTGTCATCTGAGGCAAATCTCTCAGAATCTGTGATCTCGGATTCTGAGCTGGCGTACCGTGTAGGTGCGCCAGGAGGCTTTCTATTTTTTTTAATTTAAAATGGCCGGGTAATGCCATCATGCGCCCCCATAGAAATTATAAATATATATATATATATATATATATATATATATAATTGTTTAGGCACACGTGTGGTGCGCCAATTATTCAAGCGCACTGTCATGGTGCGCCAACGAGTAATAACACAATCTCCCCAAATTTACCATATTTTGACGATTTAGTTTGATTTTTACTATATTTTGGCAAATTACCCGCTGACGAACTTAGTAATTTTTATTTTTATTTTTGGAGCTATGTGAACTTACCAATTAAATTCTTTTTTTTATGGATAATTATACTAGAATTTCCAATTTTAAGGTCTATATACGCATAGGTGGACACAAGTGCAAGTGGGGGCAAAAAATTTCAATTTTTTTTTACTATGTATAATTTGCAGTATTAAAATTATTTATAAAGAAAATTTAGAATTCAGCTCCTCAAATTTATTCATATTCCCCTAACTATAGTTTTTTTCAAATAAATAAAAATATATAAAAATAAAAGAAAAATTTCTGATCACAAGTCGAGCAAATAGCAAAGGAAAAACAGAGGAAAAACAATACTAAACTGCAGAAAAAATAATAAAAATAACTTAAAAATACAATTTAAGTGAAGGGCGTCTATTTCTAAAGGATTTTCGAATGGCAATTGCATTTGTCTTTTTAGCATGCGCTCGAGTATCATCTTGATGATCTAATAAATTTGACTGGGATATAGCATGTGAAATGTCGGCCCAGAATTCTCGAGCCGCAATTGCCATAACTTTCATAACTTCTGAGGAATCACATAAGTGAATATCAAATGGTGTAGTTGATGAGTAGCTTAGTTTGGTCTTTAAAGCTTCCAATTTATCTACATTAACTTGAAAATCAATGCTAAGAAGATAGCTTGATATTGGAGATGTTGAATCATGAGCTGAAGCCAAAGCCGTTTCATCACTCTCTTTCAGTTGCAACTTGATTCAACAACATTGGAATAAACCACAATAGCTAGCGGATTATCTTGCGTCTTTGGTACGGTGTGACTATTTGTAATCGTTTGACTTACCTTTTTCGAAATGAGACCGAACGGTAATCTTTTTTTCTGTTGTAGGTCCCCGAAGGGTGTAAGTGTAAGGTTTAAAAGGGGGGTTGAATAAACCTTACCAAATTTTCGATTTAGTCCTTTTAAATCTCTGAGTTAATTCTACACATTGTGTCCTTGATGGACATTGAATTAGTCACTCAAGTAGAGTTAATCTCTCAAAGACTCAAATTTGAGTTGTTGATGGAGTAACTCAATTGTTATTACAATTTAACTCAATTTGTGGTTTTATTTACTGACGGAAGACTTAACACCCTTAAGTTTGATTAAGCAAGATATTAGAGCTTGATTTAGTACTTGTAAATTATCAAATGGATAGCAAATTTATCGTGAGATATAAGCGATTAAAAGTGCGAAATTTAAATCTTTGAAATGTAAATGACACAAAAGAAAGTTTTTATAGAGGTTCGAAGATGGGGTAATTCTTCTCTCCTCTCTTCTCCAACTCCTGGAGGAATCCACTAAGTAATGATCGGTTTACAAAGTGGTAGCAGTCCGGATACAAGTCTTGATCACAACAGCCGACTTGATCCTTTGGGACTCGATCCGAGACGCCTTGATCACTCGGCTAGCTTCTCGTTCGACTCGGCTTCTTCACAGGGCGGCTTGCCTTTGCTACTGCTCACTTGCTCAAGCTCTTTGGATTTGATCACGAAGCCCTCCAAATGCTTAAGACTTAGTTCAACTTTGAACTTTTCTACAATCCTTCCCGGAAAGTAGACCCTTGTTTTCAAAGGTTTCCTCTTCAACTGGTTGAAGCTCTCTTTCCTTCACGGGGTAAGTGTTGAATTGATGTATTCTTGAATGTAGGCTTGAGGATTGAGATTGTTTCGATTTTTCTAATGTGCTTGTATATCTCACGTATGTGTCATTCATGCATCCTTCTTTTGAAACAAACTCCTCGGCCTTTTATAGTGAACTTTCAAAAATTTGCCCGTTGAAGAGATAGGCTTATTTTTGAAAGTTACTTTGCGATCGTCGGCTTGCATTTCTTGGAATTGCCGTTTCCTCGTATGAATTATTCTTTTCACCTTTTCGAGTTCGACACGGTGTAGTGCTTCCCATTGGTTCGTTCCTTTTGCACGCTTCGGGATGAGCACTCCAAGAAAGGTTGTATGGAGATATTACTTGTTTAAGTAAATCTCTTGATTTACGTCAACGGTTCTTTTTACTGATTATCTCGACTTGATTGCATTTTCTTGCTTTCCCCAGGTGACTTAGAGTCGACTTCCAATCATTGGATGACTCTTCTCCTCGTCACTTCAACTTGTGACTTGGCTTTTCTTGAGTTGACTTGATGATGCTCCACTCACCGTGCATCTCACCGCTTCTTCTTAGAGAGTTCCGTCTACTCTTCTTTGCCATACTCAAAATTTGTCTCACAGCAGAGTCTTCCTTCCAGTCTTGATTGTCTTCTTGCATGTTAGGGCGTAGTCTTGGCTCGGCTTGGCCAGCTCTATTTATTACAATGCATTTTACAACAAGAATTGGGGTGCCAACTTTCTATTCTAAGTTTTACATGGCATTCATCAAAATCTAAACCATAAAATTCCTAACAATTTCCCCCTTTTTGATGATGCCAAAACTTAAATCATACAAATATGCATATAACAAAGATACATACGAGATAGTGTATTGACATAGAATGTATCTGTGAATCAATCTTTTTATTGATCATATCATTCTTGTACTTAACACAACATTTTTACAAGGTGTATCGAGTATATATAGTGTCTTCACAAAAAAATTTATAACTTTATTACGAAGACTTACATTGTATGTATTTACATAATAAAATACATGAAGGGTTGGACAAAACACTTCATCTCCTTCATCTCCTTCTTTCATCTTGATCAAAGATCTTCTTTCTCTTCTTCTCTTTTTCTCGTCGTCACCGCCTTCTTTTTTTCTTCTCATATGCCTTCCTGGCGGCTTCATCTTTCCTTAGTCTTTCCTGTCTCTCCTGCCATAGCTGAGTTTGTCTTTTGTTTTTCTTCTATTCTCTTTGCATACTCGGCGTTAGTTTTAGCCACTCGCAAATTTGCCACTTGGTCAAGCCAGCCCCAATAGATCCCTCCTTTCTTTCCGGGATCTACGTATTCGATATTCTTGGGCGGAGGCCTAGGTCCAAGCTTCTTCCTCCACTTCTTTGTTTCTTCCTCTACCTGGGCGTATCTTTGTCTTGGGGTCTTCTTCCTCCCGGTGATTGACTAGCGAGTGACCAAACAGAGGATCGGAAGTCTCATTGTCTGTCGGCTCCTCACATAATGTGAGACCCTTTTCCCAAGATACAAGTCCCAAGCTTGAGCCATGGACATATTTGCAAAATATCCTTGATTCGAGCGTTTTGAATTCGTCAACGATCGTGGCTCTATCCCGACATCTCGAAATGGCATACGTGTCTCTGTCAACCGGAATGCCTCCATGTTCTTTCAAGATGTTCATCACCCTGGCATCCATTCTTCCTTCCACTTCCTTCATCCTTGCTTCAATTTCTTTTCTCTTCTCGGCCATGTAGATACGCAGAGTCTTGGAGTGGCGAGTCACGGGGAGTTTTTGCTTATAATGTCACCAGTGTGAGGACCTGTTGGGGTTTTGTGCAATCATCAATGTTACATCTGCTGATCCTTCCCCCTCAACAAGTTTTCCTTTCTTCTGTTTCAAGACTTCCTCACCGATTTTCCCTTCTCACCGCTTTTTTTTCTCACCAGCTGCTCCTTTCTTTTCGACTTGGATTTTCTTCTTTAAGGTATTCCTCTTCCCCCTTTTTGGCATCATCAAAGGATAGAGAGAACCCCGGGAACATCTTTGGCAAGCATGAAGTCGAATCTTCGATGGTTGAATTACTGCTTCAAGTCTGCTGCGTTGTATGCGGCACGGAATTGAGGCATCGAGTAGCGTTGGATTCTCACTTGAAATCGGCTTTATCTCGGCCATGAGAAGGCTGAATTTTCTCGTCATGTGTTCTTCCAAACGCGTATATCATTTGCATTACGCTCACGCAGTTAGCGGCTTGATCTCGGCGGTGTGAGCTTCATGCATATGCTCAATGTGTTCCTCGGCCGTTTTTGCATCAACATTTTCACTCTCCACACCCTTGTTGAACAAGGTTACAAGTATCTCACCTGTTCCACACGCATTGATTCTTCTTTGTTGCCACCATTCCCTTATCCGAACTGTTATGTCTCTTAAGTCACCAGTGTAAGGGTGGCATCTCTGTTGTCCAATCGCATGTCCAAAGAGGCTGATGCATCTCCATCTTTTCAACTTCAAAGAAAGAGTGCCTTGAACACTTCGTTCACCGATTCTTCACATTTGCGGTGATGGCCATACAAACAATCGAAATCAAAATCGGCTGGAACAATGGTGCTTGAGTGAAAAAGCAGGAGGTGGTATGTGATATCGTGCTTGCTCATTTTTCGACTCTTCGTGGAGTTACGGTATCTCCAGGAGAAAGGGAAAGATTCTACAAAAGATTCATCACCGCCGATGGGAATATGTTCAATGATGAGCGGTGCGCGTGAAGTTCTTTTGGGAATCGATCCACTTTGTGGCTTGAGGAGCCTGGCGGTGGTTTTACTGGTTGGTGGGTTTGGTTGTGAAATAGACTCGAAACTGGCGAGCCTCATTGTCTTAACGTTGGTCTCGGTGATTTTTCCTTTTCATGAGACTTGTCCTCGGCCTTATCGGCGGCGTCATCGGACGATGATGAGATTTCTAGTGGTGGCTCATCATCAAAGTTAAAAGTTTGACGAGTAGTCTTGGGATCGAACTTACTCGTGCTTGGAACACCCGCACCGAAGTCTTTTGGATTTGTCATGGGGATGACTCGAACTTCTTCTTCGTCTTGATCCCGGAAAAAGTGACATCGGGGTTGTCCGGGAATCATGAAGTGCGATCTCCTTCTCGAGATGGGTTGATGATTGCGGGAGGGATGTTCTCTACTTGACATCTTTACCCCGGGAAGTCTCAACCTCCCGTGGGCCTTCATTTCCTCCAAAGAAGTCTCTCTGCTGCGAGGCTCTCCTCCCTTTCGACAGTGTCTCACTGCCTGTCTTAGGTCTCTTCTACATGGCATCCATTGGAGTCTCAACCCCATGGATTGCACTTTCATCGCCAGTGTTAACTCCCGTGTTCCTTCTTGTGCCTCGATTGCATCGCAGCGTCATTAGCCTTTCGAGTTGGCATCTCGGACAGCGTCTCAATCGCCTCGAGCTTCGTTGATGGCAACTTCTTCGTTCTTCTTGTGATTGTAATTTCTCGTCTTCGCCTCCTTGCTTCTTTGTGGAGTCATCTGCGCATCCTCCGACCTTTGCGGTGGAGGATTTCCCCCCGGCCGCGCACCGGTGAGTGACTTGGAGTGGGGTCACTTGTCTCGGACTCATTGTTGCAATTGATGGTTCGGCCGTTGGGGCGGTGGTAGCACACCTTCAATAGGGGTTGGCTCGACCGGGGTCCCCACTAGCCCGGTTCATCGCCATTTCCCTTATTGCCTTCTTCCGAGTGAGCTGGGAAGTGGTAGCGGAACATCGGTGGCTATTTGTTTGAACCACTCCCATAGGATCAATTTCGGTGTGTTCGGAGGACTCTCCTGGTCCTCCCATTAGTCTTTGCTCGTGAAGAATTCTTGATTCATGCAATGCTTGCTGCATTTGTAACTCTTCGATGGCGGCACATTTTCGGATCCTCATCACTTTGTCAGGAAGACATCAAGAAGAGGATGGAAGTGTTACGTAGTGCCGGAGATAGAGGCGGTCTTGCCTTCTCACGTGCTTCTTAACTTCTTGACTTGCTTTGCTCTCTCCCTGTCCTTGTAGATCTGCGGGATGTCTAGCGATTGTCCTCATCAAGTCTTTGGGAGCACGATGGTTAGTCCAGGAAATTTAGCGATTCCTCTTCTTCTTCTATGAACTCGGGCCGTTGGAACTGTTTCCTTGACTTGCTCAACTTCCATTTTCTCCATTCACGCAGACGATTTTGGATGTCTGGTAAGGTGGAGATAGGATCATTACATCACTATCTGCTTGGGTTGGTTCTTCTTGTGTTTTCAATTTGTGTGAGCTACAGCTGTGTCTTGAGTTGCCTCTGTGATCGCCTTCGCAGACTTGGCTGTTTCATCAACTACATCCGGAGACTCTACTTCTCCCGAGTAGTCTCCTAGATTTGTGCTAGGTGAAAAATCGACTCACTGGTTTTTCTCTGTTCGGACGCTTGACGAGTCTTCTTCGTCTCTCTGGTTTGTACCAGGGGAATTTACTGTTCGGGCGGTGTCCTCGAGTCTTGGGCGTCGGGGCCGTGCTTGTGTTTGTTTCGAGGACCTGGCCGTGCAGGCTTGTCGATTCTCCTCCTTTTGACGATCGGAGAAGGTATTTGTGAGTCCTTCTCGACCTCTGCTGCAGGGCGGGTGACACTTTCTTTGGCTGCGGGCGGTGACTTCTGCTGCGGGCGGGGAGCATGTTTGGTTTTCTTTCTTTGCGGGGCGTGATCTTCTTAGTAGCCTGCGGGGGCGACTTTCTTCTTAGGCCGGAGAGGAAGCGGTTGTATCTTGAAGTCACCGATTCCCCATCAGTGTCGCTCTCTTGGCATAAGCTCGCTTCGAGCACCAGAGAGGTTAGCTCAACATCCTCTTGTTAACATTGAAGGCCTTCCCATGTCTAAGAGGGACTCCTTTCACCTCCAATAGCCGGCCAATCACTAGGCCATATCCCGGATCCTCCAAATGTGCCATCTTCTTTGAAGGACTTGTTCCCCACGTTACGCGTAGTCTGTAGATAAACCCACCCGATTTATCTTCTTTTCTTCGATGATTGCGGCCATCACAACCACTTTGCCTTTGATAGTTGGTCAAAGTCGCCAAATTTGATGTCGATACATTTGGCAACTATGTCCAACAATTTGTGATAATCCTCCTTCAAATATCTCTTGTTTCTTTGTGTATATAATTTTATCGGCAAGGTCGGACTTGGCTATTTCTTTCCATGCGTCGGCCAAGTTTACATCGAACTTTCCTTAATTTGATTGCTCCTTCCGCAGGTAGTGAGCAATATTCACCAAATCTTGGCGGTGATAGTCACCGCTTCCGTGAAATGCATGATGACTTGATTCTTTCGTCGTGAATCTCGGCATTCACGTAGAATTGTGACCTCCTCCACATAGGTCATAGGATATTCAGCGTTAGAAACGGTTTTAGTCCTGGGCGTTTCCAACTTTTCGCGATTTTCTTCACCAGGGTGTCGTCGGACCCCTGCTTCACCATTCGTCGAAATCCACCGTCGAACCGGTGTGGATTTGCTTTCCTAGCTTGGTAAAGTCATAAGTTGGTGCCATTTCTCGAGGATTATATCAAGAAAAATCTCGAAAATTGATTTGAATGTTGGTAGGGTTTCGAGAGTAGTTTGCCTTTGCTTTTGAGAGAAAAAGATGAACAGTTTTTAGAAGTGTGAGAGAAACGGGCGAAAATGGTTTAAATATGGTTTATGAAAGGACGTGCGGAGACGGTTTTGAATTGTGATCGAAATCAACGGCTTGGATTTCGCACGCCTATTGAGCATTTCACGTCTCGTATTTAATGCGGCAAGATTTATATCCAATCATAAGCTTAGTGTGCAGCTTTATGTCTGTACACATCATCATTATCTTTGACGTGTTCCTTAAAAACATTCCCCGCTAAGTCAAACCGATTGCGTTTTTGTCATTTTGCTCATAAGTTATTCAACTTATCTCTTAGGCGATTTAACTCTACTTCTCACATTTCTCTTAGCGACTCGGCTATCACCGACTTCGGTGTAAACTTTTCCGATATCTGGTGATTCTTGGTGATTTACCTTGACTCTTTTCACTTCTTTTACGTTCTAATACTCTTCTTTGATTCGTGCAAGTGTCACCATTTCAACAATTAACCCCAACTCATGCTTGAGTTCTTCAAATCTTGACTCACATAATGGTTTTGTGAAGATGTCGGCTAGTTGTTTATCGATTGAGATATATTCCAAGATAATGTCCTTCTTTTCAACATGATCTCTTATGAAATGATATCGACATCAATATGTTTTGTTCTTGAGTGCGGACAGATTTTAAGTGATTGCAATGGCACTTGTGTTATCACACATGATTGGAATTTCTTTTTCTTCAACTTCATAGTCTCTCACCGTTGTCTCATCCATAGGACTTGGGCACAACAATGCCCCCAGCTATGTATTCTCGCCTCACCAGAGGTGGCTATTGAGTTTTGCTTCTTGCTAAACCAGGAAATTAGTCTGTTTCTAGCATTTGACAAAAAGCACGAAGTGCTTTTCTGTCCACTCTGCATCCAAAGATAGTCGAGAATCAATAGCCAATTAGCTTGAATCCACCTTCCTTTGGATACCATAGGCCTACTTCTTGGCTTCCTTTCAAGTATCTCAATATTCTCTTAGCAGTCGTCATATGGCTCTCTTTTAGAAGCGATTGAAATCTTGCACATACACCTACGGAAAGGTGATGTCCGCCTGCTTCTTTGTAAGATAGAGCAATGATCCATAAGTGCTCAGATCTTGTTTGATCTACATGGCTTGACATCCGCATCCATATCCATTTTGACTGATGTGTTCATTGGTATTTTTACGGCGACTTCTCTTCCATACCAAACTTCTTCATTAAATCCCTGGTATATTTTGTTTGACTTATGAAGGTTCCATCCTTCACTTGTTTCACTTGAAGTCCAAGGAAAAATGTCGGTTCTCCCATCATGCTCATTTCAAATTTACTTTGCATGAGGTTTGAGAATTTTTCACACACTCTCTTTGTTAGTGGATCCAAAAATGATGTCATCCACATATATTTGAACAAGCAAGATACTTTTCTTGTTTTGAATTAAGAAAAGTGTTCTATCTACTTTTCCTTTTGTGAATCCATTTTCGATTAGGAATTGTGACGGGTATCATACCATGCTCTGGTGCTGTTTCAATCCATACAAGGCTTTCTTGAGTTTGTATACCTTGTCTCCAAGAGTCTTCTGCTCAAATCCTGGAGGTTGTTCAACGTATACTTCTTCTTCCAATAAACCATTTAGGAATGCACTTTTTACATCCATCGATATACAATGAAATTCTTGTGAGTCGCATAGGCAAGAAACATCCTTATAGCTTCCAATCTTGCTACAGGGCAAATGTTTCATCAAAATCTATCCCTTCTTCTTGCAATATCCTTTGGCTACCAATCTTGCTTTGTTTCTTACCCACGAACCTTCCTCGTTCATCTTATTTACGAATACCCATTTGGTTCCAATAACATTTTGATGTATGGGTCTTTGCACTAGTTCCCATACTTTATTTCTCTCAAACCGATTGACTCTTCTTGCATAGCTTGAATCCAATGTGTGTCATCCAATGCTTGTGACACATCTTTTGGCTCTATTTGCGAAATGAAGCATGTGAACATAGCTTCTTGTTGAGTTAAAGATCTTGTTTTGACACCTTCTCTCATATCTCCAATGACAAGTTACGTGGATGGTCTCTCCCATCTTACATCGGAGTTGGAGTGAGTTAGCTGATTGATCGACTTGCGGTTGTGTTCTTTGTGGTCGACTCTTTCGTGGTCACTTAGTTGCAAATTTTCACCGCTTTTGAGATTCAAATATCTCATCTTCTTCGAATTGATAACTCGGCCCAACTTGGCATAGGGACTCTTCGTATGATTGGATGATTCAACTTATCGGTGACTCTTCAATGTCTTCTCCATTTATATTTGGCTCATCGAATACTACATGAATGGATTCCTCTCGTAACCATAGTTCTTTTGTTGAGTACCACTGTAGGCTTTGCTTTCACCGAGTATCTGAAGATACCTTCATCGACTTTAGCATCAAAAGCCTTTAGGTTGTCTTTGCCATTTGTTGTGGATGAAGCATTTACATCCAAATATCCTGAAATATGCAACATTTGGTTTTCTTCCAAATCCGGATCTCATAGGAGTCTTTGTCACCGCTCTATTTATCATACATCTGTTTTGGGGTGTAGCAAGTTTGTGTTAATTGCTTGACCAAAATCTTTTTGTAACCCCGCTTGACTAACATGGTCCTTCTTCGCTTTTTGAGGGTTACGTTTCCTTCTTTCTCGCAACTCCATTCTCATGTGGAGTCCTTGCTGGCGATAGTTCATGACCAATACCATTCTCAATACAATACGAGTTATTATTCCATTGACAAACTCGGTTCCTCTATCGATCTTATTTTGATAATGGTTTGACTCTTCTCATTTTGAATTCTCTTCATCGATTGTGGTAGTTTTTGTAGGGTTTCTTTCTTCTTGCACATGAATATTGTCCATGTATATCTTGAGTAGTCATCTACTACCACCAAGGTGTATTTCTTTCCACTTATGTTGGCCGTTCCACTTGGGCCAAATAGATCCATATGAAGTAGATGCAATATTCTTGTTGAGGATGGGCATGTCTTTTCTTTGAATGACGACTTGATTTGTTTTCCCTTCGACATGCATCACATATACTCTCCTTCTTGTATCTCGAGTGCGGAAGTCCTTCTACAAGATGACTTCTTGCTAGCTTGTTAATTGTTTTGAAATTCAGGTGACTCGGCTTTTTTGTGCCACGGCCAACTTGATTCAATTTGTGCTCTTTGCTAGTAGGCAGTGTTGGATGTTGCGGTTGACCAATCCACTACATACATATTCTTCTCTCTATTTCCTTGCAAAAGACAACTTCATTTGATTCAATATCCTTGATTTGGCATACACCCATGTTGAATCCAACATTGTAGCCCTTGTCACAGGTGATCGATACTTAGTAGGTTGAAGTTGAGTCCTTCAACATATGCAACATCTGTGATTTCTAATCCATTCCTCTTGATGGATCCAATGCCTCTTATTTCACCAGAGCTTTATTTCCCCAAATATGACTTTGGCTCCTTTGACTTCCTTGAATTTTGACAGATTTCTCTTATTTCTGTCATATATGTCCGGAATGCGACCACTATCCATGTACCACGTTCCTTGGCACTCACTGTTCCTTGAACCCGCAATCAAGGAAATTAAGTTTTAGGTACCCATACTTGTGCGGGTCCCGAGGGGTTAAATTATAAGATGATCCAACCAACCTATAGCCAAATGATTTGACTCTAAGGGGTTGCCATCTATCGATGCCATAATCATAATTAATTCGCAAATTGCTTGGGGATTCTAGGTTCATACAAAATGTCTCTTTTGTCTGTATGCCTGCATATGTGTTTTAGCAATTGCCTTCCTTGGTAATTGTGGTGCTTTTGAGTGTAGTGCCTAGTGCATGTGTGTCTTTGATGAAAGCTCTTATACTTTTGGAATGGCCTTTGTTGAGTTCTAGGCCTTTGCCACTTGGCTTATATTCCATAAGTCTATCTTTGATGGTTCACATTATTCCAATCACTTGGCTTGGATATTTTCTACCACTCCCATTATATGTATTTCTTTTATGGATTTTAAGGGATTTTTGGTAGCTCTGCTTTCTTTTTCAGTATTTTACGTTAGGAGTTTCTTTGAAGGACTCGGTGAATCTCTTCTCACTGTCCTTTCAAGACACTCAATCGGTCATTTCCTTTTCCTTTGTAACCAAGGCGGTTTGCTTAGTATTGTGCTTTGGAGTGAATGTGTGTGCAACATTTAGAGTTTTGGGTTTTTCGGACTCTTTATGACTTGAAGATCCTTTTTCCAAAATTACTCTTGAGGTTTGACATGGCACAAAGGAATTAAATCCTAAGCTTTGTCTTGTCTCCACATTCTCTTTGACTCATAATAAGATCATCCAATGATTTAGATGCCTTAGTGAATGAGGCAATAACATTTTGAGGTCATTCTCCTCTTTTCTATAGCGGCAATTTCTGCTACTAATTTAGCATTTTCACCTTTAAACTTTCATTTTCAACAACTATTTGACTTAGAGTACTCGGCTCCTTAGTCGACTTTGAGTTTGACTTTTAAGTAGGCTGCTTTCCTCATTCAATAGTGTGTGTGAGGATTTAATGTGCTCAAAATCTTTCATCATTTTGCCTAATGAATCATAAAGATCATTAGGTGATGAAGTGTGTGTGTCATGATCACTATCACTAGTGTCCGAGCTTGTTGAATTAGATTGTACCTCATCTTCTTGATCTTGTTCTTTGGCCATTAAGCGGATCAAGGCTTCTTCTTCGTAGTCACTCGAGTAGTCGGCTTCATTTGCTCTCTGAATCACCGTCTCTCTTGACTTGGCCCTCGGCCATCTCTCTGCAGTATCATTGCCTTTTTCTTTTCTTGTCTTCTTTCTCTCAAGACCTTTCTTTCTTCTTCATTCCTGTCTTGTTGACTCACAGGATATGAGCAATCAATGGCATAGTGACCTGGTTGTCTACAATTCCAACATAGATATTCACCTTTTTGATCGACTCTTTCTACTCTTGAGTTGTCGACCCTCGATACTCAACTTGTTGATGATCTGTTCTCTTGGTTGGCCTATCATCCCTTGATTTGGAGGGAGGAGTGTCTTCCGGAAGATTCACCCTTTCCTCTCTTGTAGTTCTTGTTAAAGAACTTGTTAAATCTTTTAACCATCGGGGCTATTTCTTCCGGGTCTATTGCCTCTTTGACCTCGGCTCTCTTCCCATCTTTGACAATTAGAGCGGCTATTTTGGGTGCAATTGTCTCTTCCCGTCTTTTCTTCTCGGCTCAAACTCATAGGCTTTGAGGTCCGAGAATAGTTCATGGTTGGATGTCTTTGATAGGTCCATGGAATGTCTCGAGTGCCATGACCTTCATTTCCCATTCAATTTGGAAGACTTTTTAGGATCTTCATACACATTTCATCTGTGTATATTCCTTTCCAAGTGTAGACAAACTCGTTTGTGATTTACGTGAATCGAGCGTCTAGTTGATCCAGTTCTCTCCTGAGATCATTTTGAAATTTTCAAATTTTTGTCTTTGCTACGACAATTTGTTTTCTTTGATTTGCTTTCGAGCCTTCACAAATCAATGTCGACTTGTCCCGATTTCTTTAGCCGTTTTGCATGATTTGACTTTGTTGAACATGGCTTTGTCGAAGGTTTTGTAGAGGATGTCCTTGGCTACATTATCCAGGTTGTATCTTTTTTCTCATCATTTGTCCACTCGTTCTTGGTTTTTCAACCATGATGGTCTAGAGCAACATCTTCTTCTCCTTCAAACAACTCTTCGTGACAAATGTGTTCACTTTTAATATTTGTAGAGGCCCATCTTCTATTACTATCCACATCTCATCATGTAATCTTTGATAGATGAGCCTCGCATACGAATTTTCCAATCATCAAATTCTTCAATAGTGAACATAGGGATGCGTGTCAAATTTGCTTCCATGATAATGATTTTTAATAAAAGGAGTTTTGAAAGTTTAAGTACTAAAGCGGACTTTGAGAAGTTTGGAGATCTAGTTCAAGAACCGGTGCGGAGGGTTCAATGAACCAACCGCTCCGATACCACTTGTAGGTCCCAAGGGGTGTAAGTGTAAGGTTTAGAAGGGGGTTGAATAAACCTTACCAAATTTTCAATTTAGTCCTTTTAAATCTCTGAGTTAATTCTACACAAACCAGTCCTTGATGGACAATTGAATTAGTCACTCAAGAGAGTTAATCTCTCAACAGAACTTTCGGTTGAGTGTTGATGGAGTAACTCAAATTTGTTGGCTACAATTTAACTGTTTGTGGTTTTATTTACAATGGAAGACTTAACACCCTTAAGTTTGATTAAGCAAGATATTAGAGCTTGATTTAGTACTTGTAAATTATCAAATGGATAGCAAATTTATCGTGAGATATAAGCGAGTTAAAAGTGCGGGAATTTAAATCTTTGAAATGTAAATGACACAAAGAAAAGTTTTTATAGAGGTTCGAAGATGGGGTAATTCTTCTACTCCTCTCTTCTCCAACTCCTGGAGGAATCCACTAAGTAATGATCGGTTTACAAAGTGGTAACAGTCCGATACAAGTCTTGATCACAACAAATGACTTGATCCTTTGGGACTCGATCGAGACGCCTTGATCACTCACCAAGCTTCTCGTTCGACTCGCCTTCTTCACAGGCAAAATTTGCCTTGCTACTATGACTCACTTGCTCAAGCTCTTTGGATTTGATCACGAAGCCCTCCAAATGCTTAAGACTTAGTTCAACTTTGAACTTTTCTACAATCCTTCCCCGGAAAGTAGACCCCTTGTTTTCAAAGGTTTCCTCTTCAACCACAAGCTCTCTTTCCTTCACGGGTAAGTGTTGGATTGATGTACTTCGAATGTAGGCTTGAGGATTGAGATTGTTTCGATTTTCTAATGTGCTTGTATATCTCACGTATGTGTCATTCATGCATCCTTCTTTTGAAACAAACTCCTTAGCCTTTATAGTGAACTTTCAAAAATTTGCCCGTTGAAGAGATAAGGCTTATTTTTGAAAGTTACTTTGCGTCGTCGGCTTGCTTGCGTTCTTGGAATTGCCGTTTCCTCGTATGAATTATTCTTTTCACCTTTTGGAGTTCGACACGGTGTAGTGCTTCCCATTGGTTCGTTCCTTTTGCACGCTCGGGGATGAGCACTCCAAGAAAGGTTGTATGGAGATATTACTTGTTTAAGTAAATCTCTTGATTTACGTAACGCAACGGTTCTTTTACGATTATCTCGACTTGATCGCATTTTCTTGCTTTCCCCGGTGACTTAGAGTCGACTTCCAATCATTGGATGACTCTTCCACACTTCAACTTGTGACTTGGCTTTTCTTGAGTTGACTTGATCGATGCTCCACTCACCGCATCTCACCGCTTCTTCATGAGAGTTCTCGTCTACTCTTCTTTGCCATACTCAAATTGTCTCACAATGAGTCTTCCTTCCATCTTGATTTTCTTCTTGCATGTTAGGGCGTAATGTCTTGACTCGGCTTGGCCTTCTATTTATTACAATGCATTTTACAACAAGAATTGGGGTGCCAACTTTCTATTCTAAGTTTTACATGGCATTCATCAAAATCTAAACCATAAAATTCCTAACACCTGTGGAGCATCAAATTAGGTTAAATTGAAAAATATGTCTGTAGATCTATTGGGTGGTGGCAAAACAGACAATAACTTATTCAACTTGCAATTTAGGACAATAATTTTAAAAATGGTAGATTGAGGACTAAGTTGGCCGCCGATATCAAATTGCAAGTTGAATAAGTTACTGTCCTGTTTTGCCACCACTCAATAGTTACTGGGCATATTTTGCAATTTAACCCATCAAATTAATTGCGAGTAGGGATGCTTTATTGAGGATGTGAAGGCTGGTTTTTTTGCCATTAGTAACTGATATTGTTTTTTACAGCCATAAATCCGCTATTGTCCATCTGAACTACTGGCGGTTGGACCAAAGCAAAAGATTTCCCATTAGGATGTTGGTCCTCGGCACTAGAGTGATCTTCCTCGGCATAGTCCGCGCACCATTTACTAGCAGCCATGGGAGGGGAGGAGATTCCTTATCTTCCACCGAGTTATCCACCGTTTTACCCTTATTCTTAGATGAATGAACATGTTCCATAGTATTAGAAGCAACATCTTTATCTTTCTCATTCGATAGAGATCGGATCACCTGATAATATTCCATACGAACTCTTGAATGCCCACGTCTGGAGTTAGGTCGTTCAGGATCAGTTTGAACCGTTGCCGTAAAAATATTGCAACGATAAGTCGACAATGAATGTCCTGTAATACCACATTTCGAATAAAACTTGGGAAGGTTCTCATAACTTAAGGACAAAAAAGAACAATGCTTAGGACGTTCCACCATCACGGGATCATGTAAGGGGCGTAGACAAATCAATTTCCACCAGGACCCACATAAAGTGTCCCAGAGTTTTTTCCATCAATTTGAATCGGAGTACCTATTACCTTAGCAATTCCCATAATAATACTTGGATTCTAATGTTCAATGCTTAACTCAAATATACGCATCCACACACTCGTAGTAGAAGTATTGCCTTTATATGGGTTAAAATCATGGATCCATGGAAAAAGACGAATCATACCAGGATTAATTTGCCATGTAACACGTAAAGATGTCCAAGCATAATCTGAATCAGAAGAATACTTAAAGCAAAAGTATCCCTTGCCCAAGAGAATCAATGTCCAGCTATTCTGGAGTTTCCACAATTCACTAAGTCTAGACCGGAGGGGTTGCAATGGCAATGGCTTATTCTTTTTACCAATCAAAACACGACCAATTAAAGAGCACGAGAATTTCCTCCAACGTTGTTGATACAAATTCTCATCAATTAAAAGCGATAAATAATCCCATTTTTTAACAGGTTTAATCATAATATTATTACCATGAACAATATTAGCAAAAGTAGGGTTTGTTGGTTTAATCAAACAATCTAAAGCAGGGTTAGTATGTTTTACCAAAGAATCCCTAAAAGTAGGGTTTTGCACTAGGGCATATATGGCGCATAATTACACCAGAAGAATCCAATGATATAGCAGAATACTTTTGGGGAGGGACCACTTTTGCTTGAGTGTTGGCCTTTGAAGAAGATGAAGGGACCACTGTTGTAACCACCTTGGGAGGGACCACAGTTATAACCACCTTAGGAGGAAAAGTCATTGCCATGTGAGGAGAGGGGATTGGTGCCCTTGAGACATTCAAAAGGGACGGCCCCTTAGGAGAAGATGACCACAGAGGTGAACCACCATTCCCTTGACGTTGCTGCAATATGGAGGAGGGGGAAGCACATTTGACGAGTTCATGGCAGCCCCAAGTAAGAGATTCGAAGGATTAATAGAGTGAACCCTTGCCGCAAAATCCCCATAAGAGATAGGAGAATTCATAGAACAAGATATAGCAAAGGATCAAACATCATAACTGGCGGCGTGTATCCCAACACCGGGGAAAGCCATTGAAAAAGTCATGGAAGGGCGGCCCTAGGGCTTGGGAGAAGAGAACATCCTCATATTCCCCTAACTATAGTTGTGCCCCCAGCTATAAATTCTTGCGTCTACCACATATACGTGATAAATATTAGGGTTGTGCATGTGACTTGGAGATTACCGAAATTGAACCAATATTCGACCGAAAGATCTCCTGGACCGAAAAATATCTGTTGACTTTTTGACTTTCTCCGAATCGATAAATGCTGCACGAAATATTTATGGTACGGTTCGAGATTTTTCAAATACCCGTCACGAGAACCGTCTCAATCGTGATCAACCTCTCCGACCGAGGACCCGGCTAGAACCGATTTTAAAGATTTTATATAAATACATATACATTATTTCTATGTTGTTTTTATTTTGATATTAAATTAACTACAAACTGTTTGAAATTAAATTGAATATAAAATATATTTCTGATATTATGAATTTTAAAAAACTTTGATATTAATAATAGACTAAATAATATGAAATTAAAATTAGCTAAATGATTAGTAAATTGCACTTAAAAGAGAAACAAATAAGAGTATCATATTACAACAATATAAAAAAATCATATTTTAATTTTTTTTACCACATCACATAAATTATAAATATAATTTTATTGATTATGTTAAGTTGTTAAGTATGAGACATTGAGATTATAAATTTATACAAGTTTTTATTTCATTTTAATTTATAAAAATTATTAGTTAATCATATATGTTCTATGTCAATAGAAGGACAATTGTCCAAATAATATACTATTATTGTATTATAGAGGTTATTAAGTTTAGAATTTTGGATTGTGTTACCTATTATAATTTTAGTTTTTATTTTGATACTACGCTAAAAAGATACTAGAACTATAGAAGTATATCCGTTTGGTAATTTTTATATTGATTTTTTTTTCTTTTTTTCCCAAATTTGTATGTTTTATTTATGGGTAATCTCCGAATCTCCGAATCGACCGTACCGTCCCGTCCCATTAGAACCGAATCTTCGTCCCAACCGTCCCGAACTTTCGATGCATTTGTTCGGGACGGAGATTTTTTTCTATGGTTCGGTTCTGGAGATTTATTTTCAGAATCTCCGAACTTCGAGACGGTTCTGGAAATTTCCAAATCTCCGAACCGTCCCGTATCGTGCACACCCCTAATAAATATCAAGTGTTATGGTAGAGCTAGTAGTGACCAAATGAAATCAAATCGGAACTGAAACCGTGATTAATAATTCCGAAAACCATTGACCGAAATCCGATTCCAAAAAAAGTACCCTAAAAAAATCTTTTTTTTCTTTTTCCAGCTACGCATGTGAATTTGCTGTCCCCAGCTTACAATCAACACTCCACATTCTGATAACTCCACACCCCACCCAAACCTGCAAAACTTCCATTACTCCTTTTGTTCTGCTCAGTTTCTTTCTTCACTCTCCCACCATGGACTCCCCTAAACCCTTGCTCTTTTCCCTTACTCTCCTCCTCACTATCCTCATCGCCTCAGCTCAAGCTTCCGATGAATCCACCTTCCAGATCGCCACAGACACGCTGGATCAGTGGGAAACGGGGATGATGTCATTTTACAATAAAGATCTCGGAGAAGCAGCCATGGAGGAGGAATCGATTGACGGTGGACCTAATCGGCGGTCTCTGTTCTGGAAAAGACTGATCCACTACTACATCTCGTACGGCGCGCTGACGGCGAACAGAATCCCCTGCCCGCCGCGCTCTGGTAGGTCGTACTATACTCACAACTGCTACAGAGCTAGGGGTCCCGTCCATCCCTACACTCGAGGCTGCTCCGCCATCACGCGTTGCCGCCGGTGATCGTAATTTCTGTGTGCGTTTGTGTGTTTTGTGCTGCATTTTTTTTAATTTTTCGTTTTCAATTTGTTGTGTAAATGTTCGTTGTTGCTGATTATGATGAGTTTTGGGGGGAGATCCAGCAGATCTGGTTTGGGGTTGGTTGTGATGGTGTGATTAGGATATCATTATTGTGATATTGTTTGTTAATGTGGATTTGGTAATGTTATTAATGAGTAGGATTATCTGTTTGGCGTTTTGTTGGCGTCAACACTTTTTCTTATCCTTGCTTTTGTGAATTTTCAAATGCTTTCTTAATTAGATAACCTAATTTCTTTCTACAATGAGAGAAACAACATTTTTTTTGGTTCGTTTTGAATTTTATTTTCTGGTGCACCTTTTCTGTTACTTTTTTGTTCTGTTTCTGCATACATTGGGCCAAATTTTGTTTCAAGATTGATAAAGGGGACGACAAAATAAATTTCAAAATAAAAACCCAAATTTAGGGGATAGTTACCAATATCAAAAGGATCACGTGCTATTATATTAGAAATAAACAAAATTAAATGTAATATATTAGCTTTTTAGTCTTTGAAGTTTGAACACATGTGCCATATTAGGAATTATTGAATTAATCAGCATGTGGGTATGTCGTTTTTTGAATAAATTCAAATATATAAAAATAAAAGAGTAAAATGATGTTTCTAAAAGCCAAACAAATAAAGAATAACGAAAAACAAGAGGAAATCGGACAAAAAGATGAAATCAAGTCACATGTCAACCTCTAGAAAATGGGGCCATTAAAACCTACTAAAGTAAAACCCACCCTTGTGGAAAAACCCTTAGTAGGAAAAAAAGACCCCGAGAAAGAAAAAAAAACAAATCGCAAACACTATCGATGAATAGCCCAAAGCGACGCGAAAGCGAAGAACAAAGGAACTCTCCCACTAATGTCTCGAGGTGATAAAGCGAGTGCGATCCGCAGCAATAACCTCCTCAAGAAAAATCGCGCCGCATCCCACCAAGTATTACCAATCGCATACGCCCGCTTAGAAAGGGTGTCGCCGCTCGATTAGCCTCCCGATAAACATGAGACGCCCGAAAATGAACGAGACGAAGACGGCGAATAAGAGAATAAGCTGCTTTGATGACCCAAGGAACTTGCATAGAAAAGGTAGGAAATATCGAAACCACATAAGATGAGTCGACTCAACCAAATAAAATCCCATCCTTTATCCAACACGATTTCGCAAGCGGTGATAGCCCTCTGTAACTCGCTGCAAAAGCGAAACCCGACCAAGCCGGGACAAAGAAGCGACCAACCACAAAGCCATGGTAATTCAAAGACACCACCACAAGCAGAGTCTCCTGGCGACCCCATTGCACTCCCATCAGTATTAACTTTAATCCAACCAAACGGAGGGAGACTCCAACGCACAAGAATAGGGTAATTATTACGTCTACAATAGCCAGGGATGGCTAGTTTGCTCAAAATAGAAAGATCCAACGAATCATTATTCATATAGCGGATAGAGTATGACGAGATTCTCTAATGAACGAAAAACTTGCGCCCGAACAACCATAATCGAAATCTTGTAATCCTCAAAGATCGCTTTATTGCGACAAGTCCGGATGACCCAAATGAGAGTAATCAAAGTAAGTTTCCACAAAAATAGGATCTCGAGAGCTTCCCTTAGCCTCCAAGCTCAATGATAACACCCCAAATGCCGAAGAGAAATCCAAATGAACATTGAAGAGACCGGAAAAGAAATCCCGGTTGGGTCGCACCATCGGGCAATCCAAAAACAATGATCCAAATCCTCGAACGATGGAAACAAAAGTGACAAATCAGGACCAATAGTCCTCTCTCCGCTCGCAAATGACCCCGCAAGAGGAAGCTTATTATGAATAAGGCGCCAAACAAGCAAGAACGACGAGATGGGATACACGTGTGCCAAATCCATTTACCCCAACGAACAATGGGAAAATTCGTATGAATATGCCAAGGGCTATACGAGAAGAAAAAACGCCATGAACTCGATTTAGACCAAATCCGAGAATCTTTCCCACCAACAACAGCATGTCCAACATATCCATGACAATATCTTCACAGCAAAAATGAACAATGAAGTGAGATGCCAAGTGCCATCAAAAAGATAGTCGGAAACCTTTTGAGCCAAAAATCTGCGAAATCGACGAGGATACCCAATTTATCCGCAATACTATACCCAAGCCAATTATCCCACCGTAACGAAATAGTGGAGCCATTTCCGATAATCCATCTAAAGTCCTGTCTTGAGAGAAGAAATAAAAGGGCAAAAACCCGTCCACAAAGAGGAACTAACCGGAGTGACCTTAGGCTCAAGATCGCCATCCAAGAACCGGCTATTTAATGAATCTAGCCGCCAGAGAATCCGTGAGCCAAAATATCCCAAGCAAAACGCATCGAAAAGGACTCATTCATAGATGAAATAGAACGCAAACCCAAACCACCCTCCTCCGTAGCGCACACATACGACTCCAAGAGACCGTAATAAGGCCTTTTTTCGTGATGTCCCGGTCAAATAAAATTGCGAGCAAATGTCCAATCGACGGATGAGCGTGGCCGCCATTTGTAAACCATCATAGAATGAACAAATAAATCAAGATAATCGAATTTACCAAGCAAACCCGACCACCATAGACAAAGAATGACCTTCCATTCTTCAATTTGCTAATGATACGATCAATAATTGGCTCCAAATGAATCCGTCTTGGCACCCCCTTAAAAAGCGGAACACCCAAATAAGTAAAAGGCACTCCCCCCTCATCCGTATCGCACGAAGAATAGACCTCTTCTCGACGAACAAATTTGCCAAAATAGATGGTGAATTTGTCACGATTAGCATATCGACCGAAAGTTGCTCATAATCCGAGAGAATACGAGAGATAGTCGCAAAGATTATCAATGGAAGCTTGACAAAAAATGATCACATCATCGGATACAATAAATGCGTAGGATAGGAGATACCATGACCCACCAATACTAGAGATAGCCCGAGATTGAACGTGTTGACTTATGAGGTTACTTAAAACCTCTTCCGCAATGCGAAACGAGCGGGGACAATGGATCCCCTTGACTTTTACCCTTTGCGAACACCCAAAATAGCCAACCGGGAGCCATTCAAGAAAATCAAAGCTTGGCAGATCAAGAATGCTAGAAATCCAACCACAAAATTTGTTCGAAAAACCAAAGGCTCTCATAACGCCGCCAACAAAAATCCCAAGAGATGGTATCAAAAGCTTTGCGAATATCCACTTTGATGGCCATGTTGCCACCATATGCCCGACGATCTAAACAATTAATGCATTCGAAGCAAGAGAAACACAATCATGAATACGACGGCCTGCATAAACCCAAATCGAACCGGGCGAGATGATAGAGGTCGCCACCG
This sequence comes from Rehmannia glutinosa, assembly GCA_016081115.2. Classification (NCBI taxonomy): domain Eukaryota; kingdom Viridiplantae; phylum Streptophyta; class Magnoliopsida; order Lamiales; family Orobanchaceae; genus Rehmannia; species Rehmannia glutinosa. The sequence goes on along the minus strand of JABTTQ020001680.1, from coordinate 99,803 downwards.
GAGCCAACTCGCTAGAAAGGATTTTAGTAATAATCTTGAAACAAAAATTACTAAGTACAATGGGACGAATCGATCGACTTTAACAACCTCTCGCTACTTTTTGAATGAGCACCACAAAACTAGAGTTAATCCCGGGGGGAGGGCGCTGTATCAAAGAAATTCTCGAATGCGGCTTGAACCACATCCGACGAAACCAACTCCCAAGCAAACCGATAAAACTTACCGGGAAGCCATCGGGCCCAGGGCACTCGCAGATCCATCTCAAAATCGCTTGTTTAATCTCCTCGATGGAGCGTGACCGATGGGTGAATGATGGAGGAATTACGAGTCAACGACGTAGAGGTAGGAAGCCGTGAACAAATTCTCATAAATTTGAACCACATGCTCTGCAATAGCAACAGGTTCCTACAATTCTCCCCATCAATAACCAAGAAAGATATAGAATTCAAGCACTTACGAATTTTAGCACTCACAAAAAACGTAGTATTTACTCGCCTCCATCCTTAAGCCAAGTGTTAAACTTCTGGGCGCAACATATCATATTCCTTATGCATTAGCTCGATAATAGAGCATTAGACTCCACCTCTTGGCAAAAATTCTCATCCGAATAACCATCTATGGCGATCGACTCTTGAATGGCAAAGAATATCCGATAAAATGGACTCCTTTTCTTTAATATTACCAAAGATCGTAGAATTACGGTCTTTAAGACAAACTTTGAGACGCTTAAGCTTACCAAGAATGCGACCCCTGGGGAATTAGACAAGATAGGCATATTCCACGACTCCGATCACAACAAAGAGTCCTCATCTAGAAGCCACATATGTTTGAAACCGAAAAGGGCGCGACGAGAAGGAGATGAATCCTTACAAGTGATGGAAATGGGATGATGGTCGACATAGTGCAGGCAAAACATAGCAACGAACAATCTCCCATAAGTTCAAGAAACCCTCGACATAAGACCCTATCAATTTTAGATTCCACGTGATTCCCCGTATGCATGCGTCCTTTCCAAGTATACTTATGGTCGACGGTGATGTCTATCAACCGACAATCTTCGATAAAACGCATAAATTCATGACACGAAGTCATATTCGAACGTGAGAACTACGCCTGCTCATGAGCACCTAACACATCATTTAAATCCCCACCACTAGAAAATTAGAAACCCTAAGCTAATAGATCACGCCAAAATTCCCGACGGCGCCCATACGAGGCATGACCATGAACAAATCCACCAAATTACCTATCGAAGAGCGACCTCAACCAAAATAAATTGGTCGGTCATAGAGGTCAAGTGAAACGAGAGAAACCAAAATCCAAATGTTAGCCAAAGATGCCCGACCTATGATGACCGCTCGAACGGATAACCCCATAGCCGTCCAATAAGAGGAGTGAATCGAAGAGATATTCGTTTTAGTTCCACGAGACAAAGCCAATCTGGTTTGGTAATCAAGCAATGATGTCGTAGCGCGACTTTAGAGAGATCGTTAGAGATCCTCTAACGTTCCAAAGAAGGATATTCATTGTTTACGAAAAGCTCCTCATGCGAGCCATTTTAGTATACCGGATTCCTCCTCAACTTCATCACCCCAAGACTTAGAAACAACCATATCCATAATATTATGATTCTCGATTTCCCTACAGGCACCCGAAGAGCAGCCTGGAAGGGCCTTCTTTTCGAACCACGATATAGCTTTTGACCAATTTCTTGTAACTTTTTATCCGCTAATAAATCGACAAGTGCATCATCCTGATCGAAGGTGGAAGAAATAATCGATGTGTCCGGACCTAATAGGGGATCCGGTCGTCCACCTTCAACTAAAGCAACTTCCGTTGAAGGCGGATTAATTACCATAATAGCATCATTGTTCTTGCCACACGATCCTCTTTTGAAATCGAATCCATCATTCCCTACCCGCCTTCTATCGCTAAAATAGGGCTATCCGAAGGACTATCATCTCTAGAGGCATGACATTTTCAATTTCCAAATCCAAATTATCTCCATCCCGACTTTCAAGAAGGGCAAAAGCATTACTAGTATTCAAAGGTGGGGAATATCATGAGAGGAGATTTCGATCTTCCTGGGACAAGAATATCAAGATCCTCGGCTTTGAAAGTTGCTCATCGACGAAACCTTAGAATTAGGAGCTTAACGACTTGCCATGTGGCTTGGGATTACGAGAACGGCTCGAGCTCTAAAAGGGGTTGCTCGTTATTTATTTGTCGGCATACTACGTGGAGTGACCAATAAATTGACAATGACGGCAGAATTCCTAGAGACGTTCATACCGAAAGAAAATAAATCCAGTGTGCCCTGTGCGATCAATTTTCATCTTCTCCTGAAGACTCATTCTTAGATCCACATCCACAAGAACACGTGCGAAATGACCCAGAGAGCCGGAAATATTGTTCTCATCAATTTTAATAAAGAGCCAATAGCTCTAAAGAATTCCCATAAGCACCTCGGGGTGCAATATTCCCAACTAAGACCAAAAATACGAACCCATACTTGAGCAATGGATGTGGTTGTGTTGTCGGGATCGAAATCTGTGTCCATGGTCGCAAACGAAATGTGCCTGGTGACAGAGAATAAAAACGTTTTTTCCACACAACATCCCTATCATTAAGATTAGAAAAATGTATGTTATAAAACCCTTTACCCAACGAAATAATACGGAAAGAATCAATACGCCATAAAGACGCAATTTGTCGTAAAGATTCGAAATTGTCGTGGGTTTGCTACCCTTAGCATATAAAGTCCTACCAATCAAAGAATTTTCGCATAATTGACGCCTTTCAGATTCATACATCTCATCCTAATTTCTAAAGAAAAGATATTACCGCTTTTCTTGGGAATGAGCGGAGATGAAACCTTAACATTCGACATGGGAATCGAGAAGGCGAAGATTGTTTCAATATACCACCGTAAGTAGTCGATCGAGCACCGTGAGATTTTGTTTGTCGTGGGAAGGGAAGCGGCAGAGGAGAATACGTTGCAATCATGTCCAAAGTATTACGATCAAGTGACGTTGAGGGGCATGGGATCGAAACCGGAGTAAATGTGGATTTACTGGACTCTATAATCGAGCCGGAGATGGAGGCCGGAAGAGGCATCGTCTATTTCCGATCACCAACCCATAACCTCGATTATTCCCAAATTCACCCCTGGGAATTTTATCAAACAAAGTTGTGAGCAAAGTGATAAGTGCGGACAACCCCTCAATGAGTAAGAGGGTTTGAAGGACAAAGGTGGATTTCAAGTCTCCTTTGATGCAAACAACCCACCTCCAAGCAAATGGGTCTTCCCGGAAAGTTGAAATCCTATCGTCTTGACCGTCCGCCGAGAAGTAATGGATTTGATGTCGCGAGATGGCCAAAGTTTAGGGATTTGGGATTTGAAATTTGGGGCTTTTGCAACTCGCATGTGGGTATGTCGTTAGTTTTTAATAAAAGGGGCTTATCCGGTCAACTACCTACCTGTATGTATATACACACAATTGATAGTTTGAATAAATTATTTTTGTTTGGTGGGATTGAAGAATGTATGGAGAATAAGAATATTGGTTGCTCTCGAAAATGTCCTCCTCTCGCTGATCAATCTTCAAGCTGAACTCTTCCGTGAAACCTGCACAAGGGGGTTGGAGGGGGACTCCGGCGTACCCTCTCCGATGCTTAAGTCAGTGACTTGGAAGAGAAGCAAGAGGCGGAAAATATATTGTAAAAGTAAAGATGAGATTAGGTTTAGAATGAACCTGGACTTGGGCTTTTTATACCTTAGCCCGGATTAGGGTTTCCATAAAATCCGGGATTCCGTTAGAATTTGGTGTCAGAGTCATCATTAGGTTAGGATCGGATCTTCTAAAATCCTAATTTTACGCCCTTAGACCTCGATTCGAGCCGGCCCGAGACACCTCCTTCAGTCATCATCATCGATGCATCCTAAATGTCCAAATTGTTCATATAAATTTAGCCGCGACGATCGGCCCGAGAGAGCATAACCCGTCTTCACCAGGTCGGCCCACCATACTAGGCTTAATCAAGTGGATTTACCAGACCCTAAGCTTGACTCAGCAGATCGGCCTAATCATAAGACCTTAAACAGGTCGGCCCAATACTATGAGCCTTATCAAATCAGCCCAGTGCTCAGGGCTTAATAGGTCGGCCCAATACGCTGAGCCTTATCAAATCAGCCTCATGCTCATGGCTTAATAGGTCGGCTCCATACGCTGAGCATTATCAAATCATCCCAATGCTCATGGCTTAACAGGTCGGCCCCATACGCTGAGCCTTATCAAATCACCCAATCTTTGCAAAAATGTCACCGTACGCTCCAGCCTTATCAATCTTCATTCGATAATGCCCAAACGCTTAACAGTCGGCCAATCGTTAGGCCTTATCGATTCGAGATTCAATTAATCGAGATCTGTGTCAAATTTCACCTCTACCATCAATAGGTTTAGCCGGGCGTTTATAACACGGCCCCGAATAAGCCTCACTTACCCAATCTGCATGTGTCACCCTGCACCATGTTTTATCTTTATCAAATATGTTTGGATGCTTTATTGGAAAAAATAATTTGATGTGTTTTAGAAAATATTTTTAATTTATTAATATTATTTTGATGATAAATGACTATTAATAGAAATAAAACTTAGAAATATTCTAGCTTGGAATATTTGTCAATATTTTTTTTTTAAAATAAGTTGAGAGTTGGTTGGAGGGGAGGGGATAAATTTCAAAAAAACTGAAAGATACCAAGTTCGAACCCCGTTTATATTTGTCAATATTCTTAAAATATGAATATCGGATACATCATTATTTTAATTTTTTTCCCAAAATAACTTCCAACAAAGCCTGAGTTTTTTCAATATTTTAAGAATCACAATTAAGAGTAGCTAGGGATGGCGATGGGGCGGGGCGGGCGGGTAATTGAATACCGGACCCGCCCCGTGCTAGTTACCCCGCCCGTGCCCCGCCACGGGTCCAAAATGGCTGCCCGTGCCCGTCTGTGCGGGCGGGTCCGCCCCGCCTGTTTTGAATTTTTTGAGCTTAAAATTAATTTAACAAAGTGTATTTTTTTTTTTTTGTGAAATTTAAATATATTTTTATATTTTTATAATATTCTATAATGTATTATTGTAAATGTATTTTTTTGTGAAAGCTAAATGTATTTTTTATTATTATAATATCATATAATAATAATATTAATGTATATATATCTACTTTGGGCGGGCGGGCGAGCGGGCAATTACAATACCTGACCCGCCCGCCCAGTCATGGGGTCCGCCCGCCCCGTCCTCGAACGGAGGCTGGTCCGCCCGCCCCAAACACCACGGTCGGTCGGGCCGGCCGGGTCAGTCCATATTGCCATCCCTAAGAGTAGCATTTCAGAATTAACCTACCAAAGTACCAATGACGAGCTCTATTGAGTTTTCTCTTAGGACGCAGCTGTTCAATATTATGGCAACCACCAAGTCACCAACCACTACATGTATACTATTAATTGGACATAGGCACATCTTAGTGGTGTAAATGCAAGTGAGGAAAAAGTATCAAGTGTTTGTGTTGAAATTATAAAAAAAAAAAATTAAAATACATTATAAGATATTTTAGAACTTAAGTAAATACAGCAGAGTATTCGATGCTCTAATAAAAAATTTAGAATATGATTTCATGTGACCATATGTTAAGATAATATGATTTTATAAATTTTGTTTTTAAAAAAAACGTAACAACTAACAAGCTCTTAACTATTTTATTTTCTTTTTTTTTAGTTAGAGGAGAGGGAGTGGTGGGAATCAATTCAACCACATATCTTTGGTCTTGGCATGAGAGTCTTAACCACTTGATTACTATCGATTTCGAACAAACTCTGAACTTGATTCTATTAAAATAACTTTTAATAAAACCAATTAGTTTGATAATCATAAAAATTATAAAATTATGATTGTCACTTATAAAATTTATGAGCTTTTCTTTGTTGAAACTTATAATAACCGGGTATGAATCAAAGACGAAATAGAATTTTGGAGAAAATCGAAAGATAAGAGATTTTGGTATTACTAACTTTGAAGGGAATACAATAAGTCTAAGGCGTGTAGGACACTTTCCTGAAAGTGTTATTTGTCTTCACTACTTGCTAATCGAGTATATGGCAAATTACTTTTAGGATATAATAGACTAATGAAATAACCAAATAGCAAGTTTTTGGATTGTTACTACAAGAAAATAAGAATGCTAAAAGTTAGTACAAATTTGGTTGTTGCCCAACTATTTTTATCTGCCTCGCATGCAGGCCCGTACTTGAGCATATGCTCAACATGCTGGGGCTTAGGGCCCCAAATATTTAGTGGCTCAATTTTTTTATTTTTTTATGTATATATGAAATAAACAAAAAAAAATGAATGATGATCATAAATACAGAAATCCAATGAACACTGCCAAAACAAATTGACCCATTTTAGGACGATAAATTATTAATGAAGGAAAAATCTCATTTTAGGAAATTCAATTGAAAAATTATGAGAAAACCAAGAAATACCAAATTGACACAATAATGATAAGAAAAAAAAATCTCCAAACAATAATGTTTATAAAACCGAAGAAAATTCAAAACATATTTCAAATGAACAGTTGAAAAAGAAGTTGGAAACATATAAATACTATGAATAAAATTCAAAACTCATTTTTGGATTGAGGTTGTTGCTACGGTGAACTTCACTTATTATGATTTACTTGTTTACTGTTTTAAAACATGGGAGTACTAGAATAATTTGATATGTTTAGCCCGCATATTAATTTCAACTTATTGAATAGTTATTATTACAATTGATTTTTTGGCCGATTTAGAGAAAAAATCTAAGTTTAAAATAAAATTGGCCGTGACTCGGAGGGCCTATTTTCAGAATTTCGCTTAGGGCCTTGTGAGGCACAGGTCCGGCCCTGCTCGTATGTAGCCGTGTTGATGGATTAAATAATCACCAAGATTACACCCATGAATTGTGATTATTCATGAAATGGCGCTTCTCCAACAGATGCCATTCCATTCGGTGCTTCTTCATCAAAGGTGAATTGTAACTTTCCAGTAAGGTGTAAGAAGTTGTGCCGATTCCTTTGTGCCACGGTTTTGAGGATTGAGCAACAAAATTCCAATTTTATTTTCTTTTAATGCTACTGCATTAGAAGCTCAAAATATAGACACTTAGCTAGACATAATGAGTTTGACTCACTATTATATCACAAACTATTTACAACATTCTTTACATTATTTTTCAAACGCTTTAAGAGCTTTTTATTTTTTGAAAGAATCAAAATATGTAGGGAGTCACATATTTTAATTTCAAATTTTTAACTAATACCTAATTAACTAGCCATACAAAATTATAGAAATTTTGATTTATTTTACACTTCTAAAATGGAAATTACAAAATCAAGGTTTGTAATGGACCACTGGTTCAGAATAACTTTTGGGCTAGTTCAGATCCATTGAAGTTGGGCTTAGACTCTATTGGGCCTGTTTTCCCTCATTGTCGTAAATGCCATTCACTCGGTCCTCATGCACAGGCTCAGTTGAGATTTACTGCAACGTCCACCTTTCATGGCCATTGTTTTTTTCCTTTCTAGAAATTATTTGTCATTGCCATTATGTATTTAATGAAATACTTTTTTTTTTTAAATAAAGTTAATGAAATAATTAACACCTGATAAAGGAGAAACATAGTAAGTTTCGGTATATTATTAGGGGAAATTACACAAAATACGCCGATTTTTGTACCATTACCACACAAATACGTTCCTATTACTTTTGTGCCTATTTTTTTACTTTTGTACCTAAATTTTTTTTTACGCTCCTTGTTATTTTTGATTATTTTTATTTTTTTTCGTTTTTTTTGTTCCCCGCATTGTTTTATATGTTATATAAGTTGTTTTTAGGTTGTTTAAATTTGTTTCTTTATTGTTTCTATATTGTTTCGATGTTTCAAAATAACTTTAACCTACTTTTTATGTTGTTTTTTATTCATATATTATTTTGTACATTGTTTCTATTGTTTTTTCGGTGTTGTTTTATAATATTTTTAATGTTGTTCTAATAATTTTTTTTGTTGTTTTCATGTAGTATTCAATGTGTAAATACAATTTTTACCTATTTTTAAGCTCTTTTTATTCATGTTGTGTTTTAAATATATTTTACGTTGTTTCGGATTATTTTCATACCCTTTTAATGTTGTTCGATATTTTTTGTTGTTTCAATGAAGTTTTCGATGTTTAAATACAATTTTTACCTATTTTTATTAAAAGAAACATGTTAGAAACAATTTTGAAACACAGAAACATGTTTGAAACAATGTTGAAACAAAGCGTAAAATTTTCCGGAAATTTTTGCTGGAGCGTATTGTTGTGTAAAAAAAGAGCGGGGAGCGTAAATTTAGGTAAAATTGCACCGGGAAGCATAAAAGGCTGATATTGACTTAAAAATGGTGGGTATTTCTGTCATAAGCCCATATTATTAAGCCACTTTCTTCCAATTTACACCATTATTATTAAACCAATCTGAGGTTTTTTGAGTTTCTTAAGCGTGGGATTTTCATAAAAAGGAAAAGGAATAACTAATAAGGTCACACGAAAATAAAGAAAGAACCAAAAAGTGAAATGTCGTCTCCGATACTTGAAAATTCAATTAATTTGCATAAAATTACTTTAATCCACGAGGAAATAAAATCATCTATATATTATGAATTAAGTTTTCTAACGCAATTTTTTAATGTTAAATAAATAAAACTTAGTTCTTTCTGTCACGAAATGCATGAGTGAAAATATGGTTTATTGCCTTTTACATAATACATTTTTGTAAGTGCTTCCTTTTTAGTTTTAATGAGATTATTACCACTTGGGTCAGAGCTCAAGTGGTATCACAACCTTTATAAAGGTATTAACCGGGTTGAACCCTTTATTTTTCAGGTTGAAATCTAAAAAAACCACTAGCTTATAGATCAAGTGGTATCGCTTACCCTTTGTAAGGGTGTTTACCAGGGTTCAACCCGTATCATTCATTTATTTGGAATTTACCCCTCCCTCTAACCAAGATCCCAACTTATTAAAAAAAGTTTTAATGAGATTATTTGTGCTCAAGTACATTATTCTTTTTCGAACCACGAGCATGGTTAGTGGTATTCTTTCCATCCTTTAGAAGTGTTGGCACTAGAAATGACCCTTGTATTTTTCAATTTCTTTGAAAGCTATCTCCTTTCCTCCAACCAGTTATCTCATTTCTTCCAACCAATACTCACAACTTACTAAAAAAAGTACATTATTCTTTGATAATATTCTCTTTTCCTTTTTGTCTATGTAAATATTTTGCGTCTTCCAATCATGATTCATGATTTTTTAACAAATCGTATCCATCATTGAATTTTGAAAAAGACCCGCACACCATGTACGTGCCGTAAATAGCCAAGTACGGTCCAAATTGGACTTTTTAGAAACAAAAATCTTGCAAAAAAAATCTCACTGTGTGGTTGGACAAGTAGGCTGAATAAATATGGCTTTTCGCGTCCCCTTGGGCTTGGGCCACCATTTTGATTCGGAACACTATTTCTCCTACATATAAGCATGAAAATTTTACATGAGATTACCTATTGGCTATTCCCTATAACATTTTGTTAAATGTTTTAATGCATTAGGTAATTATCATGTGAATAAATCATGGTTGCGGAAACCGCTCGCCACTAGTCGGGTGGCAGTCCAGTGCCTAAAAATAACTCTATTTTTTTCCATTTTCTTTTATTATTTAGTGATTTTTGGTCGATTTTTGAAGCCTAGGTAAAAGCGCCTAGCCCCGATTTTGTGCCGCCTAGGCGAGCGCCTAGGCTGATTTTCAGCCAAAACGATTTTTTGGACCAATTTTGGCAAAATCGGATCGGCCTAAGGGGGCCTAGCACCTAATTGGCGCCGGCGGGCGCCTAGGCCGATTTTTACAACACTGGTATAAACATAGACGGATCCACACTTTGCAATATGGGGTCACGTGCCCCCATAAGATGTTTTAATAATTATATTATATATGTTTTATTTTTTAAAATTATATATGAATTATGTAAAAAAAAACTATGCTCCACTAATTGTTTTATATGTATCTTGTTTACTTTTCTTTACAATTTATTATTTAAATTTAAAAGATACATATTAATTAGGTTAAAAATAAATAAAGTGTACCACTACTAATTACTTTTTACCCTACCAATTATTTCTGATATAATTTATAATTGTATTTATTTTGTGCCACTATTGTAAACAAATCCTGGATCTGTCCCTGTATAAGTATAATATTATTATTTTACATATGTTATTCGCATAATTTATTAAAATACCAAATAAAACACTGTAAGGAAGAGAAGATCCAAACTTTGAAAAGTTTGTGCCGCTTCTTTATCTAATCGAGCAACTTTCTATTATATTCTAATGATTTTATTTTTGTTGAAGGCAATATTTTCAAAATTAGACTGGTGAACGACTCTTGGTTCAACTGTTGGTTCCATCAGTCTAATGAAAAGGAAATGTGATTTTCACAACATTTACATAAAATGATAATGAAATTCATTAACTATTTATGTAAGACACTTTAACGAATATTTAAAAGATAACAAATATACAATATTTAAAATGATAATTCAAATATTCATTTAAATATAACAAAATACTAAGTTCAAATCTAATAATTTCAAACAGAAACTAAAAAATAAAAAAAAGAAAAGAAAAAGAAACAATTATAATTTAAAACTTAGGTTTGACCGCTTCAACAACAAAACGGTTTTTGCAGGGCTAGTTATACCATACAAACCACTCATTCGAGGTCCAGGATCGGCCCTGACTTTTTGGGGATCCATGTCTCTATGGCCAAAAGAACAAAGATGCCCTTATAAAAAGAGAGAAATACAAATAAGTATTTTGTATACGCACTATTTGCATATAATTTAAGAGATTTTTTCTTTAATATAAATAGAATATTATGGAATATATTTTTTTAGTGCCGAATGAAGTGCAAACTGATGGAGATAAAGTGTTGATTCTGCAATAAAAAAGTGGAAAATTAGCACAAAATTGTGCAAATTGTTGCACATGGTCTTTTTTTAGCATCTACTCACCCCTTTATTCATTAACTCTAGCTTTGCTACGCAGTGTATTGCATTTCACCAATATAAATATTTACTTTGATATTTTTACTCACATGGTTAAAATTTCATTGACAAATTAGTTGCTCGAAATTCATGTTTAAAAAAATGGGCCCCCACGACCATAAAACCCAGATTCCGCGAAACAGACCCGTATGCCACTCCTGACCACAATTGACGGCCCATTGCCTGACGGCTTTTGCGCAACACCAACCGTTAACCTCACATGTTGTGATTGTGATTCTTCACATCAAAATCCAACAAATTAATTATTAATTTAAATATGGGCTTTTGATTTCAGCCGTCGAAGGCTGTGTTGTTTTTGACCTGGTTCGTCGTATCCGGCCTTCTGAATTCTTTTGCTGTGTGCATTTAATGCATGCACCAGATGTCTGAATTTCCATTTTAGTCCCTGTACTCAGCTCTACCTAAACTTTTGGGAATTGGCTAATTTTGGCAGTCCCAGAAGACATCAATCAAGATCATTGTCCAAGGCCTTGATCTTTTATTGCTATATATTTTGTCTGCCAAGGCATATTTTCACCTAAGTGCTTTTGATTTATCAAACAAATATACATGTATACTATTCTGTCATTATTATACACATGGACATATTTGGAAAATTTGATTGAATTGTTTAGTCCAAGATTTATCAATTGGGATCTTTGACTACAGTCCAATCTATGATACAAATATCTACCATTTTCTTATATTCTTTGGCCGATAACCTTTTTTTAATAACTCAGCCTTTCAAATTTTCTTCGCGCCATTTAACGATTGTATGATTGAAGATATACTTGCAACAACTCCTCCATTATCGCTCGTTGCCAAGGTAAATTGCGAGATATGCACGGATCGATCAGTTGTTCCGGTAGGGCCTCTAACGACAATCGGTCCTCCCAAGTAAATAGAACAAGTATGCTCGATCCCCGAATCGAATCAACACATATGTTATTCAAGATGAGTTCCCACCAATCATTCACAAGCTTGCATATGCCACGAGGGCATTTTGACGGTGTATGGGTTTGAACCCACAACCTCCACTTTACAAGAGACATAAATCCCTTGTGGTGGCGGATCCATGCCATGGAGGTGCAATTATATAATCCGACCCAACTTTAATCGACTTTTTGTGAACAATTGTAGACGAATTTGTCCCTCGATATTTGTGTAGAGTAGTATTATATTTCTATTTTTTATTTTGGGTAATTTGGTCATTTCGGGAATTTATCCAACTTCGTCATCAATGTCAAACAAAATATTGTCATTCTCTAAAATAATAACACATTGCAATCATATATATTTCTTAAACATGCTATTGAACTCAATTATAATATTCAATCTTAACTTATCCAAATTATTTTATCATTCAATAGTCCATGGTATTCACTTTCTGTATTGAAATGTAGATAAAACACACTAAAAAAAAATATGAGATTTTAACCGATATTGTTAAGGTGGTTTTGTTTGGAAAAAATAAGGTAAGAAAATGGGTGTTGTTTCATTTTTTTTTTTTAAACAGCCAATTAGCTTCTTGTGGTGCCACTTTCCATGGATCTTCCCAAAGTGTTAATAGGTCCAAATAAATGTTCACGATTCAAGAGTCCACTTAAAATCTATCAAGACCAAAAAAAGTTGTCCAAAATTAGTTAAGTAGATGAACGTAAGGTAGGTTGAATGATGGCAGTCAAAAGTCAGATCAAAGTTCTAACTAATTGAGTACACCTAACAAGACCATGAATTGTCTTTGTTATATATAACATGATTTTAGCACTTTGGATCTCTTCAGCTGTCTGAGTCTGGCAAAAGTTAATTTGGAAAATCCCAATTGTTGGTCTAGGTTCAACCTCCTTAACCATGCAATAAAATACTAACATATTGCTCCTCTATTTGGTCCCACGTAATAACTTCATGCATATCTCAAAGATGATTGTGCAACTGTTATCTATACATAGAATTTAACCTTAATAAAAGTGTCGGAACAAGTTTATATAAGATCCTCAGATATTTTATATGATATTTGAAGGTTTTATATATATATTATATAGTATATATACACGATAGTTTTTGTCAAATAACGTTTATACAACTATTACAAATTTTAACATCCACATATTAGAAATTTTATTCAAAGAAAATGATTGAATATTACTTTAATTTTTTATTAATTATACTTTTGATGTTGCTAAAATCTGCAGGTCACTCCAAAACTTAATTCTAAATTCTAAAAGCAATAATTTCTCTTAGCTAAGAATCGCCCTGTACCACAAACAAACAGTGAGAAGGATCCCGGAAAATCCAAGAGAAGCCCCTGATGTATGCTTAAGTGAGCAAAGGATCTTAATATAGGGCTAGTCGATGCTACCCACTTGTGTAGCTACCAAAGTGGATTCTATGCCGTTGGATCAACGCATACACACACATCCACATGGGTGTGTGTCGATCCATCCAATGGTGTAGAACCCATTTTTCACAACGGCAGCTGCGGAACTGTTTTTTGCAGGCTGGTTTATCAGCCTTTTTCACAACGGCAGCTGGTGTAAATAGCAACTGGTTTATCAGCCTTTTTCACAACGGCAGCTGCGGAACTGTTTTTTGCAGGCTTGCAGCACGTGACTGCAGCTTTGGTAATTGGGGACTCAATTAACTGCTCATAACTAACTTAATTTACTTTTCTTCTTTTCATCTTTTTCTTTTTTTTCTTTCTCGCTTTTTGAGAAATTTTATATTTTAATTTTTAAATGGATACGTACAATAATATATCATTTGTTATGGAATAAAAAACTAGGTCATTATGATTTCGTAATCGTCAACGAATCAACTAAAATACATTTAATCCATTGTAGAACGATGGAAATCTACTAAATAAATGAATAGTATCTAGTGAACATTTAAAATGCTAAATTTTAAATTTTATAAGGAAAGAATATGCAATGTCTAGATTGTCTGAGATTCTCATAATATATTATTGAAATTGTAATGTGAATGAACCTATGTTTGGATGCTTTGGTGCAACTTCTAGTTTTTAAATTTTGGAATTGTGTGATTGTGTCAAACACGTTAGGGAAACAAAATTAAAAAGTTTCATATATACATGTCGTATATACCTAACTTGTTTACTAACTAAAATCTACAAAAGAATACATATACATGGTAATTATGTTTTTGGACTAAATATACGATTAGATAGATTCCATATATAATAATTAAGAATTAGGGCACCAAACACAGACATGAGCACTTGTCAAATAACTTTAACAATTAGTATTTCCTATAGGAAAAAAATATTATTAATGCGAATGTCAATAAGGTACTTTTTTTTAGGTGATAAGGTACATTTTTCCTAATTACAATAGGGGTAATAGGGGAGGGGACACAAGCACTCGTATGAGATCGAATCCAGGTTATTTGTCTTTACAACACAAGACTCTACCATTTGAACACAATGTTGATCCCACAATAAAATACATTTTGATATAAGACTTGTACATTTGCAATATCATATTAATCCACAATTTCATCTCCACAATTAACTTTTAAGTAAAATAAGAGGGAATATAAAACACATAACTCAACGATTATTACAAGTATAGTTCGAATAAAAGCTATTCGTTCTATGCTTGAGCTCAATTCAAACCGTTCATATTAATCCACAGTTTCATGTCACCAGAGACGGACACGGGAGTGGGGGTGTTGGGGATGTTCCCCCCCCCCTAATATTTTTAAATTTTTTTTTACTATGTATAATATTCAATATTAAAATTATTTTTAAGGACAATTTTGTATTTAGTCCCCCCCCCCCCTAAAATTATTCATAAATGTGTTGTATTCTCCCCAATCAGCAATGACCACCTTGCAAGGCCAAATACTCCTGGGTGACCGCAACTGTAAATTCATGCGTCCGCCACTGCATGTCATATTCCACATTTCACAAATATTGCATTTCAATGATATAAAATTAAAATGGTCTTTTAAATATACATTTAATATGAATTGTTTACTTAAACCTGGCTCACCTAATTAGCTAGACATGATAATAATATATTTGAATCCAACTACACACATACATATAAACATATCCTTGTTATAATTTATTGCAGCTTGAAATTCATAACTTGTTATAAGTACCGGCCAATATGAATTCCCCAACATCGTGAAAAATGCGGGGCGAGCATAGAGCCGTAGACCTCCAAACGCGGGCCTCGCCAATATTAATTAAATTAAATATATATGCTTTTATATTAAGAACGTGCCTATACATGTGAACGTTTCTACTCCACACACAACACTACGTGATTTCGCTGTCTTCAACGTCCATTTCTTGCATCATGGAAATAATGTTAGACCCTTGCATCTATATTACTACATTATAAAATTTTGCGCATGAACTGCAAGTGAATTGCATACAAACGAGCGAGTGGCGGAGATGTGAGACGATTTGCAAGCATATTGTAATTCTTCAACATTGATATGATTTGAGCGAATACACGTCCCTTATTATTCTAGTGAGTAGAGTATACATTTTATCCATGAGAGGCATGATTTGAAGTGTTTTACCATGATTTTAATAGACTTGTGCTCGTGTTAGCTATTTGAAACTTGGTTGGTTTATGTTTGATGTCTATGGATAGATGACATGAATTGTGATGCGGTGCTCTTGAGTTGCTCTTCTTTACCCCAATTGTGTTGTCGTGTTTATAAAGTGTTGACCGGGACCACAACATTTAAGTTTGGGGTTTGATTGATAGTATTTTGCATGTATTTTGGGCTTAATATTGGCTAGAATGTGGGAATATGCATGCATTATACAAGTAAATTGGGTATTATTCTTGTTTTGTGGAATTGGATTACGCTTTGCTCGTTTTGTAGGAATTTATCTATATTTGTGGCATAGTGGCAACAATTCGAGCATTACAACCGCCAATACTTGACACAAGTGACGAAGTTTGAAGTCGAGTCGAGAAGAAGTTGACGAACCGGCAAGAAACGGGAAAAAAAAAGAGTCTATGGGCATATTGTTCCCGGTGAGCACGGGGCGGGTGCGTGCTCTAAGACAACCGTGCTCGACCCAGCGAGGATTACCCAAGTGCGGCTAGTGGCACGGGCGGCCGTGCCATATTGGCACGCCCGTGCCCTCCAAGAAAGATTACAAATGGTTCGGCACCCAAGACGGGTGGGCGTGCCAAAGGGCATGGCCGTCCGTCTTTGGGAAAAAACAGACTTTGTCAAATTTCAACTAGGTTTCGACCGAACGAAGTACAAATAGACCTCGGCGGCCACAAACAAGGTGACGCCGACTTTTACCCTAGAAACCGAGAAAAAAGCGCTTTTCCACGGGAAACTTGGAGAGATCGATCAAGACCGCAACCACACCTTCGAGGATTGAAGATAGATCGAGAGATCGTCATCATCCCCAGTCACTCATTCCATCGTATCGTATTTCAATTAGTTAGATTTTGATTATGAATAATTTGTCTATGAATTGTTTATCTTCAATGCCTGGCTAAACTTCTTGTGATTCCCCGGTTTGGGAGTAGATTAATAAACACTTTTATGTGATGATTAAGGATAATTGAAGTTAATGTTTTCTTTCTCTATTCAAGTACTTTGCTTTAATTCTTGTTTTGTCAAAAGGCCTTTGATCTAAACTTGTTTGATGTATTGATCCATAATTCTAACCGATGAGTTTCAATACTAGATCTTGAGTACTTGACACAAATAGATTGCATGATTGAGAAGTCTATGAATATTTGTGAGATCTTTTAATCTTTTGAACTATTGGGAGTTGGATATCTCATGTTGAGTAGAGATGCCAACATAGATATTCCAATCAACGCTTTTACATACATCTCGAGAGATGGGGTAAATTACTTTGGTGATTGGTCTATAGAGAAGAATATGTTTAACCTTGGTTTGCTTAACTGAGCATAAAAATGGGATATTAATTGAAACCATAACCCAGGAATCCATCCATTCATACTTGATCTTTTAATCACTCTTTACTTTGTTATTTTAGGATTAATTTACTTTTAGTAATAATAAAACCAAACCTTCAAATTTCGATAGTTTAGATAAAAATAGGACTATTATAATCCAATACTTAGTACATTAATTTATTAATCCTGTGGATTCGACCTTGCAAACCCTATTCTATAAACCGATCCGTACACTTGCGGTGAAGCTATAAAAATAGGCGAACAAGTTTTTGGCGCCGTTGGGGATTGATCAAATTTTTAGTACTAATATTGCGATAAATAGAACTATTCTTAATCTGGACATTTTTTTATTCAATTTTACTTCTATTGTGGTTAACTTGTTTTCTTTAGTTGGTTCGGGTAGTGCATGATCACTCGCTCAAAGCAAGGAGACTTAGCACCGTTCATACCGGAGGTTGAAGCTTTTGCTAGGCGAAATAGTGCAACTACTAAACGGGCGAGAAAGACAACA
The DNA here is from genome assembly GCA_016081115.2 of Rehmannia glutinosa. NCBI lineage: Eukaryota > Viridiplantae > Streptophyta > Magnoliopsida > Lamiales > Orobanchaceae > Rehmannia > Rehmannia glutinosa. The sequence continues at coordinate 82,185 of JABTTQ020001680.1, read as the reverse complement.
GACCAAACCATGGCGAAGTTGAAGACAACAACAGAGGCAATAACGGGGTAACAACCAGGCTAACAGGGTCAATGTTGAGTTACGATTACGAGGTTCGGTGGCTCCGCGACCCAACAAAGAAGCGTCTGCGATTACTTTCGCCAATCAATCGCAACTATGGTGGCATTGCCAACGTCCCGATCAATGCGAATAATTTTGAGCTAAAGCCGGTAGCCACGATCTCGATGGTACAAAGCAGAACCGGTTTGGGGGCTTCCCGTCAAAGATCCCAACTCTCATCTTGCGAATTTCATACAAATTTGCAATACTATCAAGATGAATGGGGTGACTGATGATCTTATACGTCTTCGCCTATTCCCTTTCTCTTTAAGGGATAAGGCTAGAACTGCTAGCACCCTAACTCGGGGAGTGTGAACAAGCTGGGATGAGCTAAGTCGAGGTTTCGTTTAAATACTTCCCATCAAGTAAGACACTCTGACTTAAAAGCGAGATCACTCGATTCGAGCGGTTTGACTGAGCCTTTGTACGAGGCCTGGGAGAGATTCCGGATTTGTTGAGGAGGTGCCCGCAACATGGATTTCCGAAGATCGCGGCTTTGTTTTCTATAATGGGTTGATGGGACAGACGAGATCATTTGTAGATGCCGCGGCGGCGCGACGCCTACTCGCGAGATTTCCTAAGATGCATTCAACTTGTTAGAGGAAATGGCCATGAATAGCTATCGGTGGCCCTCCGAGAGGACTAACGTGAAAAGGGTAGTCAAGTTTCGATTGAGATCCATTAAAGAGTTGACACCTGACAGATGGCCGTCTTGACCAATCAATTGAGTACATTGACAAAGGCAAATGAGGTAAACGCGGTGCAGTCGGGGAGTTTCTCTAGATCGATAGAGAAAGCAAATTACGTGAATAACCTAATTTCAACAATTTCCGAACAATCAAAATCCCACTCATTATCATCCGGCCTAAGGAACCACGAAAATTTCTCATATGCGAACACAAAGAACGTGATGCAACCACCACCGGGGTTTAATGTGACTAATGGAGTTATTATCGGATCCTAAACCAACCATGGAAGACATGTTCACCTCGTTTATGAACGAGACGAGGAACAGTTCAACAAGGATGAGGCAAAGATGGATAAAATCGAAAAACATGTCACCCAACCTGGGGTCCCGGATGAAGAATCTTGAGACCCAAATTGGTCAAATAGCTACAATAATTGGTGGGCAACATCAAAAGGCCAGTTCCGAGCAACACCGAGGTAAACCCAAAGGAACAGTGTAAAGCCATTCGTGCGAGGAGTGAACGGAATACGAGGGGCCGAAAATACGAAAAATTCTGAAAAATCGCAGGGGCGGCACGGCCCGTGCGCCTTGCCAACACGACTATCGATGCGCCGAGTGATGCGGAACGAGGCAAATGGCGAGGTTGAGGCCAAGGAACAAGCCGAGGAACATCGTCTTTGAACAAAAAAATTTGAGAAGCTTAAATCTTCCTCTAACCCCGATATTTCTAAACTTAATGTTCCCTTCCTTTTCCCCAACATTTTCAAAAGAAAAAGTTAGACGCACAATTTGCTAAGTTTTTAGATATTTTTAAAAAAACGCATATTAACATTCCTTTTGCAGATGCATTGGAGCAGATGCCCAATTACGCTAAGTTCTTGAAGGATGTTATGTCAAAGAAAAGAAAGATGACTAGTTTCGAGACAATCCATCTGGACAGAGGTGTGTGTAGTGCAATAATCCAAAGGAAACTACCACAGAAGTTGAAAGATCCGGGGAGTTTCACTATCCCTTGTGCTATTGGTGATGTTTTCTTTAAGAAAGCACTTTGTGATTTAGGAGCGAGTATTAACTTAATGCCCTTGTCTATTTTCAGGCAACTTGGATTGGGAGAGGTGAAGCCATCTACGGTCACCTTACAACTCGCAGACCGATCACTCACATATCCAAAGGGAATCATCGAGGATGTACTTGTCAAAGTTGATAAATTCATATTCCCTGTGGATTTCTTAGTGCTGGACATGGAGGAAGATAAAGACGTTCCCTTGATACTTGGGCGTCCATTCTAGCGACGGGGAAGGCCTTAATAGATGTGCAAAAGGAGAGCTCACGTTACGGGTTAATGATGAGCATGTTCTATTTACGATATATAAGGCACTTCAATTTCATAATGGTGTGGAGACTTGTAAATTCATAGATGTAGTTGAATCCTGCATTGATGAGTATGCGGATCATACATTGTTTCGGGATACTTTGGAGTTTGGTTTGACACATTCGTGTTCAACATCGAACTTGACTATTGATATTGATAACCAAAACTTGTATGATTGTGTTTGTGCTTTGGATAATATCGCGGAACTACCGAGGAGCGCAAGAGGGGACACACACGCCGAAAAACGTATGGGAATCGGTTCTACAGGGGCGCACGACCCGTGCCTTGAGCACGCCCAGGCCGTGCGTATGGCCGACGAAAAATTGGATTTAAACGGCGGCGACGGCACGGCCAAAATGGCACGGCAGCCCGTGCCTAAGGTCGAAGGAAACACAAGGAGGCTGCGATGGCACGACCCGTGCTCATCGGACGGCCGCCGTGCTCTCTTCCGAAGAGGCCAAATCGAACCTTTAACTCAAACCTTTGCCCGAGCATCTCAAATATGCATTCCTTGGAGCGAATAACACGAGTCCGTAATCGTATCATCACTTTTAACTTCAGTTCAACTCGATAAATTGCTTAGGGTGTTACGAAAACATAAGTCGGCGATAGGTTGGTCAATTTCGATTTGAAAGGCATTAGTCCATCTATTGTTATGCATAAAATTAGAATGGAAGATGTCTACAAACCTTCGTGCAAAATCAAAGAAGATTAAACCCTATAATGCAAGAAGTCGTTAGAAAAGAAGTTTTAAAATGGTTAGATCTTTGGAATTATTTATGCTATTTCGATAGCTCTTGGGTAAGTCCGGTACAAGTAGTGCCAAAGAAAGGGGGATAACGGTAGTAAGAAACGAGAGTGATGAACTTATAGCGACTAGAGTAGTAACTGGATGGAGAATTTGTATTGATTATAGGAAGTTGAATGACGCTACTCGCAAAGATCACTTTCCCTTCCCTTTATTGATATGATGCTTGATCGTTTGGCGGGATATGATTATTATTGTTTTCGATGGTTATTCGGTATAATCGATCATGATTGTCCCGGAAGACCAAGAGAAGACGACCTTTACATGCCCCTATGGTACCTTTGCATTTCGCAGATGCCATTTGGACTTTGTAACGCACCCGCTACTTTTCAAAGATGCATGATTGCTATATTCCATGATTTCATTGAGAAAATAATGGAGGTTTTCATGGATGATTTTTTCTCGTGTTTGGAGATTCATATGACCATTGCTTGAATAACCTTTCTCTAGTTTTGCGGAGATGCGAGGAGACTAACCTTGTTTTAAATTGGGAAAAGTGCCACTTCATGGTGCGAGATGGCATTGTTTTAGGCCACCGAGTCTCTTCTGCAGTTTGGAAGTTGATAGAGCGAAAGTTGTGGCAATCGAGAAACTCCCACCTCCAACAAACGAGAAAGCCATTCGAAGTTTTTAGGACACGCCGATTCTCTGAAGGTTTATCCGTAACTTTTCTAAAATCACTAAACCTTTAAGTCGGTTATTAGAAAAAGATACTCGCTTTCAATTTTTCCAATGATTGCTTGCGAGGCTTTTGAAATTCGAAGAAGGCTTTAGTGATGACAGACCCATTCTAGTAGTTCCTGATTGGAGTCACCTTCGAACTAATGTGTGATGCCGCGACTTTGCGGTTGGGGCTTTTGGGTCGAAACGAGACAAGATGTTGAGCCATCTACTATGCTAGCGAGAACCTTAGACAAAGGCCCAACAAAACTATACTACCACCGAGAAGAAATGCTAGCAATCGTGTTTGCATTCGACAAGTTTCGATCTTACTTGATTGGGACTAAGACGATCGTCCACACCGACCACGCGCCAATTAAATATCTATTTGACAAGAAGGATGCCAAACCGAGACTGATTCGGTGGATCCTCTTGCTACAAGAATCGATATGGAGATTCGGGATAGAAAGGGTCTGCGAGAATGTAGTAGCCGATCACTTGTCCGACTAGAATACAAGAAGGAGGAGAAAGAAATCACGGAGGCAATTAAGGAGGAATTCCCGATGAGCAACTTCGATGCTACAAGCTAAATTCCCATGGTATGCCGATTTTGTTAATTATTTGGTTGCGGGGTTTGCCTCCGGATTTAACATCTTATCAAAAGAAGAAATTCCTCCATGATGTCAAGTTTTACATGTGGGACGATCCCCGCTTTCTTTAAGAGATGCGCCGACACCATCATTCGACGATGTGTACCTCAAGAAGAGTGGGAGGGAGTTCTACAAAGAGCTGATGCCATTCTTCACCTTCCGGAGGACATTTTGTCCGGCGCGACGGCGCTAAGGTATTACAAAGTGGATTATCTTGGCCTACATTATCTAACGATTGCTATCTATTTGTACAAAGTTGTGATAGGTGCCAGGCGGATGGGAAACATCTCGAGACGACATGAGATGCCAATGACCAATGTGATGGAAGTTGAACTCTTCGATGTGTGGGGATCGACTTCATGGGCCCCTTCCCATCTTCGTCGGGCTATCAATACATTCTACTTGCGGTGGAATACGTATCTCGATGGGTTGAAGCTATTCCTAAAACGGACCAATGATGCGCGAGTAGTGCTCAAATTCCCGAAGAAAAATATATTCACTCGGTTTGGAACCCCGAGAGCTTTGATTAGCGGCGGGGTCACACTTTGTGAATAAATTAATGAGCACTCTACTTGCGAAGTACGGGGTTAAGCACAAGGTGGCATTAGCATACCATCCGCAAGCAAACGGACAAGCGGAGGTGGCCAATCGTGAGATTAAGCGATTTTAGAGAAAACAAGTGAACAAAAATCGCAAGGATTGGGCCATGAAGCTAGATGACGACTATGGGCATATCGGATCGCATACAAGACACCCTTGGGCACATCACCAGTATCGCTTAGTCTTCGAAATCGTGTCACTTGCCCGTCGAATTAGAGCATAAGGCGTTTTGGTCAGAAAGAAGTTGAATTTTGACTTCCAAGCAATGGGGGTGAAAAGAGGCTCTTGCACCGAATGAGATGGAAGAATTAGGGATGAAGCCTATGAAAATTCCCGGATTTACAAGGAGCGAACCAAACGATGGCACGATCGAATGATAAAGAAGAGGGAGTTTTTACCGGGTGAACAAGTCCTTTTGTTTAACTCACGTCTTAAACTCTTTCCGGGAAAGCTTAAGTCTAGATGGTCGGGGCCGTTTGTGATAAAGAAAGTGTTAAATCCTCCGGGAATAGTGGAGCTATTGAGCCGAGATGGGGAGACATTCATGGTGAATGGCTAGAGAATCAAGCATTACTTGAGCCGGGAGCAAAAGGAGGAAGTGACACGCCTCACATTGCTAGAGCCATGATCAACTAAACAGCGCAAGCTATAGGCGTTAAATTTAGCGCTTGTTGGGAGGCAACCCAATGGTTTTGTTGTTTTATTTCTTCCCATGTTTCTTAATTTGTTCCTTTCCCTTTCTAAGTTAGGATTTTATTGCTTTCATAGAAAAAAAAAAAAAAAAAAAGAAAAAAAATAATCGAACACAAGTTTCGGACCCAAAGACGGCAACCCGTGCCCGTATGGGCACGCCTGCCCTTTCCAGTCCCGGGACTCCAAGTTCGGGCCCTAGCACGGGCCACCCGTCTTGCGTTTAGCACGCCCGTGCTCCTTAAGGATTTTTGGGGAGCAATCTTTCACCCATAGCACGGCGGCCCGTGCCGAATGAGCACGCCTGCTCATGCCTGTGAAGCATAAAACCGGCGGGCAGGGGTTTATTCTCTTCACAAAATCTTTCCCCCTTCAAGCACGGACGAACAAGAAAACCATCCCCCTCCAAATTTTTTTCGAAAATTCATTCTAGATATCATCACTACTCACCTCCCACACTACTCTAAACACGAATTACACGTTTGAATTTGCTTGGAAGCAAGGATTTGGGGTAGATAGCACCTAGGGTTTCAACAATCCAACTCTCTTCTAATTCTCGAAAATTAAGGTATGAATTGCAAATTTTATGTCAAATTTCTTGAGGATTATGAACTAGGGTTGATATATGATGTTTGTGTGATACTTTAGCCATAGTTTTAATTGGAATTTTCTATGGGGCTTTTTATCGAACACTTGGTGGGTTGTTGAATTGTGATGAATTTAGTTGTTTGCTTGATGGATTATACTTGTGTTAGATTGTTTAGGAGGCTAGGGGCTAGGATTCTCGGCAATTATATTGGTATGTGAATTGAACGCTTGATTATGAATCGAATTGTTGATGATGAGCTACTATACTTCTAGTGAAATTGTTGTATTAATCCATTGTTTGTTTTTACTTGGCAAGTATGGATTCTCACGATTGTTTTGCCAGGTACTAAAGTGAAACATGGCTGAACCACGACCAAACCGAGGAAGACGAGGTTGGGGAGCCGCGGCCGCTCGAGCGCCACCACACCCGGACAGCCAGGGCTTACGGGGTCACTATTGATGAAAACGAAATCTTCGGATAAATGGAACCGCTCATCCATCGTTCATTCGCACCTACACGCTTATACCGATGACGAATGTACCCGAGCTCTCGGGATACACGGCGAGTATGGCAAATGTTTGATCGAGTTGGATGGACCGCATTTATGCAAGGGCGGTGGCCAACCTACAAGACACTCACACACTAGAGTTCTTAAGAACTGCCAGTCACGGCAACACGACCCAGAGTGAGCCTCGGAAATCCGATTCAAGTTGGGCAACAAATGGAGAATCGTCACTATTGCGAACTTAATCAAATTTTTGGGGGTACCATCGGACGCCCCATACCGAACGGCCGCAAATTACGACTCGCGTGCTTTACGCGATTGTTGATCGAAACTCCCGACACGGGGCTCATGCAATACGCAAAGACGCACCTCCAAGGCTTCCTCACTCCGCAACCCCATATTCCGTTACATTCAAGCCCATTCTGTGTTCGCCCAACAACAATGGGGGTATGCAAGCGAGAGAGCTATACCTACTTTGGTGTATGCCCAATCGCACCCCTTATAACATGGCAACATACTTTGTGGAACACGCCGTCTACGTACAACAAAGATGAAGCGGGGAAAATACTAATTGGGGGAATGATAACCCCAATTGCACAACATTTTGGGGTTGACATAAGCCGCATGGAACCATTAGCGGGCAATGGAGCATTAACATGAGCGCCCTTCTCACCATGAAGATCATCGGTAATGAGGAGAATATCCTCTCGTTTTCAACAAAAGGTCGGGTCTTCGTTTCCCCTTCCTAACCCACACCTCAAAGAAGAATTGATAACCAAATCAATCGGCTTCAGACTCAGGAGCATATCGTAGTCATGCGGGGTTTGGCGGCGCGAAAGAGGCAAAGGATAGTCGGGTTGCCCGATGAAGAAGACTTGGTCATGGAGGCACAGAGTACGATAGACGGGAGAAGGGGTTTGAGCAAGACTTCCAACAGGGAAGCTTCGATCGGAGCGGCCCACAGGGGCGGCGATATTCCAGAGCTCTCGCCAAGGCGAGCGTGGGGGCCAATATGATCACGACGGGTTACAGTGCATTTGAGGAAAGCTTGCGGCAGATAGGAGTGATTTCCGTGCTTACCAAGAAGTCCAAGATCAAAGGTACCATATGCGAGCTTGTGGAACCAAGCACATGAGCGCGGAGTCGAGATATTGCGCGGCGATACTACGAATCGAGAATCGGCATATCTCCCAGGGGCCACTACCCGCCGCCACCCCACATAATCCAGTCCTATCCACACTTTTCTTTGAAATTCTACCTTCTCTTTTATGCGCTATAATTTCATTCAAGTTTGGGGGAGAGGTAGTAATTTTATTGATGGGTGTGGCGTTTGCATTCATTTAGTTGCATGTAGAGCATATCATATAGGGTGCGATGCATTAGATGTTTGATTTTTTTCTTTTTTAGGGTTTTAGCATGTTTATCGCTTTAGCACGTTTATTGCTTTCCTAGTAGTTAGGGAGTGAGTTGACCGCTATTGTGTGTTTGTTGTGTTTTGATTGAGATCTTGATCTTGGGAGCATTTGCGGATTAGTTCGTGTTGTTTTGAATTGGATGTTGAGTGTGAGTTGATCGGGTTGAGAATAATTAATATGGAGCATGTGCTTATTGGGATCATGGTTAAAATGCTTTGAATTATGCACTTGCAAGCCTGTGAGCTTTTGAGCCTTTACTGCTTTCATCATATGCGCTTTGTTTGCAATTGAGTGTGTCATTCATGTTGATTTGAATTCTAGAACTTGCTCCGTATCTCCGTCAAGGTCACATGTTGTATGCATTCATGAAAATGATTTTAGGCCATTTTTGTTAAGCCTTTCAAGCCTTTTTTTTTTTGCCTACCTTATGATATTTGATTTTCCTAGTTAGCCAATTTGAGCATATCGCCTTTGATTTTTTGATAGCCATATTTCAAGCCTTAGAACTTAAATTGATATATCATTATCCTAAACTTGAGCGTATAGCATTGAGTAAAGGATAGAATAGATGATTGAATGAAGGGATATCAAGAAATTAGAAAACAGTTTGTACGATTGGTGATTGGGAATAAAAGAAGAAAAGGAGAAAAATGGAGGATACTCACAAAAGAGTCGAAAAACAAGAAAGAAATTTCGAAAAAAAAAAAGACGACTGAAAAAGTGAGTCGGCATGTACTAGAAATAGGCTGGAAAATGTGATGTAAGGTGAAGGAGAATTATTTGTATAAAAAAGAAGGGAGAAATAGAGAGGTGATAAGATATAAAGGCGATTGGGAGTACATAGTTGGTTGGTATTAAAATAATCTGTTAGAGAAAAACGATGTGCTTACCAATCTATACGCTGAGTTGAGTCACTTTATCCATATTTCCCTACCTTAACCAAAGAGCCTTCATTACAACCTTAAACAAAGTCCTTTCGATTTGTGAATTGCATACAAACGAGTGGCGGAGATGTGAGACGATTTGCAAGCATATGGTAATTCTTCAACATTGATATGATTTGAGCGAATACACGTCCCTTATTATTCTAGTGAGTAGAGTATACACTTTATCCATGAGAGGCATGATTTGAAGTGTTTTACCATGATTTTAATAGACTTGTGCTCCGTGTTAGCTATTTGAAACTTGGTTGGTTTATGCTTGATGTCTATGGATAGATGACATGAATTGTGATGCGGTGCTCTTGAGTTGCTCTTCTTTACCCCAATTGTGTTGTCGTGTTTATAAAGTGTTGACCGACTCATCACAACGATTTAAGTTTGGGGTTTGATTGACCGGTATTTTGCATGTATTTTGGGCTTAATATTGGCTAGAATGTGGGAATATGCATGCATTATACAAGTAAATTGGGTATTATTCTTGTTTTGTGGAATTGGATTACGCTTTGCTCGTTTTGTAGGAATTTATCTATATTTGTGGCATAGTGGCAACAATTCGAGCATTACAACCGCCAATACTTGACACAAGTGACGAAGTTTGGAGTCGTCGAGGAAGAAGTTGGACGAACCGGCAAAAACGGGAAAAAAGAGTCTATGGGCATATTGTTCCCGTGAGCACGGGCGGGCGTGCTCCTCTAGCACGGCCATGCTCGACCCAAGCAGATTACCCAAGTGCGGCTAGGGCACGGGGCAGCCCGTGCCATATTGGCACGCCCGTGCCCCTCAAGAAAAAGATTACAAATGGTTCGGCACCCAAAGACGGGTCAAAGGCAAAAGGGCACGTCTGCCGTCTTCGCTTAAAAAAGAGTTTGTCAAATTTCAACTAGGTTTCACCCGAACGAAGTACAAATAGACCGGGGCGGCCACAAACAAGGTGACGCCTGACTTTTACCCTAAAACCGTAGAGAAAAGAGCGAGTTTTCCACGGAAACTTGGAGAGATCGATCAAGACCGCAACCACACCTTCGAGGATTGAAGATAGATCGAGAGATCGTCATCATCCCCCGAGTCACTCATTCCATCGTATCGTATTTCAATTAGTTAGATTTTGATTATGAATAATTTGTCTATGAATTGTTTATCTTCAATGTCCGGCTAAACTTCTTGTGATTCCCTGGGTTTGGGAGTAGATTAATAAACACTTTTATGTGATGATTAAGGATAATTGAAGTTAATGTTTTCTTTCTCTATTCAAGTACTTTGCTTTAATTCTTGTTTTGTCAAAAGGCCTTTGATCTAAACTTGTTTGATGTATTGATCCATAATTCTAACCGATGAGTTTCAATACTAGATCTTGAGTACTTGACACAAATAGATTGCATGATTGAGAAGTCTGTGAATATTTGTGAGATCTTTTAATCTTTTGAACTTTTGGGAGTTGGATATCTCATGTTGAGTAGAGATGCTAACATAGATATTCCAATCAACGTTTTTACATACATCTCGAGAGAGGGGTAAATTACTTTGGTGATTGGTCTATAAAGAAGAATATGTTTAACCTTGGTTTGCTTAACCTGAGCATAAAAGTGGGATATTAATTGAAACCATAACCCAGGAATCCATCCATTCATACTTGATCTTTTAATCACTCTTTACTTTGTTATTTTAGGATTAATTTCTGCTTTAGTAATAATAAAACCAAACCTTCAAATTTCGATAGTTTAGATAAAAATAGGACTATTATAATCCAATACTTAGTACATTAATTTATTAATCCCTGTGGATTCGACCTTGCAAACCCTATTCTATAAACTGATCCGTACACTTGCGGTGAAGCTATAAAAATAGGCGAACAACATTATTTGCCACGCCCCATTAATCTAGATATAAAAAAAAGTCTCCCCATCTCATTTGTAAGTATTTACAACTCAGTAATTTCAATTATTGTCCTTTTTCTCCGGATTTCTGTCATTCACGTGTTGACTTGAACGTCAGAGATGCTTCCCTAAAATAAACCCAGAGTCCGTCTAGCGTTTGTCTGCACACAATATTTGTTGGTGTGAAGGCGAGTTCTCGATGACCACAGAAGATTTCCAGCTTTGTAGAAGAAGACTTAACTTTATTCAGAATCTCTTGACTTAGAGTGATCTGATTTATTAAGCAGCATCAATTATAAATCATGATAATATTACATTTTTTTATTTTTCTGATCCATGGAATATATAATAGAGAACAATTTCCTTTGATTGAGAATATATGCCATATATAATTATTAGCTTTTTGGGTATCATGCTGCAGGCACCTAAGAATAAACTACGAACAAGATTCATGCACTATATATGTGTTAATAAAGTTGGGCCTTTTATGTATGTGGATTTCATTACATTAAGATGAGTATGTCTACCAATCCGAAACCAAAAAGTTTGTCCAATCTACACAACCAAAAAAAAAAAAAAGAACATTTATTTTTAATGACCATATTATCCCAGGATTATGGGATGGGATACAAATTGATGAAATATTAACAATCCATGAAAAAGTTATGTATCCAGTTTTCGGCCCACAGTATCTGTGTTCTAATCAATCACCGACCGTGGGATAACAAGTTGCTCCAAGTTTCATGTGATTTTGGTTATTTATCGTAACCAAAATGGGATATTTAATCAGGTCCTAAAATTTCACAAAAATAAGGAGTTCCCAAGGCAGAGAGGTTCCCAGTTCCCATGTGGTGGGTCCTTAATTTGATGACCAAACATCAACCATGCCTTAGATTTTGCGTCTCCACTCTCCAAAAAGATAATAGATTAATAGATTGTTTATTTAATATTTTACGTTGTAGAAAAACAAATATTAAATTCGAATTTTCCTTTTTTGTTTTTGTCATATCATCATAAGTATATATTAAATTCCAATTCACATATATATATATTTACAATATGCGTGTGTGTTATATATTTTATTTTTTATTTATTTATTTTGGGGTGGGGTGGTGGTGGTTTTGGCAGATTTATTTTCTTTTATTTTTCTTGAAGAGAGCTACTAGACCTTTATTTTTTTGGTGTGGCACTGGGCCAAAAATATTGATCACTTCTATAATGACAAAATGAAAATTAGTCATTTTTTGAAAACAAATGTTTTTTAGTTATTTTGACAATGATATTCATGCACTTCAACTTTCTAAAATTTTCCGGTCGGCCAATATTAACGGCAGTTTGACGAAATCTCGAAAAAAATATAGACATTTTGTCCAATCATATAATTATTTTTGGACTAAGTTGTACATAACAGACAGTATGTCGGAAGTCTAGACACAAATAAATATAATTGGATATTCAGTCACATAAGTCGATACGTAACTAGATATTGAGTTAAGCGACGAAAACCCTCGTCGTTTTCCTCATTCACCTATAACAACCATCAATGAAGTATCAAGCTTTTCAAACTAAACCTCGATTGTCTAAACCTACAAATTCTACAAATCTAACAACAAATCCTAACCTAAACAACTATAAACTAACTAAATGTGTTGTTGATACGTAAATTAAAAGCCATATTTGCTAGTCGTCAAAATCAATTTTTAGTTCCAAGATATTTCTGCCGAGTTATGGGTGCGTCTGTGTGAAACTTGAAATGGTGTAAATTGGCTTAAGGCGCAATTTTGAGTTTTCACGTGTCAAAATAACTAAAAAAATATATATTTCCAAAGAATATATGTCTAAAAAATATTTTAGAGTGTGAGTAATGGCTTAAAAAAACTATGTACTCTTCTTTTTCGGACATAAATAATTCCATGTTCTGTCTTCATGGTGCCTCACTTCCGCGGGGATGCTGGATTTTGTCTCCTTGCATTTTATATATATAGTTCTTAATTCGATTAGGACCGACTAACTAATTGTTGGTTACAAAGACCCTATCCCTGAAATTCGTGAATATGATCCATTTTACACAGAATCAGTTAGATACGTACGCAATTTCAATTCATGATTTTCTAGTTTTGGTTTGTAATTAATTAAGCTATCAATTTATTTACTTACTTCAAAAAAAAAAAAAAAAGCTATCAATTTATTCGCACATCACATTGTGAGACCTCGATACATTTTCTTTTTTAGCATCATTTTTTGTTGTTTTAGGACTTTGCAATTAATTATGATTTATTGCTTAATATAAAACCATATTTTAGAGTGTATATAATGATTTTTTGCAGTGCTTATAAAAGTTATTGTGTTTTTGAAACATAAAAACAAAATAATTTTTAGATTCAGTCACAGATTTCTTCTTATTTGAGGAAAACATAATTTAAGATTTATTGATCATTAGCGATTTACAACGATCATTCATCGACAAAATTTCTTGATAAAAATAATTTTGACACTAAATTTTACGATTCCTACATAATATCGACATAATAAAAATATTATTTTCCCTCAAACTATACCGACCTATTAGTCTATTACCGACAAACAATGACGAATGCACAGCCCCTTTAGGGGGCACGTGCCCCCGTAATAATTTTTTTTTGTTTTTTATAGTTTATTTTTTAAAATTATTAATTAAGTTAAAAACACAACCTTTCAAAAAGAAAAAAGTTTAAAAATGACAAAGTGTGTTCCATTAATTTTTTTGTAGTTTGTACTTATTTTATATTCCATGTAGTTTATTATTGTATTTGTTTTGTGAGTAAATCTTATGAGAGGGTCGCACGGTGTAATGAAAACAAAAAATAATACTCTTAATGTAAAAAGCAATACTTTTTCTTTAAAAATTAATACATTATATAAACAACTAAAGAAATATGTTCAGACAAAAATATTATTTTTTATTCAAAAAATATTATTTATCCAAAAATTATTATATTTTACACACAAACATATTACTTTTTGTCGAACGGTGCGACTATCATACACAGGTTTTCCCTTGTTTTGTGCCTCTCTTATAAAAAAATTCTGGATCCGTCCCTGCCGACAAATTATCAACTAATTTTAAATTTACCAGCAGAAATATAGAATGTATTTACCAACAGTTTGAGATTTTGTTGGTAAATTAATATTTATCTACAACGATTTTTATATACATTTTATAATTATTTTAATACTTACCTTAGGTAAATTATTTTTTTCTTGTTGTGCAACCACTTTATTGCATGGGAAAACTTTTTTAAAAATAGTTCATGAATCATTGATATAAGTTGACATATCTACAAGCGATCCTCATTAATTTGGACCATGTTCTTCTAATAAGGATGCGAGGGGGCATCAAAGTGCAAGTTGCGTGAACAAGTATTTGACTTCAATTGTATGCAAGTCGTGTTCATCATCATTGTGAAAAATTGAAAGTAAGAGATAGGTAGGATGCGATGGATCACTTTTTTAAGAAATTGAGTGTATATTACACGAATTTAGATATACTGACAACATTTTGAACCCATTGCCCTATTATTATCTCACATATTTTTTAGGTCACAATGTATTTTGGGATATTTTTTATAAACAAATCTATTCCATTTGCATAGATGAATGGCATGTACATGTTCTAAACAATCAACAACACATATTTATCATATGGACATTCATTCATCTAAGTGGAATATGAAAAGAAATAGAAATATTAGAATAGAAAATCTAGTGCCAAAGTGATGGCGTTTTGGCAAGATCAATCCAACTCATTACAATATATACTTTTTTGTATCTTTTGCTTAAATTTAAATATCAAAACACAAAAAGAAAAGAAAATGAATTGCAAATTTAATTCTCTCCAAAATAATAATTAGCTAATCTTTTTTTTTCGAAACGATAGCTTATATATTAAAAACTAGAGAACTAAATTACACTGTCAACCGGCAAAAGGGCCACCTTGAACAAACATCAATGTCAAGGGGAAAGCTCTGCACAAGATGAAATTAATCACTAATTGAGGGAGTAAAACACGACTCAAAGAAAAACAAACTAAGGCACTCAACCGGAGACTAAACCACCCCCAAAATGAGGACTAGGCACTCCAAAAGGGAGACCCATAATTGGAACAATCCGGGCACGAGCCATATCGCGCACTGCAAGACAGAAATTACTGACCAGCCTACGAGTTTTGCAAATCAACCGGGAAAACAAAGACTAAAAAAAACAAGAAAAATACAACATATAGCTAAAAAACGAGAAAAAAAAAAATAAAAGAGAAAATGCCTCTTCCTCTCCCGAAACTACTGCCGCAACCCATCGTCTACTCAGTTCCGAGACACCTCCGTAAAGTTTTTACCCTGGACCAAAAATTTCGGCCACCTTCGAACGCCCAAGGACCGCCATTATCGGCCCTTCAATAGAAACATGGAGGGGAGGGGGGGGGAGAGAGGTGTTAGTCCAGTGGCTACGATAATCTAGAGGGGGTGAATAGATTATCTCGGTTTTCAGATTTTGCCCTCTTTTTTCGAATAATCAAACAAAGACGAGAATGTAAATGCGGAAATAAAACAACACTCGTCGATTTAAAGAGGTTCAACCCACCTAGGGCCTAATCCTCTACCACCCCAAAGATATCCTGGATGGATTTCAAAAGGAAAAAGGATTTTATTAATTTACCAAAAAATAATACAACACCTTGAGGATTACCACAACCCTCTTACACCACCTCGAGGATTACCACAATCCTCTTACAACACCTTTGAAGATTACCACAACCTTCAAACACCTATCACCTAGATCACCCAAGTGTATTCTTACCACAAGAATACTCACAAGGATGTCTTGTGTTGAATGATGACCAAAATCAAGATTACAACTCAATAATGATTGATACAATATGAGTACAAGTGTAATCAAGAATTGAAAGCCTAGACCTCAAATTTGTGCAAGTGAAAGTGCTAAGGCTAATACAACAAGATATATGAAAGTGTTTGCTTTGTTTGCTCTTTGCTTGTATGGAGTGTTGTATCTTGTTGTTTGAATGAAGCCTCTATTTATAGGAGAGGTCTTGGCTTTGATTTCCGGACATTGGCTCCTCCTTGGGGAGTGATTTGCTTTGCAAAAGAAACCATTTAAAATCATCAATAGAGCTGTTAGAAATCAATCCCACAAAATAGGGAAAAGTCATTCAAAATGCAATCGGATAGTTTCTTTGATAAATGCGGGGTTCGACCGTCGCACGAGAGATAAGATTGAAATTGAATTCTGCGAATTTTTACACAGGGGGACCGGTCGAAGGGGTTCGACCGGTCGCCCTTGGTCTTGACCGGTTGGGGTTGATAAAAACCAAAACAGAGAAGTCGCATTTGAGAGGGTCAAGCTGCTCCCGTGCCGTCGCCCGGTCGGCCAGCCGCCGCTCACCGGTCGCCCACCTCGGCCGACCTGGGTCGCCTCCCCATTTTCTCTTCGTCCCATTTTCTGTTTCAAAACTCAACTCAGTACGGGTTGCCCTATAGGCGGCGACCGTCGAGCTGAAACAAAAGTGTTGTCCAATTTTAAATCGAATATAAACTTCAAGAAATACTCAGAAAAATAGTAAAAACATTTTAGATCGATCGGAAGTGTTGGGACAACATTTAGGGACATTGTTTTGGCATAAAAGCTCATTTGAACAAAATCATCAAAATCATGATAAAAACATTTATCTAACAAACTCCCCTTTTTGATGATTACAAACCAAAACAATTTTCAAGAGGGCGATTTTGAAAAACAAAATAAATTTTCCGGTTTATGAGTAAACTATCCGTTTAAAAACATTTTACAAAAGCTCCCCTATCAACAAGCACATTAATAAGAAATATTGCATAAGCTAGAAGCACAAGCTTTTACAAAATAAACAACAACTCCATGAGCTTAGAAGCTCCCCACACAAATACTTATTATCCATGCAAACAAGTTCATAAAACAATCATTGGGTGAGTTTTCTTCACAACTTATGGCCTTAATAAGCCATAGCTTATAGCTTCTATCATGAGCTTTTATTAGCTTCTTTGAGCTAACGAGCCAATTTCTGTTTCTCCCCTTTGGAATCATCAAAAAAATGTTAGGATGATAAAAACATCATAGAAGTATGTCAAAGTGCGCCAAAGAGATGGTTTATCAACCAATGAGCAATTTAGGCTTAAAAACCAAGGAAAATGGGAGAAATGTATCATGAAGAGTTCATACGCTCGTTTTATTTGCCAAAACATGATCTCAATGAGTATTGAAGACTTTTTGAAGCGAGAGAATCATGTAGAAGTTGAAATTTTCATTGTGACATTTCATCGAACACATTGTGGGCGTGAAAAATAAAAAGAGTTGTATATAGCCCTTGTAAATGATTCAAGCCAAAAAATTGCATCACCAATTCACATCAAACATCATACAATACAACATAATAACTAAGCTCATCAAGATCATAAGCAAAAATATCAAGAAATATACAAGAAAGCCATAAACTCGAGGTTCAACCCAATTGAGCAAAGTAAGGAAAATTCTTACCATTTGATCGGAAAAGATGAGCAATGATGATGATAAACATGCTATATAAGGTCCAAGATATGAATTGAATGCATGAAAATCAATTTTGAGTGAAAATTGTATGCATTTGGCAAAGGGGACGAAAAATGGCAAAAAGAAGTGAAAATAACAAATGTCAAGACAGAATCGAACTTAAACCAAAATTTGGCCTAGGGCGGCCGACTGGTCGTGGTTGAGGGCGACCGGGTCGACGTTGAGGGCGACCGGTTGCCCTCAACCTCTTCAGCCACTGTTTTGTCAAATTTTTCAAAATCCGAATTTTCAACCAAAAATCCAATTTTTCACCCCTAAGGTTTAAAAACATGCAAAATGCAAACGTAGACCTCATTCAATATGCATTATGCCTAACCGAGCTCGTATTGACGCAAAAGTCTCGGAAGTTAGCGGTTTTGTAAAAATGTCCGCTAATTGATCTTGAGATGGCACAAACGATATCTCAATTTTTCGTTTTGAAACACAATCCCTTAGAAAATGATGTCGAATCTCAATATGTTTAGTACGGTTATGATGAACCGGGTTTTGAGCAATATTTATAGCGGATATGTTATCACAAAAGATAGGTACGTTTTCAAAAGAGCATTTGTAATCCGCTAAGGTTTGTTTCATCCAAAGAAGTTGAGTACAACAAAATGCGGCGGAAATATATTCGGCCGGCCGTTGAAAGAGAAACACGCTTTTGCTTCTTTGAAAACCAAGAAACTAGGCAATCGCTTAAAAATTGACATGATCCGAAAGTACTTTTCCGATCATCAATATTACCCGCATAGTCAAATCACTATAACCTTTAAGAGAAAAATTTTCATTCTTTGGATAAAATAAACCATATTGAATAGTGCCTTTCAAATATCGAAAAATCCGTTTAACGGCACTCATATGAGATTCTTTTGGATTGCTTTGAAAACGAGCACATAGGCATACAAAGATGAAGAATGTCCGGTCTACTAGCGGTTAAATAAAGTAAACTACCAATCATACCTCGATACTTGGATTCATCAACCGTCTTGCCTTTTTCATCTTTGTCAATTTTGACATTGGTTGCCATAGGAGTCGAGACGGTTCTTCCTTCTTCAATGCCGAACTTCTTCAAAAGTTCTTTTGTATACTTTGATTGCGAAATATAAATACCTTCTTGGCATTGCTTAATTTGAAGTCCAAGGAAGAAATTTAGCTCCCCATCATACTCATCTCGAATTCACCTTGCATTAACTTGGAGAATTTCTTGCACAAAGATTCATTAGTAGCACCAAAGATAATATCATCAACATAAATTTGCACAAGTAAACAATCTTGCCCTTTTTCAAAAACAAAGAGTGTAGTATCAACTTTACCTCTTGTAAAACCATTTTGCAAAAGAAAAGAGCTAAGTCTATCATACCATGCACGGGGTGCTTGTTTTAAACCATACAAAGCCTTTTTAAGTTTATAAACATCATTAGGCCTAGAAAAATTTTCAAACCCCGGAGGTTGTTTTACATAGACTTCTTCTTGAATAATACCATTTAAGAAAGCGGATTTAACATCCATTTGGTAAAGTTTGAAATTTTTAAAACAAGAATAGGCAAGTAAAATGCGAATAGCTTCTAAACGTCTTTGGTGCAAATGTTTCATCATAATCAATACCTTCTTCTTGACAATACCCTTGAGCTACTAACCTTGCCTTATTACGAACAATGTTGCCTTGATCATCAAGTTTGTTCCGAATACCCATTTTGTACCAATAATTGTTTGACATGGAGGACAAGGTACTAATTCCCATACATCATTTCTTTCAAATTGATTCAACTCCTCTTGCATTTCTAAAAACCAATCTTTATCCTCAATAGCTTCCTTAGCATTTTTAGGCTCTTTTTGAGATATAAGAGCTTTCTCGGCAAAATTTCTTCGAGTCATTACTTTATCAAGGGGATCACCAATAATAAGATCTTTTGGGTGATCTCCTTAAATTTCAATGCTACGGGAAGATTCGATATCACCCCTATCTTCTTGAGGAACATTTGAACTTGAAGGTTGATCATTTGAAATAGAAGGTTTATCATTATGAGCATCACTTTGAACAATAGGTTCAACAATATCCTCTTCATCACTATCGTCATTGGGTATTCTTTCAACACCCGAGGCTTCATTAAATTTGACATGAATAGATTCTTCAACAACCATGCTAGTCTTATTGTAAACCCGATATGCTTTGCTCTTGGTTGAATACCCCATAAATATTCCTTCATCGGCCTTAGGATCAAGTTTGTCCAATTGATCCTTAGTATTCAAAATAAAGCACTTACATCCAAATATTTTGAAATAACTAATATTTGGAGTTCTTCCTTTCCAAAGCTCATATGGAGTTTTATTCATTTTAGGACGAATATAAACTCGATTAATGACATAGCAAGCGGTACTTACGGCTTCGCCCAAAAATATTTTGGAAGTGAAAATTCATTAAGCATGGACCGACTCATTTCTTGAAGTGTCCGATTCTTCCTTTCGGCTACACCATTTTGTTGAGGTGTCCTTGGAGCCGAAAAATTGTGTGTATATCCCTTGGTTTCACAAAAGACTCTAAACTCACCGTCAAATTCTCCCTCGATCACTTGAATAGTTTTAATAGTATCTTCCTTTTCATTCTCAATGCGTCTACACAACTTAACAAACTCATTAACTCGTGTGATCGCTTTTATTTGCAAGAAAAAGAGCCCAAGTGTATCTAGAAAAATCATCAACAATTACAAAAGTGTAATGTTTTCCACTTAGACTAGCCGTACCAATATCCCCATACAAATCTAGGTGAAGAAGTTGTAGAGGCTTGGTTGTGGAAATTTCATTTTTGGGCTTAAAACTACTTTTAACTAATTTGTTCTTTTGACAAGTGTCACATAAGCCAAGATTTTCAAAATTCAATTTGGGTAGTCCTTTTACATGTTGGTTTTTGTAAATATTTTTCAAACTTTTATATCCAACATGTCCAAGTCGCCTATGCCATAAACTTGTTAAATCATTGTTGGCAACAAGACAAGAAACATTTTGACTAACCAAATCACTAGTAGAAATTTTGTAAAGATTGTCTTTTCTATTTGCTTCACAAATAATTTCATCATTTTTACGAATAAGGCATTTTTCTTTATTGAAAACAACATTATAATTTGAATCACAAAGTTGGCTAACACTTATCAAATTAAATTTAAGCCCTTCTACTAAAAGAACATTATTAAGAGAGAAAGAAGAGTTACCAATTTCTCCATTTCCAAGAATTCTTCCTTTGCCATTGCCGAACATGACCATACCCTCTTCTTGGAACTTGATGTTGGTAAAAAGTTCTCTCTTTCGGTCATATGGCGTGAACATCCGCTGTCCACGAGCCATTTGAATCCTCCATGGTTGTTGTAGCGCTATTACCTACAAACGAACCATTTTTAGGTACCCTATAGTTTTGGGGTCCATGGGGTTAGCCTTGAGACCTTTGGGTCTCCAAACAAAGCTAAAATTGTTCTTCAATTTACAATTGCTAACATAGTGACCAACTTTACCACAAGAAAAGCAAATAATATTATGGGCACTTTTAGCACGTACAAAATTCGGACCTTGGTCATTTTTCTTAAAGACTTTTTGAAATGGTTTGTAACCAAGTCCTTGTTTTGAATGTTCACCTCTTTGTGCATCTAAAATTTTAGTAACCTTATCCGTGCTTAAATTAAAACGATGCACATCCTTTTTCAAATTATCAATATCATTAGTGAGCATTTGTTTCTCGGTTTCAAGAGTTTGAATTTGAGTAAGGGTAATAGCATGAACATGATCAAGAGTCTCATAAGATGTAAATAATTTATCCTTTTCTATTTTAAGCTCTTTATGCTCCTTCTTTAAACTCTTGTATTTAACAATTAATTTTTGAAATTCATTTTGCAACTCATCAAAATCACATTGCAATTCATCAACTAAGGAGGAAGTAGAGGAGTTAGAGCGTACCTCATTATTTTCATCGTCTATAGCCATAAGACCATGTTCGGTTTCACCTTCCTCGTCGGATGTCTCGAGTAACTCATCCCAAGTTTTGACATCCGCATTTAGAGCCTTCTTTTCTCGAAAAGGCTTCTTTTTCTTTTGTTCCTCCTCATTGAGTTTTGGGCAATCGGCTATGAAGTGCCCGGTTTTCCGCACTTAAAGCAAGCATTATCTCTTGGTTTTCTTGCTTTATTTTTATTCACAAATTTTGCAAATTTTCGAACAAGTGCGGCCGTCTCATCATCATCATCATCATTATCATAGTATGCATTATTAGAAGAGGAAGCAAGACCTTTAGGAATATTTTGCATACCCGATTGATTGATGGTTGGATTGGTATTTTTCCTTTCCTTGAGATAGACTTCATAGATGAGGAGGTTCCCGATGAGCTCGTCAAACTTGAGTGTCTCAAGATTTTGTGCTTCCGTGATTGCCGTCACCTTTTTCGGACCATGAGCCGGAAGAGCATTCAATACCTTAGTCACTTTGTCTTCTTCGGAGATGACTTTACCGAGGGCCACAAGAAGATTGACAATGTTGTCAAGCCTTTCCACCATCTTGGAGATGCTTTCACCATCATACATGTTAAAGTTTTCAAAGTCTTTAACAAGCATGGTCTTTCTAACTTGCTTGACCTTCTTTGTCCCTTCATATATAGTCTCCAATTTTTCCCAAACCTCATGTGCCGACCTTATGCCTCGTATGCGATTGTACTTTGGCGGTAAGTGAGCAATGCAAAATATTTAAGGCCTTCTTGTTTAGAGAGAAAGCCTTCTTATCATTTTCATCGAACTCCTTGAAAGGTTTAGGAGTCGAGGTGCCATCCTCCATTTTTTTCGTTGGTTAATCAACTCCTTCAATAACCACATTCCATATGTCAAACCCGCACTTGTAGAAAGCACTCCATACGGTCTTTCCAAAATGCGTAGTTGTTGGCGTCGAACAATGGTGGCTTGTTGGTGGAGGCGCCGGTGGTGAGATAAGCGTCATTCGTAGCCATGGATCTTTCCTCTTTACTCGAACGAGCTAGCCAAAGAGTTTGGCTCGATACCACTTGTTAGTCAAGTGGCTACGATAATCTGAGGGGTGAATAGATTATCTCGGTTTTTCAGATTTTGCCCTCTTTTTCGAATAATCAAACAAAGACGAGAATGTAAATGCGGAAATAAAACAACACTCCGATTTAAAGAGGTTCAACCCACCTAGGGGCCTAATCCTCTACCACCCCAAAGATATCCTGGATGGATTTCAAAAGGAAAAAGGATTTTATTAATTTACCAAAAATTAATACAACACCTTGAGGATTACCACAACCTCTTACACCACCTTGAGGATTACCACAATCCTCTTACAACACCTTTGAAGATTACCACAACCTTCAAACACCTATCACCTAGATCACCCAGTGTATTCTTACCACAAGAATACTCACAAGGATGTCTTGTGTTGAATGATGACCAAAATCAAGATTACAACTCGGTAATGATTGATACAATATGAGTACAAGTGTAATCAAGAATTGAAAGCCTAGACCTCAAATTTGTGCAAGTGAAAGTGCTAAGGCTAATACAACAAGATATATGAAAGTGTTTGCTTTGTTTGCTCTTTCTTGTATGGAGTGTTGTATCTTGTTGTTTGAATGAAGCCTCTATTTATAGGAGAGGTCTTGGCTTTGATTTCCAGGACATCGGCTCCTCCTCGGGGAGTGATTTCTTTGCAAAAGAAACCAGTTAAAATCATCAATAGAGTCATTTAGAAATCAATCCCACAAAATAGGGAAAAGTCATGCGAAAATGCAACGGATAGTTTCTTTGATAAACAGGGGTTCGGCCGGTCGCACAGAGATAAGATTGAAATTGAATTCTGCGAATTTTTACACAGGGGACCGGTCGAAGGGGATTCGGCCGGTCGCCCTTGGTCTTGACCGGTTGGGGTTGATAGAAAACCAAAACAGAGAAGTCCGCATTTGAGAGGGTGCTCCCAGTGCCGTCGCCCGGTCGGCCGGTCGCCCTCACCGTCGCCCACCCACCGGCCGACGGCCGCTCCCCCATTTTCTCTTACGTCCCATTTTCTCGTTTCAAAACTCAACTCAGTGCGGGTTGCCCTATAGGGCGACCGGTCGAGCTGAAACAAAAGTGTTGTCCAATTTTAAATCGAATATAAACTTCAAGAAATACTCCGAAAAAATAGTAAAAACATTTTAGATCGATCGGAAGTGTTGGGACAACATTTAAGGACATTGTTTTGGCATAAAAGCTCATTTGAACAAAATCATCAAAATCATGATAAAAACATTTATCTAATAAGAGGGGCGGTGAGATGGGGAGAAATTTGGGTTAGGTTTTTTTTTGGTAGAGAGAAGGGAGAGAAAAATTAAAGAGAAAGAGAGAGAGAGAAAGAGAATGGGCTCAATACTTAGCTAATCATAAAAATGAAAACTTAGTTATCTTTCAAATTACAAAACCCCATTGATAGTCTGTCTAATACGTATTGCACCATCAAGGGATATTTGTTAGGTAAATGCAAATTTCAAATGAGTGTTTATAACACTTTAAGTGTGTATCTGTAATTTTGAAATATTAACTGGATTTTAATTTTTATAATTACCCCTATAATTAATATATGCCGTCCTTAAAAGTCAACTTGTAAAAATTGTAAATCCCAAATTTAGCCTTAATCTATCTCCTAATAGCTAGGGTCCTTGATTTGACTTTTTTTTCTTCATCAAAAGGTTAATTAATAAATATCAGGGCATCAACTTGAAATGGCAAGTTGCCGCCATCACAGAAACACCTTCTAAAGTCTCAACTCTCAAGTGTGCCAAGGGCTGCACATTGAACGACGGAGAAATAAGGTCAATTTCTTGAATAGTTGACAAATCCAATCAAACTTTACGAGCCGCAACGCCTTTTCAGACCCCATTTGGGTCTTCTTTTAATATGATTCACACTCTTAAGCATAATAATCCAATTATGCTAGTGACGTTTGTAATTAGTCATCAATCATGTTGTTAAAGAAGGAATCATCTCGCCCTAATCCACACCAAGCAAAGCCCTTTTGTACTATTTTCCCAATCTAATCCGAATACGCAAGTTAATCCACTATAGCAAGAAATAATTTATATTGTCTTCCAGTACTTTTACTTATTTTCCCTAGTCTAGTGACTCTAAACTTGCTCCAAAACTCATATTTAATTAAACTTCAAGAAGTCATTCATATACATTTGAATCTTCTATTTAATCGAGGGTTAATTAATTGCAATTTTAGTTTTGTAATTCTTAGGGTTGGCAATATTAATTATGTAATTTCTTGAACTGGCAGGTCCTTGATGAGTTTACTCTTTAGTAAATATAGTAACTCTAATCATGAAACTTTTAAGCGATCATATGTATTTTGGGTATTTTGGCAAGAACAAGGGTATTGTACATTCTTTAACCCATGAAATACTAAAACTCCTACTTGGGATCAAACTCTCACAACATCCGAACTTGTAAAACCAAAATTAAACAAATAAAAACTCATGGGAAGAATATTGCTACGAATTAAAATCTTTTGGGATCAAAATTTCAATCTAAAATATTTACAAGACCAAAGTTGTTAGCACCTATTAGAGTCGGCAAAATTGGCCCGCCCGACCCATGGGCATGTCCGACTTGACCCACATATAAGCCTAGGTTGGGCTTCATTTTTTAGCAAAAAAAAGGCCGAATAGTTTGGTTTGGCTTAAAAATCCGATCAAAAATACACTTAATGGGTTGTGTTGGGCCACAAGAAATACGATTAGATAAAATGTTGGGTTGGCCCTACTCGGCTAAATATTTTCACTTGGACCATCGAGCTTGGGTCGGCCACGCCCACAAGCCCACCTTCCAAATTCAAGCACCTATAGTTACTGGACCAATTCTTCAATTAAGCCTTTAATTGAATATTTCGTTTCTAATTATGTATGTTAAGAAATTATCTTATATATTTGATGTGTATTTAATTACACGGTAAAATTTACTTCTGTGACAATTACTTGTAAAGTGGAATATGAGATGAAATACCTTTTGGAATCAAGATCTGGTATTTCACCCCAAATTATATAACACAAGTGGGAGTCAAAAAGGAATAAATAGAATTATATTTTTTTGCAAAAAAAAATCAGAAAAAGAAAATCCGAAATGTCAATAGTGGCATAACATAGGATAAACCCTGTTTAGTTGATCGTTTAGACTCTCAAAAGTCATGCCTAACAATCCCAATCCAACTTGTACTAAGAGAAAAACAAATCACAATCCAAGTTGCGTGGGGTTTGTTAAAAGATCTTAATTAAAAAGATTTTTACTACAATATTCACCACGTTTCCATAACTGGCGTACTCTTTCTCAGATTCCCGCGAAATATCCTTCCCAACCACGTGCTTTTTATTTTTGGCAACCAAAATCTCACACACACGTTTGCGTCACACCTCTACATACAATGAATGCGTACAATTTCACCACTATAAATACAATCCCTAATTTCACACGGTTAGTTATACTTCTTCACCTCTGTTTTCTCTCTCTGTTCTTCTTCTTCCCCAAAATTGAAAAACAAAATCAAAATAATTGAAAGAGATTTAGAAAAATCCTTTTGATTTTCTCGATATGGATTGGGTTCGCGGCGAGAAATTAGGTCACGGTAGTTTCGCGACGGTGAGTTTAGCAGTTCCGAGAAGCCAGAGTCCTTCTCATCCGCCATTGATGGCGGTGAAGTCCTGTGGGGTTTCGCACTCTTCTTCACTTGAGAACGAGAGATTGATTTTGGATGAGCTCAACGATTGTCCGGAAATTATCCGGTGTTTTGGGGATAGCTTCTCGTACGAGAACGGCGAGAAATTGTATAATGTGTTGTTGGAGTACGCTTCCGGCGGCTCTTTGGCTGATAAGTTGAAAAATTCCGATGATCGGAGATTGCCGGAATTTGAAGTCAGAAAATACACTAAGGCTTTACTCAGAGGCCTTCACTATATACACAAGTTCGGGTACGTTCACTGCGACATCAAGCTTCAAAACATTCTCCTCTGTTCCGACGGCGGCGTGAAAATTGCTGATTTCGGTTTGGCGAGGCGAGCGGCCAAAAACGGCGCCGTTTCGGGGTGTGAATTGAGGGGAACGCCTATGTACATGTCGCCGGAGATGGTTACCGGCGGGGAACAGGGTGCTCCGGCTGATATTTGGGCGCTGGGGTGCGTGGTGTCGGAGATGGTTTCTGGATCTCCGGCGTGGTGTTTTTCCGACGTGGCGGCGCTGTTAATGAGAATCGGTGTCGGCGAGGAGGTGCCGGAGATTCCCGGAACTCTATCAGACGAAGGAAAAGATTTTCTCCTAAAGTGCTTTGTGAAAGATCCGAGTAAAAGATGGACGGCTGAGATGCTTCTAAATCATCCCTTTATTCATGATGATCAAGATTTCAACGGTGATGATGATGATAGCGTTTTCGCGTTGAAAGACAGAGAAGAAAACCCGGCCTCAACTTCTCCAAGATGCCCATTCGATTTTCCAGATTGGGTTTCGTTGGCTACATGTTCAATTACATCTTTGCCCTCGCCGGGATATTTTCCAGAAACTGACTTATGGTTTTCTGAGGAGCCGAATTACAGAGTTGGGTCAATTTCTCCGGCGGCGCGTTTGTTGACGCTAGTATGCGAACAAGGTCCTGATTGGTCTGTTTCCGATGACTGGGTCACCGTCAGGTGACGGTAACGAATATTTTAGTCAAATTTTGATAGATTTTCTTCTGTCAGATTTTTTTAGGCTACTTTTACTTTATTAAGGTAGTGAAGATAGGCTTTAATTGCTTTTTCTCTGTAAATTTTGTGTACATAAAAAATTAGAAGAGGGATACATACAATGGATGCTGTTACTTTTGTTAGCATCTGACTTCATAAAGACTTTCCCAATTGGAGACTCGAAAAATTGTGAGCCACAGATTATAATATATAACATTCATTTCATTTAATTTATATATTTGTTTTGTTATTGTATAATCTTCTTGGGAATACGAGATGCTTGGATTTGTTAGGCAACAGACCTGATATTTTGCCCAATTGCCCACTGCTTTCTTTTCTGATTTTCTGGGCTTTTGCTGTTATCTGTGTTGCAACTTGCAAGTTATATGAATAAAGTATGTCAAAAGAGTAATGTTTTAATCAACAATATATGAAAACAGTAAAATAATTACTGTTTCATTGCCGTTGAAGTACAAGAATTCGCTAAGCTATTATGAATATTGTTCTAAAAGTCCTCCTGTTTCATTAGTATCGCCGTTGAAGCCCCATTATCCGCTTCGCTTTTTTTTTATTAGGCCCGACTAATTTTACTCAGGTCTCATCTAACCCCACTCAGACTTAGTCTATGCGCCAGGCCCCAACCTGCCGTCCGACCAGCGCCTAGTGCTTTTTAGAACACTAATTATGAATCAATAAATTGGGATCTTAATATTTTTCTCATGACAAATTTTAGCTATTTTAAAGCTTATAATCCATTTTCTAAAGTTTTTGGATCAACATTATACTTTAGTATAGAAATTTTCGGTTTCGATCATATATGAGTGGTGTACTAGAACAATCCGCGTTTCTAATTTTTTGTGCGTATAACATTGAAACACGTTTTAAACATAAATATTAGATTAGCCAAAAACTAAACCTATTATATTAGCAGTAATATACACTTATGCGTGTACATCCACTTTCTTGCTCTCTCACCTAATACCTAAAAAAGGTGAAAAATATAAAGGACTGCATATTATAGAATATGACTTATTAGTCTTAACCACAATTTTTAAAATTCCGCTCGAAGTCACTCCAACTCAAGACAAATAAAATTCTAGATATTAATTAATGATCACTAAATAAAGTAGAGGACAATGTCAAAATAAACAATTAGCTTCCAAATTAAAGAAGTTAGTCAATTTTGATTTTTTAGGGAAGTTCAATTTTAATTTGGCAAGCAAAAAAGATGGAATGTTATCATAAATGTGAAGTACCAAGAAGTAAGTTGAGATAATTAAATTCATTCATATCAAATATTAATGGTAAGGGTTATATCAATGCCAAAAGATTCAACACAGGCTATAAATAATTTGATGGCATTGGATTCTGAAATTAATGGTAGATGAGTTTATTGAAAGTTGCAACCTATCACTAAAACTGGCATTGGGAACAAAATCTTAAAGAATATGGTTGGCGCATATATATACTTACTTGGTAGATCAGAAATTGTCTGAATGGGCCTCCATTTCCATTCTTTAGCAATTTTCAACCTTCATTTTCTGTTTTTTCATTTTTAATTTAATTTCTAGCTATGTATTACTGGGAGATTAATGTCCAAGTAATACTTAAAACATATATAGAGATACGACACTAGGATATTGCTGTCTTTACAACTTGCACTCTATATAGAATTGGGACAATAACGTGATGCTGATCTGAGTTAATGAATGGATTTTGTGTCATGACTATTGAAGAGGAATTTTGTTTCTTATTCATTCAACTTGATCATATCTGTTGGACATAATAGGAATCAATTTTTCTGTAGAACTTTCTGTTCCAAATTTGTCTTGACATTAGTCCCAACTTCTGGTCTGACTATTAGTATATTTTGAAAAATTGGGGGATACAATTGTTTAAACTATAATGTAAGACGAAAAGTTGGGGTTATTTGTAATATTTAGAAAAGTTGACGTGTAATTGTAAAATATTTGGTATAGTCAGCAAATTTCGTCAATTCAACGAACAAATAGGGTAAAATGTAAGATAAAATCATATCTCATGTGGGTTTTCTTAATTTTGAAGCTAATATGTTATTTTTTTGTATAATTACCCCTAAATTATTTTTACACATTTATGTAGATAGCAAAGTGCAATAACTTTGGCACATGTTGGACACATGACGGTATATTATGTTCGCGGTGGGATCCGAGAGCAACGTGTAAAATCGGCATAGCTTATATGACAAAGTGTAATAAAATAAACTTTAGATCCCAAGGTGCCAGAAATATCATACTTTAGATGACAAAAGTATTTTTACCCCTTATAATGATAATAATAAGTTTCTTTAACAGCATCTTTTACAAACACTCTCTTGATCAGGAAGGGATGCCTTAAAAAGTAAGGCATGACATATATTACAAAGACGTATACAACTGAGATTTCAGAAGAGGATGAGTTCCCACTTCCCAATTCTTTTTTATACTTTGATGGGCCCTAACACCGCCAAATCCTATTGGGCAAGTCATCCTGGCCCAGGAAGAAAACGTCCATCCCATTTCCAAGATTGTCCACTGACCACAATTTCCCCTTTGATTCTGAAAGATCCACATAATTCAGTTTTTCTTCGCTTGTTTTGCCAAATTAAAAATTTTTTTTTCTCTTTTGATCATATCTCTTGTTCATACTAAAAATTCTAAGAACATCCTTAACTGTTAAGAACACGAGTTCTTCATGGGATTGGTCATTTTCGTTTGCTTAAGGTCCAAAACCATTAAGAATTGGACCCTTTTGTAAAAATTGGGCTTCACCAATCGGCCCAATATATAGCCTGGCCCAAACCGTGAAATTCAATGGCAACAGCTCTGGTAACATCGGTTTATAAAATGTTGCTTACCCTATATGTAATATAATTGCTAGATCATTCATCTCTTCGACTTTATTTTGTTTTTTTTTTCCTTTTTTTGAAGGAAACTTTATTTTGTTAAAACTTAAATAATGTAATCATTTCACAAAACAACTATTGCCTTTATCTTTTGGGGAAAAAGTAATAGTATTAAATGGATGACAATGGCTTTTGCTTCTGATCGACTCAACTTGAATAAGATTTGTCATCCTTACCAATTGAGGATGCTTTTGAAACTAAACTCTGTCCACCCTTATCTGATTAAAAGTTGGATAATGTAACCATAAATTGTCGGTAACAAACTAAAAAGAGAAAAGTAATTCACATTAAACTTGAATGTAAATATATATTATGATGTTGTTAAAAATTGGGTAACTCTAGAATCTTTCCGAAAAATTTAAGGTATTTGTTTAGTCTAATGATTAATTCACGCGAAAAGAAACCGGCCTATAATACGCAAACAGGGTTAGGAGGATCTCGGATTGTCCCCGAAAGCCTCTCTGTTCTTAAATCAAAGACGATGTAGGAGAAAAATCCGAGACCAACACTTAAATTGTACTTAATGAGTAATAATTAGTAGAGGTGACAAAATCAAGCCCTACACGGGTTGGCCCAAACCATCAGAGGTTTGGGTTGGGATGGACCGTGTTTTTAGGCTCAAAAAAGTCGGGCCTATTTGGCCCGGCTCGACGGGTGGACTAGTCCCACTTTTTCGGACCGGCCATTTTTTTGTACATGAAGTATCTGTATGGGTTGGGTGGCCAACCATTTCCATGGCTTGACCAAAATCGGTCGGCCCGACCAACCCGATTTTTTGTAAAAGGCCGATGGTCTCACTCGTCGTCCCCATTGTCGGCTCTAATAATTAGGGATAGATTTATACCGGAGATTGTATGTCGAATGGGTGCAGTATAATGGGTTGGGCTTCAAGGGCATATTATAATGAATTGGGACATAGGATATGACGTTATGGGATGAGCGTCGTGAGCGATGTGATAAGGGGCGTCACAATCTTTTTTTGTTAGCTTGGCCCAATTGACAATTTTATGGGCTAATAAATAATCAAAATGAATTAAGTAGATAATTAAATATTTAAAAGGAAAAATACAATTTTATCTCTCATCAAGTTCCTTATTTATATTTATCTTGAAAAGGAAAGAAGAACACTAGAAATAATGCTGAGAAATTCCAAAACTAATAAACATATACTTGTTAAGCAGTCCAAACATGACTATAAATCAGGGTTAATTATCATTAAATTGGAACTACTATAAGTCATTTGGGGTCAGGCTTGATTCGTGGCGTATATTATAATTATATATATATACATATATATTAGCGATAAGATATCAAAGTCGCAATATAAAAAAATTCATTTATTGTAATGTACTGGACAGAAATATATCTCACAGCGACTGAGTACACATAAGAACTTTAGCTTATAAGTAACTAAGTGATAAGCTCATTTTACGCAATAGGTGCATTTTGAGAATAATATTGTGAGGTCAAGCCAATCTATAGTGAAATAGAAAACAAAACACTATTTTGGACCAGAAATCTCATCCAAAACAAAACATGGGCCGGGCTGGCCCTCTTCAAATTATTTGAAGGTGTCATTTAGACAAAATTGAAAAGTTGAATTTCTGGTTATTTTGATACCAAAATACCACTATGAGGGGTAAAATCGTATTTTCTTTTTAAATACTTAATTGTATATTTAATTTTCTTTAATTAATTATTAGTCCATAATAATTTTCAATTGGGTCAAGCCGTCAAGTAGACAAAAAAAAAGCCCATAAGGCTCCATCGCATCGTCGTTTCATGAGGCTAACTTATAATATTAGCCTTAAAACCCAATTTGTTATATCCGGCCTATAATCCATGTATAAATATTAGGAGAAATTACATAAAATACCCTCTTTTTGGTAAACATACCACAAAATACGCTCCTATCACTTTTGTACCTATTTTTTATTTTTTTACGCTCCTGTATATTCTTTGATTATTTTTATTTTTTTTCGTGTTTTTTTGTTCATGTATTGCTTTATATATTATATATGTTGTTTCGATGTTGTTTAAATTTGTTTCTTTATTGTTTCTATGTTGCTTCGTTGTTGTTTCGATATTTCAAAACAACTTTTACCTATTGTTATGTTATTTTTTATTCATGTATTATTTTGTACATTGTTTCTATTATTTCGGTGTTGTTCTATAATATTTTTAATGTTATTCTAATAATTCTTTTTGTATTTTTCATGCAACGTTCAATGTGTAAATACAAATTTTACCTATTTCTAAGCTATATTTATTCATGCGGTGTTTTTAATATTTTTTACGTTGTTTCTGGGTTTCCATACCATTTTTTAAGTTGTTCTGATATTTCTTTATTGTTTCCATGTAGTTTTCGATGTTTAAATACAATTTTTAACTCTTTTTGCTCATATGATGTTTTCTAAATTGTTTCTGGTTTGTTTTCTATATTGCTTCATGGTTGTTTCCATGTTTTTTTATGTTTTCATGCATTGGATCAAAAATTGAATTGTGTTTTTTATTCATGTTGTTTCTATAATATTTTAAATTTGTTTAGTTTTAATATGTGTTATTTTATGTGTATATTTCTTGATTTTTTTTTGTAAGACTTCGAATATAAAAAAGATTATTTAACGAGGGCAAAATTTATTTTTCCATTGAAATTTTATTAAAAGAAACATGTTAAAAACAATCTTGAAACAAAGCGCAAAAAAGTTCGGAAATTTTTTGGCGGGAGCGTAAAACTATGTAAAAAAGGATGGGAGCATAAATTTGGGTAAAATAGTAACGGGAAGCGTAAAATGCTGACATTGTCTCCAAAAAATAGGGCATTTATGTCAATTGCCCTAAATATTAAATAGCCCATCCCTCATTATTTTTCAAAAAGTTCAATGGACTGGTGAATTTTCCTTATGCTTTAGATTATTCTCCTACATTCTGTTGACTTATCAATCAGATGAGCTTTCCTGGGACAATATGGGGCCCTCCTAACCTTGTTTGCATGTTGTAGGCCAATGTTTTTAAACTCGAACCGGGATTAATAAGCTGGGTCATTGGGTGGGACATTTCAACAACCTAAACCATTATTCAAAAAACCAGTTGACCCGCACATACATATATATGTATGTACACACATACAAGATAAATACAAGTATAAATGTAAAAAGAATAACTAACAAATACAAATAAAAGCTAAAATTAAAAAAATTAAATATCCAAATATATATGTGAATCGAAGATACAGAGAAATTATATGCAAATTTACAAAATATTTTCCTTCAACTTTTGAAATAAAACAAAGAAAATTTATTTACTAAAAATACAAAAACAAAAAAATATTTTTGAACCGGGTTGATGGAGTACCGGTTTTAGGGTTTTTTCGATTTGACCGGGTGACAACGATTTTTAGCTATCGATTTTACTTCAAAATCGGACGGACTTGTGACCAGTTCGGTTAAACCTGGCGATCCGACCGATTTGGTCCGATTTTAACAACGTTGTTGTAGGCCGATTCCCTACATGTGGGTTAAACATTAACCCCTATATACCTAATACATGTGGATTGAACATTAGACCGGATACAAATATCTTAGTTTGATACCTTAACTTAGAGTGAGTTGCACAATTTTTATCATGTTGTTGCAACCGCCGCCCCTAATATGAAGTTTGCTCTAAATCCAAGTTAATTGATCAAAAATAGTTTAGTCGGTTTATATAATACTCC
The DNA here is from genome assembly GCA_016081115.2 of Rehmannia glutinosa. NCBI lineage: Eukaryota > Viridiplantae > Streptophyta > Magnoliopsida > Lamiales > Orobanchaceae > Rehmannia > Rehmannia glutinosa. The sequence goes on along the minus strand of JABTTQ020001680.1, from coordinate 48,314 downwards.
CTCCTATTCAAAATAAGTGTATTTTTAGAAGAAAAAAAAAGCACACATATTAAGGATTGAGTTAAAATATCAAATATACCCTTAATAAATAATAAATGCTACTTTGGAACAAACAATTTTAGATATTAGTGTTAGTTGAAAAATAATATATTTAAGGGTAATTCGGAAATCTTTTTCTCACCAACATTGAAATGTGAGAAGGGCATTCTTTTTGGAAAAAAATCATGTGTGTTAAAAGACACTTATCTACTTGTGAATAGGAGGGGCATAACTTAAGGAACCTTTTCTATTTTTGCTTCTTCTTTTTTATGTATAAAAATAAAAATAAATCACCCATATGATTGATTCAAGACTTTTCTAACTTACACTAAAAATATATTATTTCATAATCAAGATACAATATAATCTTTCCTAATATAACAAAAATTAGATCACATATGAAACTAGTCAAGAAAAGGCAAAACATTAAATAAACATAATATTTGCCAATAAGGAAAATTAGGGAATCCAATTCCCAACAAAGTTTAAATATGTGAAATAAATAATACAATTTCACATCTAGTACGATTTGATTCCAAATTATAATTATAAAACTCAGCATCCATCAAAAATCTCATCACCAATAAAAAATTGTCACCAAAATGTCCCACCCATGCATATGTTCCACTTGTTCGAGAACAAAAGCGTCAAAACCATAACACCTGCCCAAGATTTATTCTATCTAAAACTTAATAAATAAGGGTACAGAGAAAGAGACATACATCCCCTACAAGGAAAGGAATAAAAAGGGTCCCTTTCTATTATACTTCTCTCTCTAAATCTCTCTGCAAAAATTTAAAGAGTACCAAATGCAGGCATGCAAGATTTAACACCATGTTTCAAGACATTTGCACATAATTACGTTTTTTTTTAATTAATCCATTTTGTATGATATTTTGTGTTTACAGGGTCTCGATTATCTGCCCCTAAAGCTATTCTTCATCGCAGCTTTCCTATTACCCTATTCTTCTTGTCTTAAGGTAATTTTTCTCAATTTGTAATTCACATTTCTCGATATTATTCATTTCGCATGATTTCAAATGTATTTTCAAAAACCCAGATACACAAATTCGAAAAAATTGCATCTTTTTTTTAAAAAAAAATAAATTCTTGGAAATCAATAGGTTGGTGAAACGTGTTCGAGTTCTAGCAATAATTGCGACGACGGTTTAAGCTGTGGTACTTGCCCTGCAAATGGCAACACCAGACCTCGATGCACTCGCATTCACCCAATAATTCCCACAACCAAGGTATGAATATTAATATTAATAAATATTATTAATTAATATTATTATTATTTTTGGTGTCCGTTTCAAATTCTGGATTCGAAACAGGTAAAAAACCTGCCGTTTAACAAGTATTCATGGCTGACGACCCACAACTCGTTCGCTCGGGCCGGGTCAACATCGGGTACCGGGTCTTCTCTTCTTGCCCCGACCAATCAGGAGGATTCTGTTTCCGATCAGCTCAAAGTATGTAAAAAATATTTGATTTAACAGGTTTTGCATTGTTTACCATCAAAACGCTGCGTTCCGCTTTTGAAAGAGAGGGGTTTTAATCTGGTAGTTGCAGTTTCAGCTACCTTATAGTGCGGCATCAATAATTTAAATATTTATTTATTGCTGCATTAGTTGCCTGCCCCTATTTGCTCTATTAGTTATAATTGATGGTTGGAGTAAAGACTAAGAAACTAATCTCAACTATTTTTCCAGCCAAATTTACCAGATGCAGTGGTGCATAATGATGTGGATGCACCAGCACACACACACACGTGTGTGTGTGTGTGTGCATTTTGTTCAAGGGGTGAGAGTTTTTTGCTGTGTCGGAGCAATTCGTTCCGATTTTAGTTAGCGGCTCTGATCGAGCTAACTTGATTTGATAAATGAAGAATGAGCCGATTCTCGAACGAGAAACATTTAGTTTTACGTATGTATACCTGAATAATTAGTGCCAAGATTTAGATATTGGGAGTGTTTGCAAAAACTTCTGCTTTTAGAAGAAGTGATTTATTGTAGCAGAAGTAAAAGTAGTTGAGAATCAAAAGTTGGTAGTTTTGCAAATAGAACCAGAAGTTGAGATGTTTGGTGAAAAATTTAAGTGCTTATTTGTTTGTAAAAGTCAAACCAGGAGCATAATCAGAAATCTAAAGCACCAATCTCTCTGCTTTTAGATTATGATTAAATGAAGCAATGTCAAAAGCAGAAATTGGCATTTGCAAACACTAAAAAGTGATTTTTTCAGCTGAAAGGCCGAGAAACACTTTTTTTAGCGATTGCAAACACTTATATTACAAGATTATTTGGACTGAAGTCCGTCTTAATCAATCTCCACTTCTCTTTTACTCTCTTCTTTGAAAGTTTTGAGATTGATCGGTTTTAATTTGATCAGTTTTTCGGCAAGCAAGGCTCAAAATCTCTTATCTTTAGGCATTTAGTTGGAAATTTCAAATAAAATAACTGCTAGCATGTACAATAGCTATGAATTGATACCGATGACACGTAATGTCATAATGCTGCAATCAAAAACATGATTATAAGATGCAAATTATGATATATTGTTTCTTTTGAGTGTATTTTAGCGAAGGCAAACAAGTTTACTAACGAAAAGATCTGTACGTTTATTAGAATGGTGTTCGGGGACTAATGCTTGACATGTATGACTTCAACAATGACATTTGGCTATGTCACTCCTTTGGTGGAAAGTGTCTCAACGTAACCGCATTTGTAAGTATGTCCATTCTCTAAATTTACATTTGAATTTAGCTGATTGTGGATTTTTTTTGTTTCCTTTTATTAATTCAACACATATCTGTTTGTTTTATTACATTTTACTGTCAGCAACCTGCTATTAATGTACTGAGAGAAATTGAAGCTTTTCTCAAAGAAAACCCGAGAGAAATCGTCACCATCTTCATTGAGGATTATGTGACATCTCCACAAGGCTTGACAAAAGTGTTCAATGCATCTGGGCTTAGTCAATACTTGTTTCCACTTTCTAGAATGCCCAAAAAAGGCGAAGATTGGCCGACGGTGGATCATATGGTCAAGAAGAATCATCGCTTGGTAGTTTTCACCTCTAAATCATCAAAGGAAGCTTCTGAAAAAATCGCCTATGAATGGAACTACGTCGTGGAAAATCAGTGTGAGTCATGCTAGTCCTTCAAATTGAGCGTAAAATGTGGAATTTCTATTTTCTATATGTGATCAAATGTTGAAAAGGTATTGTGAATACGATCATCAGCTGGTTCTTTTGAGAAAACTTCATGTATTTCAGAGAGTAAAAAGGAACCTCCTTTATAAATTGGAAGACACTGCAAATTCTATATATAAAGATTTTTTTACAATTTTTGATAGCTAATGTTTATATATTCTAATTTCACATTTTTCCCCACATGATGTTGCCACCATATAAATTCTTGGGATGATTACAAAAACTATCCTTGTGGTTTGGCCTGGTTACAATTAAAAAAACCGATCATCTTTCAAAACTACGAATACCCCCTTATGGTATTACAAACACCCCCTTGATGTTTGTATTTCCTTAACAAATTCCCCCTGTTGAGGGTGCAATTTTTAAATATAAACAAATTTCAAGGGGGTATATGCAATTATTAAAGAAAGCTGGGTCCTTTAGTAATTAAAGTAAAGCTCATGGGTATTTTTGCTATTAAACCTAAATTATTCCTCATATTATTAGGAGTAATATTGAGATATGATTAATTTGCAGATGGAAATGATGGGATGATTGCTGGTTCCTGTCCGAGTCGTTCAGAATCTTCCCCAATGAACACGTCTTCAAAATCTCTGGTTCTTATGAATTACTTTCCGACAAATCCCAACGCAACAGAAGCTTGTGTGGACAACTCTGCTGAGCTGATCAGTATGATGAAAACCTGTTTCGAAGCAAATGGAAAACGGTGGCCAAATTTCATCGCAGTCGATTTCTATAAAGTACAACATATAAACGAAGTTTTTTTAAGTTCCCCCGACTAAAAGACTTGAATTTGAGATAATTATATGGACCCAAATTATATTTTCGGTTGTTGACTTAGTTCTTCATTGCTTTTGTTGCAGAGGAATGACGGAGGGGGAGCCCCAGAAGCCGTTGATGAAGCAAATGGACATTTAACATGTGGCTGTGATAGCATTGCCTATTGCAGAGTATGCTTTTGAACAGATTGTTCTATAATTTTCCTTTTTTTCATGACTCGTGTTAATTACCTAGTATATGTGTTCAACTTCTTTTAGGAATAATTACAAAAACTACTCCCAAGGTTTGTATAAACTACAAAAGAAAACCATTGATGTATGAAAATTACCAAAAAAAAAACAGGAGGTAATTGCAATATTTTTATAAATGCAAGGGAGTGTTTGAAATGTTTTTACTTATAAATGGGGTAAAGTTTAATACAGAGTCAAACCTGACAGATTTTCAAAAACCTGTGGGTTTCAGGGGTAGCTTTTGTAATTATCCCTTTTTTATTTTTTATTTTCTACACCTGAATATGTACATGTGCCTAGTTTTTACCATGAAAAGTTCAGTAAGACCTAGTCTCTCTAACGTAACGTTTTCTTTTTATTTTTTTGTGATATGACAGGCAAATGCAACATTCGGTACATGCGACGTCCCTGTGCTTTCGCCTCCACCACCAGCTCAGCTTTCACCTACAGAGACGGCGCAAGGGCTTGGCAACAATTCTTCGATAAGCAAATCTATCCATCCTCATTGGTTCATTTTGACAATATTCTTGACATTGGTTCTCTTTCTGTGGCTCTAATTTGTACCTATTTGGTGAGAGTTTTTTGCCTATATATGCGAGACTCATATATTCGTTCAATTGGATTGGATAATTCATTCTTTGTATTCCCAGAGATGAAAGATGTATAAATTTGAGAGGGTACGATTGTGGGGTGTAAATTTGGGGGAAAGCATCAACTGTACTTTTCACAGGTGATGCACAACTAATTCACCTTGTATTCTATGATTCTATCATTACTGTGTGACATAAATTGTTTCTCAGTACTATATTTTAGACAGATTGGAGAGTGGGGACTCCCTGAAGGTTAAATCAAATTGTTTTAAGGGTTAATTACAAGAATTACCCCTGAGGTTTAGCCAAACTACAAAAAAAACTCAGTTATCTTTCAAAATTTCAAGAAACCCCCCGTTAACATTTGTTTCTCCTTTACAAAATTGCACTCTCAGTACAAACCTCTTGCGTTGCTAACACGCTAGATGGTATTTAGAGGGTATTTGTAATTTTGAGAAATAACCGGAGTTTTTTGTACCTCATGGGTAGTTTTTGTAATTATCCCTTCTTTTAATGAACATTGTGTTCAAGTTTGCCTTTCAATTTCCCACCTATTTCCTTTATAGGTTTCAGGGAATTGAAATTATGCAAAATTTACTTGCATCAAATCCAAGTATTACCCAAAATATATATATATTATATTGTTAGGTATAGCAGATGCACCAAAACTTACACAAACGACAAGTACTCAAAATACAAGGAAATCGATATTTAGTATCAACAATTTAAGAACTATATTTTGTTTCCTACGGAGTATGACGTGGCCATAGCGGAAGCAATTGCTTGTAGAGAAGGGATGATGCTCGCACGAAACTGGGGTTTAAAGAATATCGTAGTCGAATCCGATAACATCAACTTGATCCACCGGTTGCGCAAAAAGTCTGAGGATTTCTCCTACCTGGGTAATATAGTATCTGATATTTTTCTTCTTTTCCCTTGTTTTGATTTTGTTAGTCCTAGTTATGTTAAGAGGTCGGGAAATACGCTAGCCCATCACTTAGCTCGTTTTCCTTTCGCTCTTGTTGGCTCCGAACCAAGGATTGGGGATGGTCCTGATCACTTGGCGGATTTGGTTGTCTCGGACATGATTTCTTAATTTATCATATCTTCTTTTCCTCGAAAAAAAAAAAAGAACTATATTTTGTAATGTAAATAGTGATCCAGTTCAAGGGTGATTTATTGTACTTTTAAAGTTGGATGCTGGTGAAGTTATTTTCATTTATGGCAAATTAAAGCTTGCTGAATATGTAGATCCGCTGTCCTAGTTAGGCTATGTATGACTGGAGGATATTTAAGAACATGCGCCCTATAGTATTATTAATTACACAAAGAAATGAATTAGCTAGCTACGACTTATGTGTGGCCCTGATTGATTCTAAGTTGAAACAACTAACAACTTTGTCACCAAGGAAATTGATGCACAATTAGTGTTCAACACAGCCAAATCAACATAATGTACGTGCCCATGAGGCCATGACACGTTACAATCATCTCACTTGAGATTTGTATTTACTTAACAAATACTCAATCTCGAGGCTGCAATTTGTGAAAAAATGACAATTATCAAGAGGTCATTTGTAATTTTGAAAGATAATTGAATTATTGTAATTGGACATAAGCGCAAATGTATTTTTTAGGGATAATTATAGAAAACCCCATGAGGTCCGAACTAACTACAAAAAAAAAAGAGTTTTTTAAAAATTACAAAAATCTCCTTGAGAGGTTTGATTCCACTTTACATTTTCCCCTTCATAAGCAAAAATATTTCAAAACCCCTTCACATTTATAAAAATATTACAGTTACCCCCAAAAATTTAAGATATAATCAAACTTGAGGAATTTTTTTTGTAATTTTGAAACATCTCTGGTTTTTTTTTTTTGTAATTAGTCCAAACCTCAAGGGTGCTTTTGTAATTACCCCTATTTTTTTATTAATTAACTCTAAAAAGAATAAACCCTCATGAACTTTCTCCATGTAATAATCTTCTTCATCCTCCCTAAGTTTGACTAAAACCAATTAACTTTAATAACTTGGAAAGTAAGTTGTGTAATCTCTCTGAGGAAATTACACTACAAACCCATCATGCTTTTCACATGACATTCAAAGGAGCAGAATCTTCGGCTAAGTTGCATTGTAAGTCGGAAGTTCAAAGAGGGTGAACTAACCATGTCATGCCCTTGGCATGCATGATAATTAATTATGGAGTATTATATTATACACCTAAAACTCTATAAATTCAAGAGAAACCATACATACGCACACATAATTAAAAGAACAACTTAACAACAAAAGAGCATACAATTAATAAGATACAAATAATTAATGGAGATCTTACATCACGTCAAAGAATCATTAATAGGGACGAGTACAACGTTGGAGATTAATCCTCTCCGGTTCCCAGCCAGGTATTGCAAGAAAGCATGGAGGCTTCTACAGTTACTGATTGTACGGTGCGAGCTGCAAGGACTCGACCCTCAATTTGTTTTTCTTTCAGCTGCCTCACCTCAACTTACAGATGCTAACATATATTTTGAATTATTCGAAAAATAAATAAATGTGAATGTATCGTACGTACTCATGATGAAATAGCGCATGTACTTATTCAATGTATGTCGCTTAATTTTCTGATGATTATTTCTATATCTAGAAAAATCAATGTATGCATGGTGAGTGAAAGACCTTCAAAGGATTTTAGTTATGGCAAAAATTAATGGGTGTCTTCTCAAAAAAAAAAAAAAAATTAATGGGTGGTTTTTTTTGCTACACTTTTTTAACAACTAAAACTCTTTTTTACACACTTTTTAAAAAAAAAATATTTTCTACACTTTTTTAACCCCACTCCCCGTAACTCAACCACACTTTAGTTGGTCTATCACCTTTTGACCCACCTGATATCCCTCCCCCTTTTCTCTCCTATTTCAAAAATAATTTTATTGCATCTAAGTAAAACCCGTCCCGCCCAAATCACCACTAATCTTACTACACCCAAATTGCCGCTACCTTTCCCCCAAATTGACCGCTGCCTCGCACTCCATTGAAGTCGTCGGCCATCATCTCCACATGCATCGATGACCCTCAATCTTCTTCACACGAGCAACCATGTCCCAAACTAAGTTGTATTTTTTTTTGCAGATTTTGTCTATTTGGGTTTGTTTTGATGAATTTATTGGTCGAAATTGAGGTTTATATGCTAGAATTTAGGGATTTTAATTTCAATTTTGTTATTAATGGTATGGATGAGTTGGTGATTAATTACAGATTTAAGCTTCACGGACTTCACAAGTATGGACATGCTTGTAAATTGTTGAATATTAATTCATGATATAAACTCGCGGTATAAGTTATCGGTATTCGTTAACGTTATATATAATAACCGTGAATATTAATACTGTGAACTTATTCATACAACTTATATATACTGTGAACTCGATCCTATAACCATGAAATTATAAATACCGTGAACTTATGCAAAATATCCACCACCATCAAACTAACCGTGAACCACATATCATACCGTGAACTCAACCGATTCTTTGATATTCATACCGTGATGTTATATTTCAAGTCATATAGCGAGCATTTTCATACCAAAACTACCAAAAATCATAAAAAAACGATATTAAACTCGAACACTTATACTAAAGAAGAATACTACAAAGTTTATTCATGAAATAAAAATAAACATATAATATTTAAAACTTTGAAGTATGATCATACAAGTCCGCATATAAGTATAAAACATATATACCTTTGAGAGTAGTTGTGACAATAAATTCTCAATATTGAATATACATAACTCGCATTTTTAAGGGAGTAGATGTATATTGTGTGTTGAAGAGAGAGAATAAGGTTAATTATGGGGTTGGGTTTAAATAAGGGTAAGAATATAAAAACACACTATTTTTGTGTGGTTGCTCCCAAAACGACCTCTCTCGCCGATCACCTTCCAAGATGAAGTCCTCCGTGAAACTCCGCACAAAAGGAAGGCCTGGGAGGGGCTCCCGGCGTGCCTCTCCGATGCTTAAGTCGATTGTCTTGGAAAGGAAGTAAAGGCTAGAGAGAGAAAGAGCAATGTAACAAAAAAATGAGATTAGGTTAGAATGAACCTGGGTTGGGCCTTTTATACTTTAGCTAGGATTAGGGTTTTAGTAAAATCCAGGATTCCGTTACGATTTGGTGTCGAGTCATCATTAGATTAGGATCGGATCTCTTAAAAACCCTAATTTTACGCCCGTAAGACCATAGCTCCGACTGTTTCACAACACCCCGGCCCATGTATTGATGTGAAGCCCTTTAGATCTCGAGGCATCCTCGATTACCCTCATACATCTTTTTTAGGCCGAGTAATGTACCCGGTCCTTATAGAATATAACGGGTCAACAACATCGGCTTAACTGCGGGGCTTTGACCGGTCGGCTAACACAAATTGACCTTACACAATTAGCACTTTATAAACATCCATACAACCACTCGTGACGGGCCTTAACAGTTCGGCCTATATGATAAGCCTCCCACCTATTTTTATGGGCTCGTGGAGTCGGCCCAATACTTATAAGCCTTAGGTCAATCTCATGTTGTAAGCCTCCTCGACGGATCGGCTCAATGCTTAATGCTTAATGAGATCAGCCAATATTATGGGCCTTGCTAGATCGGCCCGATGCCATATGCCTGGTCGGTCGTCCAGGACCATCTTTTGCCCTTATCAATTCCTCCCCCAACTATGGATTGATCTCCGCCTCAACCATAGTTACTGACAGGCTGAGCTGACCTATTTTTAGGGTTTATGCTTTTCGAATTCCCGCTTCTTGTCTTTCAAAATTCTACCGCCTTTTGGCCTCTCGAGTACGACACATGGACATGATTGACAAGACGTTTTTTCACATTATTGACGCTTCGTAAACCGTGCTCTGTCCTCTCGGATACCTAGACAACCCTTTGCCTCCTTTCTCTTCCTATAAAAACCCTCTCTTTCTTCCATTTATCACTTTCTGCACTTTCGAATTACAGAGCACCTCAAAGGCGAAAATCCATCTTCTCCAAATAAAGTCCTTGAATCCCAGGCAAGCTTCGTATTCTCCTAGCTTCCCGTCCATTTCTCCTCAATCTCCTACTTCTATCCATAAGAAGTAATTCATTTCTTTTCTAATTTTTCCTTTTTATGGCGTCTTCTCTCATTCGGCCGTGGACCCACTTTCGTCGCCGATTTAGAGCGATGGGCGGGTCAAATAACGGTTCCACCCCAAAACCACTTTCTCTCACCGGAGTCCGTTCTTCGGATCTCCGATGCCACCGAATCCGGCTCGATTCGGGCCGAGATTCCAATACATGATAGAGATCCGAGCTCGAGCTTGGTCCTCCGCCGTGTATCCACACGACTTCTGGAGAGACCACCCTATCGCCTCCCATCTCCAAACCATAAAAAGAATCGCCCAAATTCCCTCTTCCTTCAAACTTTCTTTGCCTAGCGATTCAGACGACCTAACCGACCTCCACCCAACGCCTTAGCCTTTTTGCGTCGGATAGAGGGTGGCCTCGTTTCCCATCCATCCATTTAGGTCAGGTGTCCGACCTTTATCGTATACCCCTAAACCAACTAGCTCCAAATTCCTTCCGTATTCTCGCCGCTTCATAATTTTGACCAAGTACTTAGAAATAGAGCCCACTCTTGAATTATTTTTCTCCCTGTTCCAAATAAAAAGCTCAAGCACCAAGGGTCTTTTCTACATCACCTCCCGAGGTGATGCTCAATTTTTGAGTAAGTATCCATCCTCCAATAAATTCGGAAGGATAAATACTTCTTCATTTCTTCCCCGAGCTTGGGGTTTTCTATTGCTTGGACTTGGACCCTTCCTCTCCAACGCAAACACAACCCTAGAGATCGGTCTCCCGAACTCCAAGCTCAAATAAATAAACTTACCCCCGGCCAAGTATGACCTTTCTCGCCTCATAACTCCATCACTCCCGTATTAAACCGAGCTCCATTGTGGCCCCCCCTTGTGTGACATTGGTAATTATCATTTTTGTAGTTAATTTATTTTATCTTTACTCATTAGCTAACCTTTCCTCTATATGCGATATATTTATGGCACAGAGATGGTCACCGAGAAAGGAGGAGGAGCAACAAATTGCCCCTGGTTCACTCCCACCTCCCACCTGGTGATGTTCTTTAGGTTCCCCGGAGGTCGGCCTTCAACACTCCGGCGACCGACACGGCCGCTATGGTAATAGCCGACCTCGTAGGTCCCGGCTCATCTTTCCACCCGACCTCATCCTCTTAAGAGATCGGGTGCGGCACCACCATGGCGGTCGGCCAAAAAGTATTAAGACCACCACCACTCACATCTCTCTCTCTCTCTCTCTCTCTCTCGCACTCCTATTCATACACCCAACCGGACTTTCTTCACGGGTAACTCTATTCTCAAGAACACGATGGAACTTTTGCTACCCAATACGTCCAAGAATCGCCCAACGCCCAAACTTTGGCCGGATCGCGCTTGGAAAGCTTAGTGATCTTGAGCTAGTTAGTGCCTTTTGCTTGAATCATTCAAAGGTCGAGCACACCGGGGCTACGATCTCCCGGCTCGAGTTGGCTTTGCCGACCCTCCATTGTTGTTGAGCTTAACAATACCAAGAAGGAATGCATTCGGCTGAAAGCTCGGAGACTAAGCTCATGGAGGAGAACCGCCGATACAAGGAGAGGGAGGAGGTCCACAAGGCCACCGTGGGCTTCTTTTGAGACCAAGGTTAAGGCCTTGAGATCGATAACGCCGACCTCAAGACGAGGAGGCGATCTCAAAATCCGTCTCTACTCTCGATCGGGCCCGAAATGAGGGCATCGAAGCTGGTCGTCAAAGTTTCCTTACCTCCCCCCAAGGCTCTTCAATAGTTCAGGCTATCCGGGAGAGGGTGAAGCAAGCCTTTCTGAGCTCCAGGGAATTTATCAAGGTTCTTTCATCATCTCGCTATGGAGTATTACGGCTTTGCTTTTGACCAGTGAGTTTGATTTCGAGAACGCTGTATCACTACCGAGGCTTTTGATCGCCGAGGTCCCGAGAAGGTCTTGCACGACCCCAAGGGCTTTGTGTTCTCGAAGAAGCGGAGCGTCTCAATCTTGCTCCCGTGGAGGTATTCATAGAATCCTTATCTCGCTCCTTTTATCCTCCACCACCCTCCTAGCTTAGAGGTCCTCTCGGCTCCCCCGAGGTCGCCAATCCCCTCGCCTTCCCGAAGGCCCTCCATTCGAGAAATCCTGGATGATGATCCCGACTGCCAAGACCGATAGATGACGTGACCATCTCCACGACGACACGATCACCGAAAATGTTCCCCTACTTCTTAGGAGTTCGATCTACTTTTGTAATTTCTCATTATGCTTGTAACTATTTTGAATGATCAATGAAGTTTCTTTGCAATTCTACTTTCTCGATCTTTGTTCTTATATTTACTTTCCTCATAGTTCAGTTTTGTAAAGTACAGCTCAGGTTGCAATTGGATAGATCGTATGTTGTTGTTGTTTTTTTTTCAATATTGGCATATTGTGCTCCTCGTGGCCCCAAGTATTTGGAGACTAGCTCGAGTGAGCTCCCAATACTTGTTAATTTTTTCAAAGTCGCTCGAGTCGAGCTCCTTGCATAGCCTCGTGGCCCCAAGTATTTGGAGTCTAGCTCGGTGAGCTCCAAATACTTGTTAATTTCTTCAAAGGAAGTTGGCTCGAGCCGAGCTCCTTGCATGGCCTCGTGGCCCCAAGTCTTGGAGACTAGCTTGAGTGAGCTCCAAATACTTGTCGATTTCATCAAAGGAAGCGGCTCGAGCCGAGCTCCAAATGGCCTCGTGGCCCCAAGTATTTGGAGACTAGCTCTTGAGCTCCAAATACTTGTCGATTTCTCTTCAAAGGAAGTTGGCTCGGCGGAGCTCCTTGCATGGCCTCGTGGCCCCAAGTACTTGGAGACTAGCTCGAGCTGAGCTCCAAATACTTGTCGATTTCATCAAAGGAAGCTGGCTCGAGCCGAGCTCCTTGCATGACCTCGTGGCCCCAAGTATTTGGAGACTAGCTCGAGCTGAGCTCCAAATACTTGTCAATTTTTATTATTTCCGTTTTCCGAACTCGCAATTTAGGGAAGCAGATCATTTCATTCAAAACGAGTAAGTTAATTACATCGGATATTCCTCTATTCTAGGAATGATATTTCTTCAAATTGCAAATCGTTCCAAGCCCTCGGAAGTTTTTCGACCCCAGAGCTCTTCCACTCGTATGCACCTCCTTCCAAAGACTTCACTACCCAAAGTGGTCCTTCCCAATTCGCATCTAGTTTCCCTTTATTCTTGCTAGCATCTGACCTTCTCAAAACCAAGTCACCGACCAGGAAGGCCCTTTTCTTCACTTTCTTGTCATAGTGCCTTGATCCTTCCTCGTGTTCGCTCCATCTGCAAAAATGCCATCTCCCTCTTCTCATTTATAGTATCCAACGCCTCTCGAATTAGCATCTCATTAACATTCTCATCAAAATTTTGAACCCGATGTATTTCCATCCCGATCTCTGCCCGATCACAACATCCATTCCATACACCAAGTGAAAGGAGCCTCCCCCCAGTGCCTCCTTCCGGATTAGTTCGATAAGCCCACAACACCGAGCTGAGCTCTCGAACCCACGCTCCTCCCGCCTTCTCAAGCCGAGCTTTCCCTTGACAAGAATTGATCACTTCCACTTGTCCATTGCTTTGTGGATGGGCCACCGATGTGAAGTTTTGCTTAATCTTCAACTCCTCACACCAAGCTTGGATTTACGCTCCGGCGAACTACATTCCATTATCGATATCAAGATCCGAGGCGTTCCATACCGACACACTATGTTCTCGCTAAATAAATTTCATCATCGCATCCTCATTTATCTTAGCCAGGGCTCTGCTTCCACCCACTTGCTAAAAAAATAGTCGATTGCTACAATCAAGAATTTCCTCGACGACTGGCGGGAGGAAAAGGACCAACAATGTCAATCCCCCATTTTGCAAAAGGACATGCCGAACTCATTGTCATGAGCTCCTCCGCCGGCCGATGTACCAAAGGTGCATGGATCTGACACTTTTCACACGCTCTCACCAACTTTTCTGCTTCCTCCTTCAGGTAAGGCCAAAAATATCCTGCTCTCAGGACCTTCTTCATCAAAATCCTTGCTCCCATATGATTTCCGCAACACCCTTCATGCATCTCTCTCAGCACATACGTACCCTCTTCTCCACCCAAACACCTCAGTAAAGGCATGGAGAAGCCTCTCTTATATAACTTGTCCCCAATGATGCAGAAACGTGTCGCTCGAATTTTCAATTGAGCTGCTTCACGCCTACCTGTTGGCAAGACCCCTTTTAGATAAGCTATGATAGCCGACCTCCAATCCTCTTTCTCCTCAATCTCTCCGACCTCCAATCCCAGCACAATTTCTTTTGCCATCAAAAGTGTGATTTGTTTAGCTTGATTCTCCAAGGCCGAACTGGCCATCTTTGCTAGAAAATCCGCCCGACCATTCTCTTTCCTCGGGACTGGCAGATCTTGATCTCTTTTACTTTCTCTTCTAAAGCTCGGTATGCTTCAACATACCTCCTCATCCTTTCTTCCCTAACCTCGAACTCTCCGATTCTTGCTTATGGACGAGCCGAGAATCCATGTAAACAACCATTCTGATAGCCCCATCTCGATGGCCATTTGCATCCATCGATGAATGCTTCATACTCCGCCTCATTATTGGATAGCTTGAATTCCAACCTCACAAAGAAAATCATTTTCGATCCCTTGCGGGCTGATCAAGACGATACCAGCACCACATCCCGAGCTCCCTACTGAACCATCCACATAAATCACCCAAGTTCCTTCTCCGCTATTATCCCTTATTGATTCTTGAACAAAGTCTGCCAAAGCTTGAGCTTTGATGGCCGACCTATTCTCGAATTCAATATCATACTCGCTCAGCTCAATAGCCCACTTCACTAGCCTCCCCGCTACCTCGGGTTTACTCATCACATTTCTTAAAGGAAGATTAGTTCGAACAATTACCTTATGCGAAAGAAAATATGGCCGAAATCTCATTGCGAGTCACCACGAGCCGACATGTCTTCTCGATCTCCACATACCGCACTTGGCATTCCTCAAAACTTTACTAACATAATACACCGCCTCGAACCGATTTCTCCTCCCCCGATCGGGACCGTGCTAACCCCGCTCTCCCACCGAAAGATAGAGGTATAAGGGCTCACTGCAATGGCTTAGTTAATAGCGACAGATTAGCCAAGTAATTTTTCAAGTCCTCGAAAGCCTTTTGACAATCCTCATCCCATACGAACTTTTTGACCTTCCTCAAGACCTTGAAGAAGGCAAACTCTCTCCGCGAGGCGCGAAATAAACCGATTCGAGCTGCTTAGCCGACTGTTAAACACCGCACATCCTTGGCATCCGAGGTGGTGCCATCTCTCCGATGGCTCGACGACTTCTCCGGGTTGGCCTCTATTCCTTTCTCCGTCACCATGTACCCCGAAACTTTCCCGATCCGACCCGAAAGCACATTTCTTGGGGTTTAGCTTCATCCTATACTTTCTCAAAGTGTCAAATGTTTCAACAGGTCACGAACATGGTCCACAACCTTCATACTTTTGATCAACATATCATCCACATACACTTCCATGTTCCCGCTTTCTTCTCCCCAAACATCTTATCCACCAACCTCTCGGTATGTGGCTCCCGCATTATTCAACCCAAATGGCATTACTACATAATGTAAGGTACCAAAGATGTGGTGAAGCACACCCTTTTTTGGTCCTCTTACGCTGCCGATCATCGGTGATATCCTTGCGATGCATCCATCATACTAAGCGATTCACACCCCAACGTTGAATCCACCAAATGATCGATTTGGGGCAATGGATAGTAATCCTTAGGTAAGCACGGTTCAAATCCCTAAAATCCACACACATACGCCAATTATCCTCTGTTTTTAACCAATCGCATTAGATAGCCATTCTCGAAATCGGATTTCTTTGATGTGCCTGCTTTTTCAACAACCTTTGCACCTCCGCTCGAATTATAGCGTCTTTCTTAGAACCGAAATTTCTTTTCTTTTGTTTTACCTAGCTTATATGATGGATTGACATTAAGCATGTGTTCAAGAATGCTCGGATCAATCCCCACTGGGTCTTCCGTTGTCCAAGCAAACACATCCACATTACTCCTTAAAACTCCACTAGCTCATCCCTCAATTCATCGGCAACTCTTTCCCGACCTTGGTGACCTTATCGGGGTCACCTGGCACCAAATTCGACCATCATCATTTCACTCGTTAGGTTGGGCGTGCTCCAACCTAATCAACTTGTCTTTATTTCTATCATCATCAAAAACACTCCCCTTTCTCGCTTTCGGATACTCACATATAATTTTCTAGCCATAAACGATCTCCGCCGACCTCACCTACTTCTTCCCCACGAAACTTCATTTTCAAATGATACACCGACACCACAACTTGAAAAGCATTCGGTGCGCTTGCCCCAACATGGCATTATAGGAAGAAGATACATCTACTATCAAAAATCGAATCATTCTAGTTTTGCGATTAGGCTCTTACCCAAAGAGACATGCAAAGTAATCATACCTATTGGTTGGATCATCCCTCCAAAGAAATCGACCAACGCCGTGTCCACTGCCTCTCCGGGCCGACCTCGAGGTCCATCTTCCTATAGCAATCATAGAATAGGATATCTCAGCTCTCAGTATCCACAAATACCCGATGCACATCATAATTAGAGATCGTCGCCGTAATCACAAGAGCATCGTGAGGTGTCACGATACCCTTGCAATCCTCCTCGTCCAAATCGATACTCGGCCCGGCCGACACATTCCACCTTCAATCGCTCTTGCACCCGATCGTGCCGCCGCTCTCACATAATTTTTCCAAGATCTTGCCTCAAATCTCCTTCCGTCGGCCCTCCAACAATCATCCGGATGACCTCTTTGCCGAGGTGGGGCGGAGGTGGAGGTAGCTCCTCCCTTTCCTCCCCTACGCTCCGGCTCCCACCGAGGTTGGTGATATCCCGGTTATCCCTCTTATACTCCCCTTTTTCTCCTTTTTGTCGATGTACACAAATTCCCCGAGATGACACCTTGCTTGAATGAGCCGCTCGATCTCATCCTCGTGTGTGTGCACCGATCCATTTGTGCCCATACTCATTGTGAAATCTACAAAATTCCTTTCATTTCGCCTTCACTGGGTGCCTCTGCGTGTGCCTTTGGCCATCTCGGTCGGGGTGCCTCTCAATAGCTACAAGCACCTCGCTTCGAGGGACAGCCAATGGCGTATATTTCTCAAATCTCGGCCTTCCTCCGATCGCCTCGGACCTCGGCTTCTTCGAGGTCCCTTGTCCTCCCGATCTTCCATCCTGTCTCTTCTCTTCTCTCCTTCTTCCCTCTTCATTTTTCTCGCCTCTTCCCGAGGTTAATATATTTCTCCGCCCGAGCTAACAACTCATCGAATGTCTTAGCTGGCTCTACCACTAAGGATTCAAAAGAACTCCCATCCTTCGTGCCCCGAGCTAGGGCATTAGCCAAAATTTCCGGACCGTGACGACACCTCCAACTTTGCCGCGGTAAACCTCTCGAATATAGCTCAAAGTCCTCTCCTTCTCTCTCGTTTGATGCTAAACAGTCGTCGGGCGCTTTTAGTACTTACGACAACTCGTGAACTGATTAAGGAAAGTCGAGTGAAGTCATCAAAATTTTGAATGGAGCCCGGGCAAGTCTAAACCATTCTTTGAGCCGGTTTCGTCAGTGGTAGAAAAAACTCTACACATCACGCCATCCGTGAACCTGTGTAGTGAAGCATCATTCTCAAATGGCGGAGATGGTCCCACGGTCAGTGGTACCATCATATTCAAAGCTCGGAGCTCGGTAAGAGGCCGAGCTCACCCGCCATCACCTCGTCTCGAAAGGAGTTCCCCTCCTCACCCGACCGCGGCCCGATCCTGGCACTCCCGCAACCTCCTTCGAATATCTCGCACCTCACGATGGAGGTCATCCATCCGTTCGACCAATCCTCGGTCCTCGGTTGACGCATGCCCGCACTCGATGAATGCACCTCTTCCGCCACCGCCATCCCGACCTCTCTCTCCGACCTCAGGGACCACGGGAGGAGGAGACACCGGAGGGGGACCACAGGAGGAGAGACACCGAAGGGGGACCATGGCGGAAAGCATCTCCTCAAGCGTCTTTCCACCATTTGTTCCACGACCTAGTAATAAAACCACCCAACTATTCAAAGAACATTGGGCCCAAATCAATACTCCCACCAAACATAGGCGTATGTCCGTCCATTCCCGTCCTCGGCACTCCGCTGCCTCCGCCCACCGGGGGTGGTGGGGGTGGAGGCCGAACATCTTCCCGGGTGACTACGCCCGAGTATCTCCCCAACGGTGTACGGTTCGAGATCATCTTCCAAATTTCTCCTAACATCCTCCATAGCCAACACTCGAATCTCACGTCTCCGCTCAATGTTTCCCCACGACGGCGGCGCCACTTGGTTGCTCCCAAAATGACCTCTCTTCACCGATCACCTTCCAAGATGAAGTCCTCCGTGAAACTCACAATGGGGCCGGAAATCTTGTCGAAAGGAAGTAAAGTAAAGTTTAGAGAGAGAAAGAGCAATGTAATAGTAAAAAATGAGATTAAGTTAGAATGAACCTGGGCTTGGGCCTTTTATACCTTAGCTAGGATTAGGGTTTTCGTAAAATTTGGGATTCCGTTACGATTTGGTGTCGAGTCATCATTAGATTAGGATCGGATCTCTTAAAAACCCTAATTTTACGCCCGTAAGACCATAGCTCCGACTTGTTTCACAACACCCGCCCAATGTATTGATGCGAAGCCCTTTAGATCTCGAGGCATCCTCGATTGCCTCATACATCTTTTTTGGCCGAGCCGAATCAGACTGACCGAGATCCATATAGAATATAACGGGTCAACAACGGATCGGCTTAACTGCGGGGCTTTGACAAGTCGGCCTAACACAATTGACCTTACACAGTCGGCCTTTATAAACATCCATACAACCACTGCGTCTTTCGGGCTTAAGTCGGCCCAATATGATAAGCCTCCCACCTATTTATGGGCTCGATGAGGCCCCCAATACTTAATGTAAATTTCATGTTGTAAGCCCCTCGAATGCTTAATGCTTAACAGATCGGTCCGATATTATGGGCCTTGCTAGATCGGCCCGATGCAGGCACAGTCGGTCGGCTCAAACCATCTTTTGCCCTTATCATTGTGTAAAAGGAATTTGTTATGAAAAAGTGATAAAAAAGAGTTTTGCCTATCACTTTGGTGCACTTTGGATAATTATCACAAAATTAATTATGGTCGAATAACTTATTGCACTCCTTCCACCGCTTCATCATCACCATGGCTTAATTATTATCTCGCTCATGTACCGTCTTTGCAATCTAACCATTTTATTAAGGGATAATTACAAGAAGCCCTGTAAGGTTTGGCTAATTATAAAAAAACCAAGAAGGTTTTAAATTACAAAAAAGCCCTTGAAATTTGATAGTGTCTTAAATTTAAGGGGGTAAATGTAATATTTTGGTAAATGTAAGGGGACGAGGCTTTTGAAATGTTGCTTGCATATATAAATGGAGAAAATGTAAGATGGATCAAACCTAGAATTCTTTATTTTTAGTTTATGAGAATCTCTAGGTGTTTAGGAATTAGTCCGAACCTCATGGTTATTTTTTTAATTTTCCCTTTATTAATTTAGGTATGTTTAAATTTTTGAAATGCAATCACATCTTCTTTATATGTAAACACGTAAATATTTCCTATATTAAATACAAGTTTTTAATATTTTGGGCTAGTCGATACTACCCAATTAGATAGCTACCTAGATGGGTACCATCACCTTACAAGTTTTCAGTGAATTATTTTTGATACAATGTCCAATGTAAACTGTTGAATTCCCGTATTTGAATTATATTGAAATAAAAAAAATCTATATCGAAACATAGTAACAAAATTCTTTGAATTTTTGAAAATATTCGAATAAAACACAATATTTTCATACGACGTTGAAATCCCGTATATATCTTTCAGAAATAATAATTTGACAAAATCTCCGAACCCTTTTTGTTAATAAAACAATTTATTCCCTATTTTTTCCAATTTTAACAAAATTATATTTTAATTTATTTTCTAATTTTAAATACACTTTTATTAAATAATATAATTTCTAAGAATAATTTATTGAGAATCTTCCCACTAAAATGTATAATTTCCTATAGAATTATTAAATATTTATATCGATATATTCCCGAATTAATCACGTATTATACAGAGGAATTTTCTTGTAACCGAGATTTTGTCAAATTATCCCAAAAAATACCACGAAATACAAATTTTAATGCTAACGATTTATTCCCGAATCTGAGAATTGTTACTATGTATCAAAATACCATAATTTCTTTTTCAAAATTTAAACCCATTACAAATATTAAATTGAAGGCCCAATATCAAGTGGAGTTTATCAGGCCCAAATCCGTCTATTTAGTTTGAATGGACTTACAGACCAACAATACCCAGGGCCCGAGAACGGAAGTTTGGGCCATAGGTTTTCTGAATTGGGGAAACGAAGACGAAAAGCCATCATACTGGCGCGAAAATACAAAGTTCCCGCCATTTATCTCTCTCCGAACATCAGATCTAGGAAGTGAAGTGAAAGATACACAGTTCTTTGCTCGAAAAAAAGAAGATACACAGTTCTTTCTTGAGAAACATACCGAGAGGAGGAAACAAACATGTCCGACGAGCAGCCGGCAGTGGAGGGGAGGCGGCGGACACGAGGCGCCGCCGCGACTGCGCGTGCGGAAAAACTCGAGCTTCTCAAGGCACTCCGTCGTGGCGGCCGCCGGGAGATGGATGCCGGCGGCTACCAAATCAAGATGGAGCAGCCAATCTACGACACCGTAGATGAAGACCAGTACGACGCTTTTGTGGCTAAGCGCCGTGAAGAGGTCAAGGGTTTTATTGTTGACGACAATGGCTTAGGGTATGGCGATGAAGGACAGGAAGAAGACTGGTCAATTGCCGGCGGCTCCTTATCCTCCGAAGAATCTGAGGGAGAATCTGAGAGACCGAAAAGAAAGAAAAGTAATTCTAATTCGGAGAAGAAGGAGAAGGAAGCTGTGAAAAAACCATCTCCTTTGGCATCCGCGGCTGCCTTGATGGGTAAGCAGAGGATTTCCAATCTGTTTACTTCGTCTGTATTTAAGAAAGATAAACAGAACAATTTGTCATGTGATAGTATTGTTGATGATGTGATTGCTGAGTTTGCACCTGATGAGAATGATAGGGAGAGAAGAAGGAGAACCAATTTGAGCAACTTTGGTGTGAATAAGTTGAACAATTTTCCAGCCGCTACTTTGGGGGCTTTATCTGTTAAAATGGAGAAGCCTGTTGTTAGAAGTGTTAATTTAGATGTTAGGAACGAAGTTAATGAGATTAACAGCAACTCTGGTGATGTAAATGGCGAGTCATGGAAGGGTCATTTGGAACTAGGTGAAGATATCAAAAGTGAGGAAAATATTTTGCCTTTCGGTGAAACTGGAACTAATTCATTTGACTTAGTAAAAAATGAGGAAATAATGGAGAATAGTGAAGCTAAAGAAATTGAAAATAAAGAATGCTCGCTGAATAAGGCCGAGGTGAAGGAGGTGGAGAAAAAGGTGTTTTCTCTCAATGCAAAAATTGAAGAGGCAAAAAATCCATCCTTGAGTGCAACTTTGGGGTGGCAAAATGTAATTGCTGATTGTAATGGGTTGGAGACTCGGGTGAATCAGAGCACAAGTAGCGAGGAGAAATTGGATTTTGAAGTGGAGTCCAATGGATCATTGCCGTTCTACATACTTGATGCACACGAGGAGATTTATGGTGCTAATGCTGGGAATCTTTATCTCTTTGGAAAGGTACATTCTGCTTTACAATGTCCTGATAATGCATTCTTTTCTACTTGTGTTCTCTGCCAATATATAGCTAATCTTGAAGTGCTGTTTTGAAGTTGGACTTATTGATTATCTATTTACTAACTTTGAGTTGTAGAGTGTCAGCAAATTCGGTAAATCTACTCAATACCCTTTCTGGTTGCAGTTTGGCATATTGTAGTATCTCAACCAGAACTTTTAGGTTTCAGCAATGTTCGTTATATCAGGACTGCAGAGTTGTTTACAGCATGGAAATCCTTCTATTTTCTTTGTGAAGAAGTTTTACATAAAAGATGCATGATTAGTGTTGTATATTACATGTCTCTGGGAGAAACATAAATCTTCAGGTGAATTGTCATATATAATTTTTCGTCTTGTATCTGGTGTTTCCATAATCCCATCACTCTAGGCTCTTGTCTTTTGGGAGGGGCAACGGTTGATCATTTTGCTGCTTTCCATGTGGAGTTTTTAGTTTATTTGCAGAAGGGGTAAAAATTGCTATACAAACTGCATTGTTCTTGCAAGTTCCTTGGTGAAGCTTTTTTGTATTTTTCTTGGTTTTTGCCTAATCCACTGTATAATTCATGTTTATACAACCAAAATCTTTCTGAATATTCAATGTGCATTTCTATAATCTTTTTGAAATTTGGTCACATCACTATGATACTTTCACAGTTTCTCTTATTGAAGATCTTCATTAGAGAAAGCAATATCAGTCTGATGCTTATTGTCCTCAATAAGCTTGTATTGTATTCAACTATAGATTCTGTCTATTTTTGGTACAAAAGGTAATGAGAATTCCTAAAGCTTACATCTTATAATGGTCATTGTGATTAGGTCAAATCTGGAGGTACATACCACAGCTGCTGTGTGGTTGTAAAAAACATGCAGAGATGCGTGTATGCAATTCCAACCGTTTCTTTCATGCACAATGAAACAATTACAGAGCTTGAGAAAAATGTTGAAAAATCTCGAATATCCCTCATAGCTTCTAAGGACCTGATTGCAAAGCAAGGGAGAGACTGTGAAAAGTCCCGAATGTCATCCACGGATCTTAAAGACACAATTGATAAGCTAGAGAAAGATGTTGAAGAGTCTCAAACAGCTTTACGAAGTCGACTTCATGTAAGATCATGCCATGTTATACTTTTATATTCATTCTGTTTCTATTCCTCTTTTTGATGGACCAAATTTCTTTGTTAGGAGCTGGCATCAGACTTGAAAGCTGAAATGGCAAAAGAGTTAATGGAACGAAATGTTTCAAGTTTCAGTATGGCACCTGTTAAGGTTGGTAAAATGGTTGCCATTGTGCATCAGATACTTTGTTGATATAAATAGTTGAAGTACCCAAAATTGACTATTTTGTTCTCATAAAAGTGTCATTAATTGTACTGCTATGTTGCAAAATTAAACTCTTAAATCCTTACATTGCGTGCTTCTTTCTTCTCTTCTAGAGAAATTATGCATTTGAGAGATCAGACATACCTCACGGGGAGAATTATGTCCTCAAGATCAACTATCCATTCAAGGTATGCCAAAATACATTTCATCAAATCTGTTGTTTTATGAATTCAGAATTTCAACATTTCTGTTTATTCAAGCATAAGTTGGAGATTTGATGTCCATGATTCTGAACACTGCATGTGAGGAGAATGGGAATGAATCTGAAGCCTATTTGGCTCTATCACTTTTTGTTTACTTCAGTGATCTTGTACCTTTACAGGACCCACCACTTCCATCAGATCTCAAAGGAAGTAACTTCTGTGCTTTGCTTGGAACTCATAGCAGGTCAGTTAATTCTGTCTCCTTCCGGTCACGTTTATAGCTTGATGATCTCCTATGGATAGTGCCACAATATCCTTCACATTTAGAATTTGTTTGGTGCATAGCTGATGAGAACCTTCTTATTCTGTAGTTGTAGTAAATATATTCACGAATGTTTGTTTACTAGTTTGCCAGCCTTGCTGTCTGATAGCCTCTATCTTCATACTCGTGCTGTACTCCTGGTTTAGCACTTCGATCTTTTCTCATTGAATAAGTCCCTCTCCCATGTCTCTCTAATCTCTTTGACAAGGAGAAATTCCCCATATATTGGTTTAATGTAGTTTCATGGTCAAATTCTTTAGGATGAAGGTTATCTGGATAGTAATCAATACATGCAATGCATGCCATCTTAGTTAAAGCAAGGACTAACAATTGGTGTTGCTCGCAGCTGCTTGGAGCTTTTCCTGATTAAAAGGAAAATAAAAGGACCATCATGGCTATCAATCTCAAAATTCTCCAGCTGCACAGCTGCCCAACGTGTGAGTCTTTTTATTACTCTCCAGGTTATGTTATATAGACACTGCTGTGTCGTGATAAATTATTTCTTCCACATTCTGACAGGTGAGCTGGTGTAAATTTGAGGTCAATGTTGATTTCCCAAAGGATGTTCAAGTTTCAACGTCCTCGAAGAATATTTCAGAGATTCCTCCAGTAGTAGTTACAGCAATAAATTTGAAAACTATCATCAACGAGAAACAGAATGTAAATGAAATTGTCTCTGCATCTGTCATTTGCTGCCACAGGGCTAAGGTATTGCATCTCTACATATTTTGATGCATTTTTGTTGATAGAATTTCTATCCCTCTCTCCCCCTCTCTCTCTTAATAATTCCCAGTTTCTTACTTTTGTTTTAGCATGCACATTCTTTGAGGAATGGCAAGCCACTATTTTTTTTTTCTTTTGAAGTTCTCTTGTTTTCCCCTTTCAACTCTTGATAAAACCATAATTTCAGAAATAACTTTGATTATTCCCTATATGGTGGCATCATATATTGCCTTTTTGATATGTCTCAGTAGTTAAGTTATCAACAATTTCAAATTATTTGGTAGTTCATGTAGGGCCCGTTCGTGTTACTTGATAATTGCTTTTTTAGATATCATGTTGGACGATCACGAAACCGCATTATACAGTCATAAAAGTAAACCTAATAACTGAGTGATGAATCTTCCAGATAGATACTCCCATGGTGGCCTCAGAATGGACTCGACCAGGTATGCTTAGTCATTTTACTGTTGTGCGTAAACTTGAGGGAGGCATATTTCCAATGGGGTTTGCAAAGGAGGCAGCTGAGAAAAATGCAAAGGCCGGGTCAAATGTTATTTGCTATGAAAGCAGGCAAGTCTTATTGCTAATTGCGTCAATGGTTCAATTTACTCTTCTTCTTTTACTGGTCAACGTTTCAAGTTTCCTTTGTCATACTTTTTCCGTTTGCTAACATGTCTGCTATGTGTCTATGATTTGATGTTTCAGTGAAAGGGCTTTGTTAAATCGTTTGATGATTGAGTTGCACAAATTGGATAGTGATGTTCTAGTTGGGCACAATATATCTGGGTTTGACCTGGATGTCCTTCTTCACAGAGTCCAGGTATTTATGTATTCTTTGGCACTAAATTTGCATTTTGGATGTTGTAACTATTTATTGTTAGCCTCAGTGCAGCACTTTTGCTCTCCCAATGTCAAGTTCCAGGCTTTTCGTTTTACTTAGATCTACTCTCTTATTACTCATGATGCCACGGGAAGTGGCTTACACGTATCTGGCTTTTCACCACTCAGCCATTTTTTTAAATACAGGGTTTTGATATCTTAACAATACATCCATCTAGCTTGCTTATAATCAGCCAACTCCTTTTCTACAGCACCTACTATTTCTTAAATTTTTTATTCAAGTTGTACCCTTTTATCTGCCCTTTGTCACTTGGTCTCTTTGTTAGAAGTTTTGTGTGCTAATATCATGGAGAGTTACTGTCTCAGGATGCCTCATATATTGCATTTTGCAGGCCTTGAGGGTGCCCAGCAGTATGTGGTCAAAAATAGGCCGTCTCAAGCGCTCTGCCATGCCCAAACTTAACAAAGGAAGCTCGGTGTTTGGTTCAGGGGCAAGTTCAGGAATCATGTCCTGCATTGCTGGCCGTCTCTTATGTGATACTTACATTTGTTCGCGTGACCTATTAAAGGAGGTGGGTTCAAGTGTTTTATTGTTTGGAGATTCGTATCATCTCTTATTGTCTAATGTGTTTTGCTTCTTCCAGGTTAGCTATTCCTTGACACAACTAGCAAAGACACAGCTGAATAAGGACCGTAAGGAGATCACTCCACATGATATTCCTCAAATGTTTCAAAGTTCTGAATCACTACTGGAACTTGTAAGTCCCCACGTTCACTTTAAAACTTCGATCTAGCAGTTCAATTAATAGGAGAAATCATGTTATATATATATATATAAGAAAATTGATATTGCATAGGACAGGAGAATTTAAAAGTGTGTTTGATATTAGAATTCACTTAGAGTGGGTTGGTGTTTCCTTTAGTCAGTTGCATGTCAAGGCCATTGTATTTTACGGGTGGAGCCTGAACTACCTTGAAGTCTAATAGAATGGTTTCTAAGTCCTTAACCTCTATGCTCTTTCTTCTGATAATTCTAGTCGTGTACATAGGGTTTCCAGTTTGCTATGCAGATGAAAATTGTCCTCATGCTCTGATCTGTGAATAGCACTTTGACGACTTATTATCTTTTTGGTCTTCTAGGGTGATGGTCAACCCTCTTTATGACTTTTCAGAGATAAATTTTGGTGTATCTTCTAAAACTATCTGTGTTATACTTTTGCAGATTGAGTATGGTGAAACAGATGCATGGTTGTCAATGGAACTTATGTTCCATTTGAGCGTTCTTCCACTCACTCGTCAACTGACTAATATTAGTGGCAATCTTTGGCATAAAACTCTCCAGGTGAAGTTTTTTAGAGAGCCTAGAGTGATGTATAATCATGAAAGGTGGCAGGTTCTAAAAAAGTATATTTTGTCTGATTTCAGGGTGCTAGGGCGCAAAGAGTGGAATATCTCTTGTTACATGCATTCCATGCCAAGAAATTTATGGTCCCAGACAAGTTTTCTGCTCAGTCCAAGGAGACAAGGACAACAAAACGTAAAGTTAGTAGTGGTGTTGAGAGCAAAGAGATTGATCTAGATGATACGACTTTTGATGATGTGCCTCCAGAAAATCATCATGGGAAAGCAAAAAAGGGACCTTCGTATTCAGGTGGATTAGTGCTGGAGCCAAAGAAAGGACTATATGACAAGTATATATTACTTTTGGATTTCAACAGTCTTTACCCTTCCATTATTCAGGTTAGTTCTATTTCATATTGTTTCTTCACGCCCTTCTTTAACTGCTCCTTTGCCTACTAATTGACATTTTTCGAAGTTGCTTTTCTTAAAACATTTAATTATTTATTTATCTGTTTCACAGGAATACAATATTTGTTTTACTACTGTGGAAAGATCTGCTGATACAGCGGTTCCCCATTTACCATCTAGTAAAAGGACTGGGGTTCTACCAGAGGTAAAACCTCTCTATATGCATGCCTTAATTTAAATGTCAAATATACGTAGTGACAAGGGCATATCGACAGTTCTTATGCGGAGTGATATCAAAGTCTTCTACCCCAGCTAGAATGTTTTCTTTACGATTCAACTAATATCTGTGTATTTCAGTAACTGTAAAAGCCAAAATGCATTATCCAAATTGGGTGAGCATAATTATCAAAAATATTGAGTATATGTTCTGGAATCTGTTTTGTGCTCTAAACATTCTAAGACAAGATGATGATAGATATAATCACATTTGTATAGAAGTATGCGATTGCCCTGGATTTTAGTAGAGATATGTCTTTTTGATACACATTATTAGTTAGCATCACCTTAACCTAAGCAAACTATGAGACAAAGAAGTGCAAGCATGATATAACCAATTTAAGTACATTTTGACATGAGAAAGAAAAACTCTTCAATCTTATCTTGAGTAATTGGCATGCTTTTATAAGAGAAATCAAAAAGTTAAATTTTCGTCGTTGGTTCTAAAGGGAGGGCTTAAAAGTTTCTTATACATCATTGGTTTTGATTGCACAGACATGGATAGAACCAGCGAAACTGGCACATAAGTTGTGTAAAATTGACTCCTTACGTTAAAGTAGTAACACATGTAGGAATAAAGTGACCGATTGAGACACGAGGGGGCGTGGGGGAAAAACCTATACACATACACACACACAGACATACATATATATGCACATTTGAATTTGTATGTAAATTGAGGAGTCTTCTATTTTTTCTGTATATTTATTGATTAATAGTTGGCCGGATTATTATATGAAGGCGACTTTGGGTGGACATCCCTTTTTTCACTTTGCATTTCTATCATTTTTCGCCAATTAATTTGCATATTATTTCCCAGACTTTTCTCTCCTTGTTTATCAGGTCAAACAAATAAGTAAAACATATTACTAGAGAATTTCATATCCGATATTCCTCTGGTGATGATTGCTCATTTGTTTTTTCACTTTGCTCTAGCAAAGTTTAGTTTCAAGTGATGTAGGTGCTAACATATATAATGCTAGTTCCATTACATCTTTCTTTTAATGATCCCTCAACCTGTCTATTGATCAATGTCTATTTACAAGTACAAGAAGTACCAGTTCAAAAACTATCATCATCATCATCATCATCATCATCTGCACCTTATCCCACTAAGTGATGGTGGTGTGAAGTTTATAGTGTCAATTAATTGTCTAAAATTAGTTAACACTACAAATTCACACAAAAAGCAAAGTGGCAAAGTTTTATGCCGGATGCCCTTTTTCAATGAAATTCCAAAACCATCATCATCATAGGTCTTTCCACTTGCATGGAAAATGATCATGAGTTGAGAGATTTGCTCTAGTCATGTCCCATTACATGATTGATATTGTAAAATCAACATGTACATCATGGAACATGCCCAAGTTCAAAAACTAATTCCATTATATTTTATTCTCTCAATACATGGGCAGCATTACCATGCTAAGTCCATTTGTTAACTAATTCACTGACCTCCACCCTAATCGAGCTTAGGTACTGGAATCCATTCGTATTTATTGGCCTCTAAACTCTACTACCTCTAGGCAGTGCTTTCTAGAGACTAAAAAAATGTACTTAGCCTTGCTCTACTATTATTAGATCCTCCCTGTCCACAAATTCAATTTAGAAATCATTTCTTTTCCAGTGCTGTCTGTCTAACAATATCATCTCTTGTTCCTTTGCCAAATTTTACATCATTGAAACAAATAAATTTCAAGTATGAAAAGTTGATAAATAACTGAATTAATAAGTACGCAAGTAATTTATTGGGTAGCCAAAAGGCCGTTTGATTCTTAAATACTTTTATATAAATGTTTGTGTGTTTGTAACAAATAACTGCATTTGTGTAGTTGCTTAAGAATTTGGTGGAGAGAAGAAGAATGGTAAAGGCATGGTTAAAAACTGCATCTGGTCTCAAAGTTCAGCAGCTTGACATACAGCAACAAGCTCTAAAACTGACAGCAAATAGGTTTGTTCTTCCGTTTTGTCCATAACTTCTATTTGTGCTTTTCCATTGGTTTCTTGTTATCCATTGATTGTAACAAATTTTTTTGCAGCATGTACGGATGCCTGGGATTCTCTAACTCCAGATTCTATGCAAAACCCTTGGCAGAACTTATAACACTACAAGTAAGAAGTTTATTATTTGGTAAAAAGTAAATAACAACCTTCTAGGTCTGCTGATTGGAGAGGAAGATGCTATTGACTATCTTATGTATTTGTGCAGGGAAGGGAGATTTTACAGAGCACTGTTGATCTTGTTCAAAATACTCTAAATTTAGAGGTCAATCTTGTACATAATTGCTTCGATCTAGTATTTACATAGATATCTCTCTTTTAACTGTTCTTCT
Organism: Rehmannia glutinosa; assembly: GCA_016081115.2. NCBI lineage: Eukaryota > Viridiplantae > Streptophyta > Magnoliopsida > Lamiales > Orobanchaceae > Rehmannia > Rehmannia glutinosa. The sequence continues at coordinate 18,679 of JABTTQ020001680.1, read as the reverse complement.
GAAACCCTGAAGCTAGCTTACTCTTTTTCAAGCAGGTTATTTATGGTGATACCGATTCAATAATGATATATAGTGGCCTTGATGATATTGGCAAAGCTAAATCAATTGCAGGGAAGGTCATTCAAGAGGTGCGTTTTGAGCCTATATTGCTAATTATTGGTAATTAATTTGTTCCTGCTTCGAGAACGGGAGGGAGATATTCAGTACTTCATCAATTCAGTATAAAAGAGGTTTATCTGTTTCTTGATTGTATCATTACAAGAATGCATATGACCCAATATAGTTTTTATAATAGCATTGAATTGATTTGACAATTTGATTTAAGTTAAAGTTTTCTGGAACATAAAGCTTGGATTATGACTTAACATGGAAACTTGATGTACTGGAAGATTGTTTCCATCTGCTAAATACTTGTAGCATATTTTGTCTTGCACAAGTGGATGTACATGTTCTCTAGTTTAAAGGCCTAGCATAATGTGATACATAATATGACTCTTATATGATTTTGATAGGTGAATAAGAAATATAGGTGTCTGGAGATCGATCTCGATGGATTGTACAAGAGAATGCTGTTGCTCAAGAAGAAGAAGTATGCGGCTGTCAAAATGCATTTTAAGGATGGTACATCTTACGAGGTGGCTTCTTTTATACTTGTTGATTCTGTTTGCACTAAAGTGTCTTATCTTCTGTTTGCATTACTTTAGTGAGTTTGGTGCAGGTTATTGAGCGGAAAGGTCTTGATATGGTTCGACGTGATTGGAGCTTGCTGTCAAAGGAATTGGGAGATTTCTGTCTCAGTCAAATATTATCTGGCGGGTCAGTTTACTCTCTTTGTGCATTTTGTTTCTAGGATAAGTTGATGATTTTTAGCCTTCATCCAAAGCTTATTATTTATATGGCTCAAATGATTTCAGGTCCTGTGAGGATGTTGTTGAAGTAATACACAATTCTCTTATGAAGGTACTTTTCTGAGCTTGTATGTATTCTCACCCAGATTTTAGATGCTTCCTTATGGTTTATTTCTGTTTCTTGGTTTTGAGTGGTCATTAGCAGATAGACATATATTAGCTGTCTCATGGTGTTATAGATTAATTTGGAGTCTGCTTTTGGAACTAAATTTAATGTCTAATCATTGTAGAAAAAATTGTGTGAAAACCTTTGTCTCGATGACTTTGTGAGAATTGTTCGATAGGGATAATACAAGTAGTATCTGACTGTCTGCTGGTACCTGATCGCATGTGTGCTAGGAGAGTCATATCTCGTGTCCCTGGCTGGAAGTAAATATGTTCAAAATACAAGAGCAAGCTCGTGCACTGAATTATCTCCTTGTGTCTTCATAAGGAAAAAAATTGTATGAGGAAGTGTATTGGATCTTGATGACTTATTTTTTGTGACATTATTTTACTTTTGTACTATCTACCTGCCATGTGATGGAAGAAGGAACTTGAATTGTTTTTTTTTTTTGTGTGTGTGTTTGTTTTTTTCTTTTTCTTTTATGTTTTGATTTGTAAGCAATTATATGCTCAACTCTATTTCTGGGAGAAAATTTTAGGTAGCTCTATTACAGAAAAGCCACGAGTAAATGGCATATAATTAATTGCAGGTACAAGAGGAAATGAGGAATGGGCAAATACCACTGGAAAAATATGTCATCACTAAGACGCTAACTAAACCACCTGAAGCATATCCTGATGCTAGAAATCAGCCTCATGTAGAAGTAAGTTTATTGCATAACAAATGATTCATATCATTTAGTATCACCCTTCTTTATTAAATTTACACTTTCATACGTGGTTCTTTAGGTAGCACTTAGAATGAAGAGAAGTGGTTATGTGACCGGTTTTTCTGCTGGAGATACAGTACCTTATATCATTTGCTGTGAGGAGGTCTGGCACTGTTTCTGTTTCTTATCTTTCTCTGCTTACCCTTCTTGATAATGCAGGTCTAGTGCATACTAGGCTCTTGCAATTCATAATCTTCACATAAAATTAGATAGTACATGATAACCTGTCGCCTGTATATTTATAGGGAAAGGGTTCTACTACCTCGGTCGGAATCGCCCAGAGAGCAAGACATCCTGATGAACTGAAAAAGGACAATGAAAACTGGATAATTGACATTGACTATTACCTAGCACAGCAGGTATGACATTTTCTAGCCTTTCTTTAATAGTAGAAGCTGTTATTGTGTGTGTGTGTGTGTGTTTTCTTTTTGTTTTTAATATGCTGCTCGTTCTTCTGTTTCATATTGCACAAAACCTTCACCAAAATGTTATGCAGATTCATCCCGTGATATCGCGTCTATGTGCATCAATTCAAGGTACAAGTCCAGCACGTTTGGCTGATTGTTTGGGGCTTGACTCATCAAAGGTTAAGACATCTCTCTCTCTCTGTGTGTGTGTGTGTGTGTGTGTGTAATAATAATAGATATATGTATATATTTGTTCAAGCATTTGCGCGATAGCAATCTGGTTATGGCATATGCTGAACTGACAGTTGAATCTCAATTCATCAGTTCCAGAATAAATCAAGTGATTCCATCAGCAATGATCCATCAAGTTTGTTGTCATTGGCATTAGATGACGAAGAGAGGTACTATCTCTGTCCATACATAAAACGTTCAGACTAAATCAGCAACCTACCCATGGTCAAAGTTTTGATGTGGTTTCCTCGTTGACGTAATACCAGATATATATTGAATCAAAGTTCAATCAACACGATGTTTCCTCCTTGCGTGTGTACTCAGCCTTGATTTTTTTTTCCCATCTTTTCATTTCGAGGGTGATAAGAACTAATATTTGTTATACTGGTTTTCAGAAAACCACATCATCTTGCATCCTTGAATTCTTCTGGTGTTTGTGTTTAAATCTGTGGATTTAATGCAATGTCTGAATTGCAGATATCGTGGCTGTGAACCTTTGGTTTTGTCATGCCCCAGCTGCTCAGGCACCTTTGGATGCTCGCCAATATTTAGCTCAGTATGTGCATTGATCAATACAAAGCCAGCAGACACGGAATCAACAAATAGTTTCTGGCACAATTTGCGCTGTCCAAAATGCCCAAACGAAAAAGATGGCGGGAGAATATCTCCTGCTACTATAGCTAACCAGGTACTTCCAATTTTGGCCTTTGTGAAAGAGCCAATACACGTAAATAAAAAGTATATTGCTCCATAAATGTTTTCGTTTATCGGTGTAATAGGTTTTAGTTTGGCTAATAGGTGCAAACCTTTAACTCTTGCCCAGTTTCACCAAAAAATAAAAAAAAATTAAACCTATAATGTAAATATAGAATTCTGTTGCAATTGCTTTTCCTTCCATTTGACTCTCCCTGTTTTTTATCAGGTAAAAAGACAAGCCGAAGGATTTATGTCAACATACTACAAGGGGCTGATGATGGTATTTACTTGAATGACTAAATCACATTGCTCCAAATGGATTATTAGGGTGCAATATATTTGACTGTCGCGCTAAATTTTGTTTTCTTACAGTGCGATGACGAAACTTGCAATTACACTACCCGTAGTGTGAATCTTCGAGTACTTGGTGATTCTGAGAGGGGAACTACTTGTCCAAATTATCCCCGTTGTAATGGACATCTTATAAGAAAGGTCTGTGCCTCTGAACTGTCCTTTTCAACATCATGTATTAGTTGATAAACTTCAGTTACTGAATTTTTTTTATGTTATTTACTCCAATCAGTACACAGAAGCAGATCTGTACAGGCAGCTATCGTATTTCTGCTACACTTTAGATACCGTGCGCTGCATTGAAAAGGTTATAATTTTTCTTTCTCTGAGCTCTCCTGCAATTCTACTTCCTTGTATGAAATATAGAGCCACTTATATTTGAGCTGCATTGAATTTTCAGATTGAGGGTGATAAAAAGTTGCCCCTGGAGAAAGAAATTGCTAAAATCCGGCCTATGGTTGAATTGGCAGCATCAACAGTGCAGAAGATCCGTGACAGATGCGCTTATGGGTGGGTTCAGCTGAAAGACTTGATTGTTTTAGTTTAACTTAGAAAGTGCGTCTCTTAGTTTGTACAGAAAATAGATTGTGAAATCATGTTTCATAACTCTGCTTATGTGAATACCGAGTGTATAATAAATGAAATTGTTGTATTGGCACCTGTTGCCTGTTTTGTGAACTCAATTAGTTCCATCATTCCATGTATCTTCCCAAACATTGTTTGTAATTTTAGGAATAATTACAAAAACACCCCTGAGGTTTGGGTTAATTACAAAAAAACTAAAGATGTTTCAAAATTACAAAAATCCCTTCAGTTAAATTTTCTTAAATTTAAAGGGGAAATGTAATATTTTTGTAAATGTGAAGGGGTTTTTTGAAATGTTTTTCAAATCATCAAAAAATGAATGAACCTCAAACTAGTTTTATGTAAATTTAAAAAACTCTGGGTTTTTTCGTAGTTACTAAACCTCATGTGTTTTTTGTAATTATCCCTTAATTTTATGTTAGCAAAAAAATTTATGACAGCTATGGCTGACTCGTTCTATCGCTTGAATAGTCTTTGCCGGATTCACCAAAAGAATGAACCTTAGTTACGCTAGAGTTACTACTCGGCTACAATTTGACCTGGGTCAATTTGGGTTAAGTTTGGATTCACTGGTTGGGTTGAGCCGATTTTTGCAGAAAATTTGTCAATTAGAATCTGACTTATTTAATTATTCGTGTCAGACTTGCAAACTCAGGCTGAACCTGTTTATTCAGGTGTAATCCAAATCTGACTTGAAACCTTTATGTTTTAACAAATTTGATACCTCATCACTGGTTGTACGAGTTAATTTTTAACTTAAAAATTTATAATTACATAAAAACAAAAGCAATACAATAACAACACAAACAAGTTAATTGGATCATTTTAGGTTGACCTGAACTAGACCAGTAGACCTATTTATTCGTCATGTTATTCGGATCTGACCCAATTTTAACATTGCCAAGCCTAAACTCCAACCCGCTTATAACATATTAGGTTCGTGTTGTGTCAAAAATTGTCACCCCTAATTTGACTATTATCACCCACTAGATTTTACTAACATGACCATCAGATCTCAGGTTCCGAAAGAAAACACCAATGAGAAATTTCAGACGAGCAAAAAAGGAGTGCATCAATTTATATGTGAACATATTCTACAAATAATGTTCATTAGACAAGTTGGGAGCAATAAGAGAACAAACCAGATTTACATATGCTTTTCAGAAAGAAAGAAAAGGGACACTGTTTGGGCCAATTATAAACTTCCACAGGTAGACGCATATGTTGACAGGCATCGTAAGTTTTGCATTCCACTCATTGCAACTCTCCCACAGGTGCTTCGTTCAGCCACAGGAAATGTATGAAGTCATATAGTTTCGCACTTACACTAACCTGCCCAGAACGTAACGTTGCAAAATATGTCATATAAAAACCAAATACAATTAAGGTGTTGACTGCTCTCAAAAGTTACAGTTATTAGTGTAATTTGCTGATGTACCTTGTATGGTGTTGGGTTCAACCTCCTCATGTGATCAGGTCGCATCAGGTTCAATTGGTTAATGCACCGTTCTCTGATCAGTTTAATGGGTGGTAATTCTTCTCTTTCTTTTCCTGCAGATGTCCCAAAATAAATATTGCCCACAGGATTAGTAATCAACAAATGCCAGTTACCAAAATCTTCATACGAGTACATAAGATACTATCTTCAAACCTCAAGGTTCAATGAACATGTAAACTAATAAAAAACTTAATGTAAGTAACGACTGAAAAATGTAAGGTATTTAAAGAGATTAGAAAGTCATGTTGTATATGTAGTAGGCTTATTTATGAAATATAAAATACGAAAAGTGACAACTTTTTTCTAATTCTGTCTATGAATTATTGTTGTTTCGGAATATATGACAATATTATAGGCCAATTTTGAACTTCTGAAAATGTCGAAAGGCAAAATCATCTATCAAGTCCAAATACTATAGCATCATAATCATGAAATGAAAGCATTGATAGATTATTTATTTTTATTTTTTTAATTTATTTCTCAAGTTGCTGGTGTACCATCACTGACTGGCTGCATAAACTTGTGAACGCCTAGGTATAGTATATCTGAGGCACAGAGAAAGTGCACTTGGTATGGATTTAACTCTGTCATGGGAGCGACACTAGAAACAAAAACATTACCTGATCTACCAGGCCAAAAACACTTCAGAAGCTCCTCTACACGCTTTGGCACCACATATGCTCTCTTGGATTCATTAAACGGATGACGACACAATATTCGTTCACCTACCTGCATATAAGAGCAGATAAATTGACAGGTAAGAGGAGGTGGCACCGTGGCAGACAGAAGAGAGTGCTTATGACCAATTAACAAGTGTTATCTAATAATGATCCTACACATATTCGAGCAATTAACGCGAATAACTTAATAAGCTTGTACTTCATGGTGTAAAGGTATAACAAGATGAATACATAAGATCAACTTCCTCAGTTTCGAGTGTCACGTATATGACCATCACATGTCAAGCAGATGTACAAAACCGTAGATACCCAGTACTATGTTAGAAAAGAAATTGACTAACCACTAAATTCCCATGAAGACTTTTCTCAAGAGTCTTAATTCCAACTTTTTCACGAAAACTGGTACACGTACTAAATTTTGTTCAGACTTAAAAAATTTCAGAAAAGCACTAGAATTGTTAAGACAATAACATATCTGAAAATTCTCACTAGAAAGTTGCAGGGTAGAAGAATAATATAGAACTCTAGGGAGCATTTACAATTATGAAAGTAGACAATCAAAAAATACCTTCGGCGATGGTTCATTCTCCCCTGTCATAATGTCCACAAGAGGATAGCCTTCCTTCCCATATAATCTGTAGCATCTTTTTTTGCATGGAATGGAGACCTGAAACCAGAGCTCAATGAATCCCCTAATACAATCATGATGTGATATCAAGAGGATCAATCAAACCTTTGAAACATCTTCAGAAAGCTTGATGCGAGGTTGATTATTTATTTCAACCAATTTGAAGACCACACCGAGGGCAGGTTGAGCATAACATGTAACCAAATGAGTTCCAATTCCAAATGCATCAATTTCGTGGCCCTGGCCATATGATGATAGCATACCATCAATACAATCCCAATCAGTAAACTAGACAGGAGGTATACTAGAAGATTACCAAATTTCAGTATTGGCCAACTCCCCATCTCAGTGTGCGTGCATTCATGTATTAAAATATAATTATTCGAACAGTGGAAAAATTCAGTGAGTTCACAAATGCAGACTACTGGTGTCTGAAATATCCATCCAAGCTAAAATTATTAAACCAGCTTCACTTTGAGCTCTTGCCCTTAGCATTGTCACAAAAGAGAAAAAAATTTATTATTGGAATTTCTAGGCCATTCACATACCATATAACTAGGTAACAAATGTAATTTATTCATGCCACATGGTTGTTCTGTTTTCAGTTGATCTCAAAAAATAGGGCACATGAATTCTGAGTCATCTGCTGCATAAGGGAACTGTGGGAATTTCAGAAGAGCATATTAATCATTTTGAAAAATTCTTAAGTGATTTGCTTTGCAGCCATGACATACAAGTAAATGGTAAAATTGTCAGCTGAAGGATTTTTGGTAGAGTAAATGCAGTCAAAAAATGATATCAGGTACAAGGTGAAAGAACAAAAAAGCCATTACTTCCTATTAAATAAAATGGAAAGTGATAGTCAAAACAATCATCGAAGCCCAAAATCTACAAAGATGCATATTTTCGCTGACATTAAAGATCCATGAAGTGATAAGCTTTTGAAATCTACTATATATTTGCCTTTACCTGTTTGTTTAAAGCATCCAAAGTTTCTTCATTGAGGTCATTACTTGCTGTAATGTTTGTCCTTCCAAAGTCTGCCACCCCAAATTCCTTCTCGATAGCCTGAAAGAATTTTCGAGTCTCACATGACTGGTAGGCAAGATCACCAGAGTCCAGTCTAATACCTAATGCTTTATACCTGCAGAAAGGACATTTAGAAAGAAAAGGTATCAAAAGAATATAAATTACTGCCAGCAGAAATCAGACAAATAAATTGGAGATTTGTTTTTTGGGCAAGGAAACGGGGGATCCATTTGTAGAACACTCTTGGACATACTGGACTGCAGTCAAGGTGGAGTCAGGTGGCTTTGATATCATGAACCACAACAATAAACACAAACATAACTGTTGGAATCATTTTCTAATGTCAACTCCACACCTTTTTACACCATGTATGCAGACAGAATTGGCACATGTATCAGTGGGTGATCTAACTGTCGCAGGTCATTGGGTGTTTGAATTTGTGAATAATGTTACAGGTCATTGGGTGTTTGAATGTTTAATAGCTGTGAATAAAGTTTACATGATACAAGTATGTTACCCAGTTGTAAGCCTATCTTAGCATTCTCATCTCTGCTACCCTCATTTTTTTTTTGTTCGTGTTCAGCGACTACAGAAGAGTGGATAAAAACATTATTTATTCAGTATCATCCCCACAGGCTAGCAGATAGATGATTCACAATGCATTGTAAAATACCGGTGTAAGCTGTTCTGACTCACCCTAAATCATTAAGAGCTAAAGCAACTGCACAAAAATTAGGAACACCGCTTCTCATAACCTGTTCACATGGATTACAAAGCCATCATCAATATAGAAAACCAATGAAATTGCACCTACAGATAAAATAAGTGAAATTTACATGATACATGGAACTTTGCCCGTATGAAACACCATCAAGATTCCGATGCATTAATCAAGCAACAATCCTATATGTATGATTTCATAATGCAGCCAAGTTATTCACATGCTTCAATATTAAATCATCTTCACAAATCTATTAATTTCATTAGTTTGATGGATAGTCATACTACTCTACTGGGAAAACATTGCACAGGCAAGGTAGATTACATGCAGTTGTTTCTCCAATGGCCCACATAATAATTATAAATTACATGCAATTGTTTCTCCAACAGAATCAGGAATAATGAATTCTTAATAAAGCATTCAGAAGCAACTATGTAACTCCGCAAAATGAACTATCTTACTTAGCATGAATATTATAATCCATGACAGAATCCAATGAACAGTTAATAATATATACTTACATCATATGTGTCGACGAGAGCCAAAAAGTTTTTTGGAAATGCAAGGGCATATGAGGCAAAAGCAGCTAATTCACTTTGGTTTGTTTCCCCGAAAATTCCACCTAATAACTGTGACCACTGAATTGATGCAAAATTTATATCAGTTAACATCTTTCAAAAGCAAATAAGATTTTCAATATGTTCAAACATGTGCAAATGCATGCATTTATGAGTTTCAAGAGCAGAAAGACATATGAACCTTCTTTCTGAGGCTCCATGATATTTAACTTCATCACACTAAAGTACGCGAGCTGTTAAAACACCAAACTATCTTCCAAAGTTTGACAGGTAAAGTAGACAACGTATAATTCTTGGACATAATGGCACTTAAAATGGCTGCTCAAATGAGTCTCCAACAAGACAGTCTTGTTTCTTTTTTCACGATTGTTTAGCAGAAATCAGTCGAAGTATAGGCCCATGCTTTAATTTTTACACACAAGTAAAGGCCAATACTTGTGCACAAATTTGTTAATTTTCACCTAACTTTGGAACAGTACGTCAGAATCCGTACAGACCATCTTTTCTGGCATTATTTCAAGAAAAATAACCTAACTTCAGATTCCTTTTCAAGAAGTGATACACATCAAGGACATCAAGTGCTTCATAACTGGTTCCAAACTTGCAGAATGTTTTCCAGCTGAGAAAGATAGTTGTGAGAGAAGCTGTGTTCGGAAGCATTGCAATTCCCTCAGAGTACATGAATTTGAAAGTACGTATTTCGTGTGATTAGTAGTTCAGAGTGCAAACCAATTATTGTTAGCCTACTACTTAATTATGGTTTGAGCCTCATGGTATCAGCTCCTTGCTTTCACAAAAGTCATAAACAACAATATCACACTTTCAAGACTATTTGCAGAAAAAACAAATTACGTGATAAGGTCCTCCGAAGCATAAAACTGAAAGTTAAGAAAGTAATGATGGGAAATTACATTCACAGTTTTCAAGATTGAACAAACACTTTAAGCACGATATAACAATATTTGAAGGCAAACTAATAGCCAATATGTTTTGCAGATAAATATGGTGACTCAAGGCAGATTCAAGAATGGTGTAAAACAAATTCTGGATGAGAGAAAGATAAAATGCATGGTAAAACAGTAACAATAAATTCATCAGACCTTTAATTTGCTTAACCATGCCTGCACCAGACTTACAAAATCCTCACAAATATTTGAGCTATCAGAACTCTTGAGTGACTTCTCAGTGATCTCATCAGGGCTCTGCAAAATCACTTGATTGAGTGAGATAAGTGATGAATTGCGGAGCAGCGGGTAACTGGAGAATGAGAAACTGTGATCCAAGCACAGTTTTCTTAGAGAACTGTATATTGAGTGGCTAAAATATTCCTTCCAAGAGTCCACGTCAAAGCTAGTTTGTACTGCTAGCTCCACTCTTGGGGCCAAGTTCAGGCGCAGGCATCAACAATTCATATCATCTCATAAGTAGACTACTCTAGGAGCATGACAAAAAAAAAACCACCATGCCTTAACTTTATTTGAAACAGAAATTATATGCTAAACCAATGTGTTTGAAACCAATTCTACCCTGTCCCAGTTTCTATACAGTATAGTATGTAATCAAAATTTTCGTTTCATCCAAAAACTTGTCTGGACAATCAAAATTTAAAATTCTTCCAACACATGTCACTATAAGAAGAAAAAGAAAAAGGCAAGATATACTAAATCACGTAATCTACATGCAAAACTTCTCTAAGAAGTATCAGTTTCCCCCAGAAGGAAGGAACTTCTAGACAACTGGCAAAAAGGAACACACACGCGTCATGTTAACTCCTTATGATCCTCATAAAAGTCTTTTTTTTTTTAAATAAGACTGCTAAAATAATGCAAAAATGAGATTTAAAAACAGCATAAGTTGTGATAAAAGTCTGACAATTGAGTGGAATTGAGTAAAGATTTGCTTTGGACAATTTCTAACATGCATAATACATATGTTACGTACCATAAATGAGCTGACAAAGGCATGAGAATGTGTTCCACGGAGTGGTATTCCAAATAATTTTCCAGCAGCAACATTGCTGTCAGCACCCAATAGCAAAAAAAGATGAGCCTTACTGACGAATTATTAGGATTAAAAAGAAACGAAAATGAAAAGTAGAACAAGAAAAAGATGTGTATCTACTATAGAATCTGCAGATTTCCTGCTGATCCCAAGAGATAGGACCCATATTTTCTACAAAAAGCTCCAACGTTTATCCGTCGGGTCACCAGCTTGGGGTTATGAATTACTCTTAGAAATAGGGACGGGAGAAGTTATACAGATCTTGTGTACAAAAATCAACGACAAAGCTAACTACTAAATTCACATATCTTGGACAGAGTAAACAAAGCAATTCAATTGGAGACCTACCGGACTGGTGGTCCAACCCAGGCACTTCTTTCACATTATCAGACCACATAATGAGTGAGAACTAGGGAGACAATTTGGTGTAATAAGAAGAAGCTGGCTGAAGTCTTTCCTAATATAAATAAGTAATTTTCAAACCAAATTCGCTATTGAACAAATTCCACAATAGCTGTGTATTCATACTTTCACTTATTTGCCTGGTCCCATGGTCTATGTTATTTCATAAATCATGAGCTTTCATGAATCCAAGATCAAGACAAAATATTACCTAAAATGAAAAAAGTATTTTTACTAGCAATGAGATTTATTAAAAAAACGAAAGAGTATCTCATAATAATAAATTATGAAACTTATATTCACATGCAAAGTGGAAGGTAATCAAGAGTTCTTGGGTTTTATAAATCATATGTATTTAATTAATTTGGGCATGCCATGGACACAAGATACTGATTTTAATGAACTATCCATGTCTTGTGTCCATGCCATTGATATCTTGTCAAGGTTGACTTAAAATCAGTATTTTGATGAACTATAAATCAGAATAGTTCAACCTGCTAAATCAGAGACCATAAAGTGATATGCCCTCTTTAGTATCTGCCAGTTTCAGTCATGATAAGTAAAATACAGTCACAAGAAGCATTATGACAGAACGGCAAAAGGAAATCCACTAATGGAAAGAATGGAAATATATTTGATGTCCTGATGTAAATCACCTCGTCGCATCAAATCCACCCATATAGCAATACTTTGATGCCCCTATACCCCCATCAGGTCCCTGCATGAATAAGTGACAAACAACCGTCTGATGCTCTAGAACAAAGATCAATCCTTAAAAACCAAACGAGATAAGCAACATATATGACCTGTGCCCGTCGCAGCCCAAATTCAAGAAGTAATTTGGACTTTCCGGCAACAAAACGATGCCTTGCAGCATTTGTAGCAACCAATGACGCATAATTTATAAGATTTACAAGTGGCGTTTCAAGCAATTGGACCACCTTAAAAGATTATGACAATCATTAATAAGTAAAGATAAAGATTAAAATGAATAATCAGCTGATTAAACCAACATGGGTAATGAATAATCAATTTGTAGAAGGATCGCCAAAGAGGTACTTACAGCTACTGGCCCTTCAACCCTCATCAAAGGTATTTTTGGAAACACAACAAATCCTTCGGAAATGGCATGTATCTCCACATCGGAACAATCTATTCCCCGAAGGTAGTCATAGAAGCCAATCTAAGGTCAAACATGGATAAGTCCAACATTTCTGAACTAAAATATAGCATGTTATGGGGACAAGATTACGCTAATAATATTTTATTTTCCATCTAAATGTCTGCCCAGGATAATCATTTTTTAGGGCAAAATCACAAAATATAAATGGATTACAAAAAGAGCAGATTCTGTTAAACAAGCAGTTCATAAAATAGTATCAAAAATTGGTAATTGATGTTGCTGATTACATGATTGAATTAAAATCAAATGTAGATCATGAAATGACCACAAGAACATAAAATAGTATCAAAAATTGGTAATCATGTTGCTGATTGAAATTAACAAAAGCCATCTGTCTGACTGAACAATAAACTCAACGTATAGGCCTGTATTCTACTTTATTGCATATTGCTCAATTTCTCAAATATGATTATGGCCTTGTGACTAACCTCATACATAAAAGTTCAACCAATGTAACATCTTGAGTGCCTGCATAATTTTATTGCCTATAATATACAGAAGCCTCAGAGGCGAATTTTCAAGTTATACTCCAATTAAGTTTATCTGCAGTTATTTACTCATGTCTGCGCCTGATCAGCTAATTTATTCGCCAAATCACATTAATTTTGCAATTAGATGTAACAAAACTTGTGTGATTATTACCTATCGTTCATTAAACGATAATTTCAAATTATAGTATAGATATAGCTTAGTAATTTAAAGGATTGATAGATCTGATACGTGATCTTAACATATACAATTTGATCAGAAAAATTGTCAGAATTTATTACTTGGAAAAATGATTTTAATAGAAATCAACTATGTACTATGTAGACATTGGCAAATCAAGTAAATCAATATACCTCGCACGATGGAGGTAACGAGGCTTGAACAAACGCAATCTCATCCTCTGTAAATCTAAAGTTAGCAATAAACCTTATACACTCTTCTAGACCAGCAAAAACTGTATACTCCCCGCCAAAGGGGTTCCTCCGAAAATACAAGTCAAACCTGAAGAAAACATAATGTCACATGTAAGAAATTGTTCAAACTCGGATGACAACATATTCTCCTTATTAGTCTGTACTGGATCAAAAATATTACTAAAGGGCCAAAACTATTAGCATCTGACCTTGCACGGCCAATAGGAAATATAACCAGCTTTTAACTGTAGGCAGATCAGGCATAATTTTCAAGCAGGTTATCCAAAGATGATATTATGATACTTATCTATCACAAACTAATTCCAAAATTTATCAAAACAGCAGGAATTTTCTTTATTATGGCAGTATAATTTACAAACTACAGCACATGTCAGAATTCGTTGTTGAAATTCATATGATCATTACTCTATCAAACAATTGAAACTTAGTTACAAGAGCTATTGAACTTAGTCTGCTGCTGACCACGAGCTTGTACCTCAAGTGGTATTGTTCACCGTTTGTAAGGGTGTTGACCAGGATTCGAACTTGTATCTTTCAGTTTCTTTGAAATTTATCCCTTCCCCTCCAACCACTACTCCCAACTTATTAAAAAAAACTTAGTCTACTGCTAAGAAGACGTGTAATTTTTTCAGTCATTTAAAAGCAACAACCACAAAAATGCACACAGGCCCAACTAGGACTCAAGTTAATAGTCCTATCAAATAATTGAAGTACGAAAGGCAGCCACAAATTGCCAAATCTCTCTGAACCAACTCTGACAAAAATCTACAACTCATCAACAATTTCGCTGACGATCACTCAGGCACTCCACAACCCTAGCGCATTTATCACACCAATTCTGTGCCGTATTTCTGACTAGCTAATACAACCTCGCAAATCAATCAAACTTTACAAACAAACTTGCAAGTAATTAACTGATCAACAGAAAACTAATCCAGCAAAAGAAAGAAAGTAGACAATTACACTGCGCGTTCATTGTGCTTGCCGCCTTTCCAGTAAGCATAGGCCATGGTGAACTGATAAAGATCGTTCAATAGAGGTGTCACCATTGGATTGGTGGGACCGTCGATGCCCACTGCTTGCTTCTCTTCTTTAGGGCCATTCGCCACCACCCCCGCCGCCGCCATTTTTTATTTTCTCCAAAACCTATAATTCAATCCAATTCAATAAACTTCCTTCCTGCAGCTATATATACACACAGAGTAGCGGGTATATGCGCATCAAAACGTCGGGGAAGATGGTTGTTATCGTTAAAAACGAAGCGTTTCGGGGCAGAGAATTAGAAATTGAACTCTATTCTGTTGTGTGAATTTGTGCAATGTATATATATAATATTCAAAGTAAATTTGAAGTAGAAAGTGAAGTGGTGCAACGAGGCAAGCAAGTAATGGTTGTGGTGAAATATAGAGCCAAAAACAAAAAACCAAAAAAAAAAACCAAAGACAAATAATTGAGCTAAAAATTTATAAGGGCCTCAAAATTGACCTATTAATTTGAGTGTATTTAGCAAGTATCATTTTTAAACTAAAAGTATCAGTTTTTGCACTAAAAGTATCAGTCGTTTCACGATCTCATGGTCTCACATAAAACCTCCTCTTAAAAATAATAATATACTTTATTTATTTATTTTGGATAGAGTATTACTAAAAAGATTGATTGGTTTTTCAATATAGTATGTACTATAGATTGCATCATAACCTACAACATATAACAATTCAAATAAGATTCAAGATGCACTTCCTCAATAGGAATCAAACCACACACAAAATTATTACTACAAAACATTGTTTCTGATTCTTGAAGTGTTGGTGCTCGTTAAGGATTATTTGCAAACGACATGATGTTTTTGGTTTAAAAGTCGAAGATAGGAAGTAAAAAAAAAAAAAAAGGAATTTGTCGCACTTGATTTCCTTTAATTTAAATTTAGAACAACTAATTAATGATATTTGATAGTATTTATGAAATTGTGAATTTATCACTATTAATTTATGATTGATTAGTACTATTAAGTTCCGTGGGGTAGGCTTTATATAGATGTAGGCATTTCAATGTGCTCTTAGTTGCCCCCTTAAGAATCCAAAGGTGGTGGCCGAGACCTTTTGGCTTCTGACAGGGAGAAGTTAGGGGTTGCAAGACAAATCATAGCAATGTCCCTTTTAACATGGCAAGAGTCAATTATTTTCTTCCCAAATCCCAAGTCATGCTAGTCTTTCCAATTTCAGATCTCCCCACTTAGGTCCAAGTTGCCACAATATTGCTCTTGCCATTGTCTGCCAAATTTTCCACTTTAGTTTTACTAGAAACATCTATTCTTTTCACATTCCTTTACTAGAAAAGATTTTAGCTTCAATTTTTTTTTTTTTGAGGGGGTTTTAGCTTCAATTTGATATTGCTCATCCTATACTTTCGCTTTATCTATTACCATTCACATCTATCTTTATTTCGAAAACAAAAAAACAGACTAATATTCTTACACTATTCAATTATTCTTACTTTTTGATTCACCAATTACATCAAATCATTATTCACTATTTGTATATCACATGAATGATCATCATCATATTTTTATCTCATATCCAGTTACTAAAAGAATTCGTTACCAATACATTTCATTGCTAATCAGTGGCGGAATCAACTTCTGAATTATGAAATACTAAAACACTGAAGTATATTAAAACAATTCCAAGAATAATGACAAATTACTTATGGCTTTGGTGACGGCTTGATTTCCGTCCTTAATCAATCCGTAAAGTTTACGCCAAAATTTAGCAAAACATATTAAAGACAGGTTAATGACAAATTTATGACAGACTATTTTCGTCGCAATATATATTTTTAAAGCTTAATTTATTTGGCAATTGGTTTACGATATGTTGATAATTAACGACGGATTATGTCGATAGGAAACCATTTACTAAATGAAATGGCGGCGTTTTTATTTAACTAGCAACGAGTTTACATCCTTAGCTAAATCCATAGCTAAAACGTACATCATATACACGACAAAAGCCACACCACACCACCGTAAGTAAATTATTACATATTTCCGTATTTTTCTTGCAATGAATTATACTCTCGTTACATTTTCATCTCATATCTATTACATATTGATAATTCATTCTTCTTTCTACAATTCATTTGTCATAGAAAAAGTAAATGAAAAAATGAAAGAATGCTCTTTTGGGTGTCGTAGTGTAAGTTTGTGACATTTGTTTTATCCAAATTTTTCTTGTCACAGTCCAGCAGTATATGCCCAAACGGACACGTTGGATTTTCACCGCTAGAGATATGAATATGAGAAAATAGTTCCAAGTCTTTTCTTGAATGTAACACCGTCTTGTACTCATGCAAAACAGCATATGCTTTTATTCTATCTTTTGGCAAGAAAGACGACAGAAAATGGAGCTACTACATCACAAATTCCACAATATACAACGTTCGATCATTATATAATAATGTTCGATGTGTTCATGGTTTGCTATGTCCATAAACATTATTGGACTCTGAATGGTATAAAATCCATCTGTTGCAAACGCATGTATCCTAATCAAATATATTAAAACATTTGTAAGCATAAAATGCCCCAAGAGAGAACAGCATATCCACCTCTACACTTTGTTTAGCATTGCAATTTTCATTCTAGCAGAAAGACAAACTTGCACAAAATAAAGAAAAATGCATGGAATTTCGAGCAAATACATCAGAACAGCTTGGCTATGCCTAAATTACTTTCAACTAAGCAAGTCTAAGTAGAGCTATCAACAAGATGATGAGTCTAAGGTGAACAGGGCGTACATCAAGAACGAGATTTGTATTCCATACACCTTACTAATAACAACACTACTGATATACATATATCATTTTGCTGGATGGATTAAACCCAACTTTTTTAACATTGTACCACATAACAGCAAAATGTCAAGTGCTCCTATAATGCAGATCATTAAGGCTTTTCGACAAAAAACTAGCTTTGGCAATATATATTTGCTACGGTAGTGACAGAAAAAAAAAAAAAAAAAAAAAAAAAAAGAAGGCACTAGAACTTGACGCTTTCTGTTTTGATTTATACCATTAGCTGGTCGTCTTCCAATGTCTTAGTCGCCGCTTGGAAAATCAGGACGCTTCAGTTAGAAGATCTCACATATTCAACTGTGATGAAAAGATCGGATTAGTGACAAAGTTTGGCAGTAGATGGTCTCCTCCGGCTATGCATACGTCTAGAGTATTCTCTTTCAAATTGGATATTTGTGTTTCAAAAGGAAATGACGATGTTGCTTTGACTCCTACATAATAGCCCAGATATCAACAAGTTAAGAAAACCACGATACAATAAATGCAAGTAATTCTCGTACTTATCCATATTATCACCCTACCTAAAAAAATTAAATTGAAAGACATGAAATATCTGAATGGGTTAACTTGGATTCTAGTTTTTACCTGCCGAACTAGTTTGAGGACAATCATCGTTCAGTGATTGACAAGGCAGCACCTTCTCCTGAAAAATTTCCTTTCATCAAGAAACACTGTATTGCTCTTGAAATTGTACGTAAAACTCTGGACTATGTGAAAAAAACTCACTTTAGAAGATCTGGAGATCTGAAAGGAACCAAAATGATGCCGCGTGGATGGTTCTAATTCAAATGAAGTTTTCGAACCAATCAAAGTGGGGAAATCAGTTACTGGTGCCTGCTTCACACAACTGTCTTGTAGCCTGAGTAATGCATTTGCCGAGATATTTTGATCCACGGAAATTGCTTTTGTCGTGTTCACATTTAAGGATTTATCTGTGTCGTAGATGTCCACTCTCGTCTGAGAAATTTGGTTAGGTTGCAGCATCCCCGGCAGGCAAATAGGATAAAGGCTTAATCCGTTTCTCATTGTTAACATCTACAATAATGGATTTAGAGTAAGCAACATGAATGCTAGTAATCAATCCATATACAATTTAATAGCAATACATGAACATCAAAAGAACCGAAACAA
>JABTTQ020001679.1:0-211596 GCA_016081115.2 Rehmannia glutinosa | reverse complement strand
TCTGCAGCACAAAACAGGTCAATCTTTGTGTAGTATGATCATTTATTCAAGGGAATAATTACAAAACAACCCCCTGAGGTTTAGCATATATATCTGATAGAAAAATCTGGTTGTCTTTAAAAATTCAAAACACCCCATGGGGATTTGTATTTACTTAACATATACCCCCTTCTTGAGGATGCACTCAAATAAATAAATACCAAGCGGACATGTATAATTTTGAAAGATAGTTGGATGGTTTTTTGTAATTATACTGAACCTCAAGGTATATTTTGTTATTATCCCTTATTCAACAGGTTCTCGAGTATTATAGTTTTTGAGAAGTAACTTTCTTTTGCAAAAGTTGGCAAAGGGAAGAGTTAGATGGTTAAAAATCAAGGCACTTACTGATGGAGCCAGAAGAAGAGACATGTAATCAAAGCTAAAATCAAGTAACATTGTTGAGATTTAGGTGCTGAACATTTCATGAGAGTTGGACATTACCTACGTTGATAACATCGAATTAATCGAGAATGAGACAAAAATGTTACGCTTTGTTGAAGTGCATGATTTTTAAATTACTATTAAGAATAAAATTGAAATAAAAATTGCTCCATCCATTACAATTATATAGTCCAGTTTTTTCCACACAAATAATAGTGGGTATTTGGAAAAGCAAATTATATCTTCAAACTTCTATAATATCCTTATTTAGTGGGGTAACTTAATCTTTGGTCATCCCTATACAAGATGCGCAGATTCCGTGAGGGTAACTTAATCTTTGGCCTATTAAATCCAAAGTGGGCGGATCCGGTGATTTTTAAATGGGGATACGACAGAATTTAAAAAAATATGCATATACATATCATTTAATATTTAGTGCTCATAGAACAAAACGCATCGCTTTTAAAATAGTTGATCATGTAACCGCATACATGAAAAATTAATACACATATATAAAAGAAATAATTAGAGTATTTGAGAAAACAAGAGACAACAAAAAACACTGGTTTGGTCATAAGCATTATTGATATTATTAGATTTTTCTTTGATATTTTTAGTTTTGTAGGTTTTGACTTTTCCATGTTTATTTATTCAAGTTAAGTCAATCTTTAATTTTGAAATTTATTGTGGGAATTTGTATTGTTTAATTTAGATTTAATTCTTTTTGTAAAAATAGGTACAAATTTATTTTAATTTTATTTTTTACTAAAACATGTTGGATTTTTTTTAGTTTGCCGTGATTAAATTTAGTGTTAATTACAAAAACTACCCAAAAATTTTAATCTAATTACAAAAATTAATTATATTTTAAATTACAAATACCATTACATTTGTTTTTATCTTAAAAACTCGCATCCTCAGACGCAGAGTATTTATATAGGGTAAATACTAAGCTCAGAGGATATTTGTAATTTTGAAAGATAAATGGAATTTTTTAACCGCTAAACCATAGGTAGATTTTGTAATTATCCCTTAAATTTATTTTTACTAATCTGCATGCATATTTTTCTTTTTTGGCTTATTCTGGTAAATGCACGGTACATGTATGGACTTCCTCTGATCCTCAGACAAATGGCTCATTTTCAAAGAAATTAAACAAAAGGATAAATTATTTTAGAAAAACAATTTATAGTAGTCTGAAAAATCACCGTAAATAGAATTAAAGATTAGGATGAGAAAACAAGAGGCTTAACGCACCTGGTTTTTCTTGAGGTCAAAAATTTCGTCTCGGCACACTGAAATTCAGCCCCATGGACCATTGTTTCAAAGCAAAATCCCATACTCATCCAATCTGTAAATTGATTATAAAATTTGCCAATTGACAAATAAACTATAAACTAGTATTATAACCTATGTACCGCGTATTAATTTGTCCAAGTCAAAATCCTACGACTATAAAAATATCGAGAGAGACATGCATACACTGTAAACAAATAAAAAATAAGTTAAGTTCTATAAAGTTTTAAATCCTTAAAAATTTGTCTTACGAAAAACAAACCTAAATTCGAAATGTATGCGTTGGACGGTTCCAGAGTATGCTTTCATTTTTCTTTTTTTTTTTTTTTATGAAATGTAAATTTGGACTTGGAAAGATTTCGTACTAACTAGTATGTATTTAAATGTAAGTATAGGATTAGTCACGAGAATCATTTTATGTGATTTGATTTTATATGCAAAAAAATCTGCTAGTTTATAAATTAGAAAATACTTTGTTGAAGTTTGTATTTGTTTTACAAAATTATATCCATGTCCATCATTTACGTGGAAAATATTTTTACGGTGATATCAATAAACAGGACATAGTCAGCAGCCAAACTACCTAGCCCAAACACAAATTTCTATTATTTTTTGGAGTCCTTTGTATGCTGTAGTTTATAGACGCTAATTGAGTCTAGGTGGAGCGACAGTAGAGTTAGGCCCGGATGACGGGGTTAGGTGGCCTAATCGGAAAAAAAAAAAATTAGGCGGACAAGAAGAAAGAAGCTCAGCATTTTTAACTGACTAAAATATCGGGTTAGTCGAGTGATTTTACAATGTAGGACCGTAGCGCAACCCAATTTTGTATTTGCCATGGACGGGCTTCGCATGAAATTTCGCCCTTGCTAGTGATGTAATTAAGTAATTTGCAAATAAAAATAAATATCTAAGAACTATATATTTTTGTTCTAATAACTCCTCATTTTTCAACTAATGCAAAATCGTTGTCGTTTCATACTTTCTCATATTATTGATGGTCCTAATCCACAATTCATGTAAAATTACTCGCGTTTTATTTCCTGTGTATAAATGTTTACTAATGGCTAAATAATGTATAAAAATAAATTAAAACAGGTGTATCCTCTGATGGCTGCCATGAGTTTTGTCACTGGAATGTGCATATTTCAGCTCTGCAAAGAATGTTATCCTCAATCCTGATGTCAGGTACATTTTTTCTTAAAAAAAAAAAAGGACATAAGAAATTTTCTTTAAAAGCTTTATAATTGTAATTGAAAATATTATGCTAATAAAAATGGAGTGTAATATGATTTAATAATTAGTATATAACATACTAATAGAATATTTCTAAATTTGACTCATTTTTTTAAATGGGGCACTCTCTTGTGAGGGCCGTCTCACGGATCTAGATCCGTGAGACGGAATCCATTTAAAATAACCCGCCCGGCCTAGAGAACCCGCTAATTTAGACTAACCAATCCTGCTGACCGCCGCGCTAGGTTTTCAAAATCGACCAATCCAGCTCATACCCAATACCACTAGCTAACAGAGCCCCAAGAAGAATCGTCTCACTCAATCGCACCACTAGCTAGTGTTCCCCAAAGAATGCGGTCGTCTCCTGGCTCGTGTCCTACTTCGTGTTTCCCCCTGAAAGCAGTCGTCTCCCTCGGGCTTTGGGACAGATATGAAACAAGATGAAAGCGAAAAAAATCCTCGGCTTGTATTCTTCTTCTCTCTCTCGACGTGAATTAACATAAAACCTCGGCTCGCGTTCTCTCATTTGTGTCACACGGTATGTAGAATTTCGATTGATTTACCTTTGTTACAAAAATATATGTATGAAATTTGTGTTAGTATTGGTGTTTATTATTGTAAGAAAAACTTTTTCTTCATTTTTTGTTTTCAGTGTGTAAGTTTTGTTGAAGAACAAAAATGGACAATATAAAAGTAGTTTGCCAAGAAGGTATGAATTCTTCCATTAAGCCTAAAAAGTATTACTTTTATAAATGTTAAAAGATCACTTTTTCAATCAAAAGTATCGATTTCTAATAAAAAGTATTGCATTTAGATGTTGTCACCTCATTGACTCTGGTGATGAGGGTGACGAAAATCAAAATTGACACGGATGATTTGTGATGTAATGCTCCAGAGAAGTTGAAGGTAATGTATTGCCTATCTTTTGTCACTTCTTTTCAAGTATTGATTTTCTAGTAAAAGTATCGGTTTTTCAATGAAAAGTGTCACTTTTTCAATGAATAGTATCACATTTCTAACCAAAAGTATTATGCTTAGATGTTGTCACAATTCTTGTGATGCTCCTCAAAACGACGAAGTCGATATTTTTATGAGTCTGAAATGATACAACACTCCATAGAGATTAGAAGGTAATGTCTTTACATTTTTTGTCAATTAAGTTTTTGAAGATACTTTTTTAAAAAAGTATCACTTTTAAATGAAAAGTATCACTTTTGAAATGAAAAGCATCACATTTCTAAAATCCAAAAGTATTACAGATGTTGTCAATTAAGTTTTTGAAGTATTACTTTTTCATTAAAAGTATCACTTTTTAAGTGAAAAATATCACTTTTTGAATGAAAAGTATCACATTTCTAAATTCAA
Source organism: Rehmannia glutinosa (assembly GCA_016081115.2). Lineage (NCBI taxonomy): Eukaryota > Viridiplantae > Streptophyta > Magnoliopsida > Lamiales > Orobanchaceae > Rehmannia > Rehmannia glutinosa. The sequence goes on along the minus strand of JABTTQ020001679.1, from coordinate 207,279 downwards.
AAGTATCACCCGGTTTTTAGAATTGCTTTTCTAGTAAAAAGTATCACTTTTTCAATTAAAAGTATCACATTTCTAACCAAAAATATTATGTTTAGGTGTCACACCATGCCTCTAGATGAGGGTGATAAAGTAAGTAATTCCAACGAGAATTGTAGTTAATAATGAAGATGAAAATGAGTTTGATGTAGTGGTTTCTTCTACATATAACACGAAAAACAATTAAGGATATGACCGGTTGTATTGTCGTCATGTCATGCTCATGCGTGGGTTTAGTGTACGAAAATCGACTACTAGAAATCCATTTGAAAGCAGGGTTGTTGTTGAGAAATCACATGCTTAATATTCTTTTCCATACTGGATTTAAGCAATCACACCGGTAGCTAGAAAAAGGCTAATGTTACACGCCGGATGTAAAAGCTTCCAATTAGAGTAAAGTTAAATGGAGAGGGCTTTACGAGGTAGTTCAAAGATATATCAGGAATTACAACCATCAACTCACAAGCAATGAACGGAGCCATTTACATCGTTAGGAGAAGTCATTACAAATGAAAAGGCAAAGCTATTGAGGATATGATATCTTGTGGGATGAAAGCCACTAAATCTTACTAGATTATATGGTACACGATCGCTGGGGCTTAACAATGCCTTGGTCATACTTTGAAGACCATTTGAATTTTGTTAATAGATTGAAAAATGAAAGCGATAGAAGGTGGCGATGCACATCGTTAATGGACATCTTTATATCAACAAGATGTCGAAGAGAGGATTTCTTTTTTAGTAGTGAAGTTGGATGAATTTGGTAGATTATCTAATGTATTTTTGGAGGATTCCATGACGGGGAAGATTATAAGATATACGGTGACGTTATGATATTTGACACAACATATCGCATCTAAAAAATACAACTTGATTTGTGCGCCATTTGTTGGGGTCAACAACCACTGAAAACGCTATATTTGGGTGTCTTTTTTTATCGATGAAAAATCAATCATTTGAAAGTGGCTTTTTCAAGTTTTTACAAAATCAATGGGTGGAAAATGTCTGTAACTTTGTTCACTCGATCAAGACACGGCAATAAGCAATCACAGTTAAAGGTAAATGCTTTATGACAATAATCGATACTTTTTGTGCACGATATTTTTATAGCTAAAAGTGATACTTTAGATGAGAATCGGGATACTTTTTCCTCGTAACATATATGGTTATTTTGCCTGGTGATACTTTTGTCTCGTGCATCTGTGATACTTTATAGCGAAAGTGATACTTTTAGCTATAAAAGTGATACTTTAGCATGAGAATCGGATACTTTTCCTCGGAACATATATGGTTAATTTTTGTCAGTGATACTTTTATGCGGATATTTTTATAGCTAAAAGTGATACTTTTAGCTATAAAAGTGATACTTTAACATGAAAAATTAGATACTTTTCCCTCAAACATATATGGTTAATTTTGTTTTACTTCTTCCATGCGGGTTTTTCCTCAAACAAGGCACATGCTATGTCTTTGGCACCTTCACCGTGAATGCTATAAGTCGGTTTGGACGTTTGAAAAAATAATTCTTTCCAAAGAAGCATTCAATAAATGTTTGATTTGTGTTGATGAAAGAGACTTTGAAATTTGCTGGAATTCTATGATTTTGGAAAGTATGAATTGCATGATGATTCTTGGTTTCGGGCGCATGTATGATTTGAAGGAGAAATGGTGTCGCATTAAGCAAGAATATTTTTTCTCGCGAATATTATCTTCACAAAGGAGTGAGTCGCACAACGCAATAGGATTTAATGCAAAGAAACAACAACTCGATCAATTTTTATGGAATTTTTCAAGGAACATTAAAGCGTTGGAGGAACAATGAAAAAGAAAGCGAATTCAATGTAGCTCAAGATCAATTCCAACGTCCGTACTACCATCGACTGGAATGTTGAAACATCTTCTTGAGTATATACATCAATTTCTTTAAAGAGTTTGAGAGTGAGTTTATTAAAAGTATCTCTACCTAACGCATCAATTGTCGTGTTGAAGAAAACATCATGGTTTATGACATTTTCAATGCCAAGTGATGGGGGTCTGTCATGTCGTGGGTGGTATGGTTGTTTAAATATGCTCATAAATTGTTCTTGTAAGAAATTTGATGAGTGCGGGTTTACTCTGTTGTCATAGCTAAGAAAGTATTTCATATGCATTCTATCTCCAAGATTCCCCAGTGTTACATTGTCAAAAGATGGACAAAATTTGTCAAAATAGAGTTGTGGGGAAGTTCAATAAGATGGTTTGAAAGTTCTCACAAACCGAAGAGATTGTGTTCCTTAGCGGCATGAAATGGCACGAAACTATTATAATCTTATTCTAAAAATGCCAAGACAATGAGGGAGGCGAGAAGTTAATCATCAAGACGGCTACAATAGAGATTCTTTTAGTCATGATGCATTGATGAATACAATCGAATTCTACGACAAACATGAGGTTTCTAATTCTTCTAACAAAGATAATGGATCCTACACGTTCGATTTACAAGGGGAGAAAGCAAAGGATCAAGGCATTTTATTGAGAAAAACAAGAAGAAAAAAGATCTGACAAGCTCACATCCATCCAAGGAGTTTGGTTCAAGACTCCTAATCCTCGATTATTTTAGTATTCCTCTGTTTTAGTCATCGAATTGTTCGATTTTTGAAGTATTAATTTAATTGTTCAGATTTTTAGTATTGGTTGGAATTGTCCAGATTTTTAGTATTGGGTAATTGTTGGGATTTTTATATATTGGGTTCTTCTACCTTTTATTATCAATTTTTAGCTCTAGTATTATAAATGATGGTGATACTTTTATCCTTAAAAACGATACTTTTGTAACAAAAAGTGATACTTTTTAACCCAAAAGGTGATATTTTTCTAACGGAAAGCTATACTTTAATGAGATTAAACTTTTTTAACACTAAATGATACTTTTAACCCCAAAAAACGATACTTTTTGTAACAAAAGAGTGATACTTTTAACCCAAAAGGTGATACTTTCCAATTGGAAGCTATACATCTTGACATGATGCTTTTTTTTTAACAAAAAGTGATACTTTTAACCCAAAAAACGATACTTTTTTAATAGAAAGTGATACTTTTGTAAAATGCTAAATACTTTTCCAATTGAGGCTATTCATCACTGACATGATACCTTTTAAGAAATGATACTTTTAGCAGTGATACTTTTAAAACAAGCGGCCGATACTTTTAAAACACAATGATACTCTAATAAGCCTATTTCTAAAATCGTCAACAAAATGCTCAACATTACAAATGTGCTTATTCACAACCACACCAATTTACGAGAATGTAAAACAAACATCTTCCTAGCAAATCATACAACCAAAAACTATTCAATACCTATCAATGTAACTTGCACCAAACTAATTTATACATGCATAAAAAATTAGAAACAATTCTTCTATTTCATTCTATACCGAGCCCTACATACATCAATCAACTTGTTGATTTATAAATTCAATTGTTCTCAACTCTTCTTGCACTCTTAATTCATTCCACATTTGACGAGAACAATCTTTGCGCAATAAGATAAGCCCTTAATTTGGCGTCGTTCTCACCAACCTTCAATAAAAACAACACAAAACAAAGGTAAAATAAATAAAACAATATAAAACAAAGAAATTTAATCTAATCTAATTTGCAAAAACATTCATACCTTACCTAAATCCGGTTTAGAGTAAACAAGAAGCCCTGAAATTTTCCATGTAGTGCATTAGGAAAACACCCACACGATCAATGTTGGCTATTTTTCTTTGCCATGGAAATTTGACATTATCAAATTCATATTTTGGAACATCATCACCCTGGGTGGTTTTTCTCCTTCAAGAAAATGTTCATTTCTCTTTGTTGAAAATTAAAAGCGAAATCACACTTTCGAGTAATAATGAGTAATACTTTTCACTTCAAAGTATTACAAATAATGATAATACTTTTCACTTGAAAAGTGATATTCTCATATGAAAAGTCGATATTTTCACATAAAAGTGATCTTTTACTTACCAGATACAAATAATGAGTAATACTTTTTCAAGTGAAAAGTGATACTTTTCTTCAAGTGTATTACAAATAATAACATATGAAAACTAACATCAATAATAACATCAACTAAATAATTTACCACCAATTTTGCTAGACTAATATAGTCGGAGCAACATTTTCATTATGCACCAAATTATCCAGGATATTGCACTTTTGATAAACAAAGTTGATGACAAATACGATATAATGTTGCTTGTAGCAAATTGGCACAAAAATCTGATTTTTAACAAGAAAATCAGGACAAAAATCTGATTTATAAGAAGAAAAGCTAAATTCCAAAGCAAAACTTGAGAGATATTCTTACGAAATCCACAGGTCTTTGAGGTCTCTACTTTCCACTTGACATCCAATGATTCCAGCATCTCAAATTTTTACTATTATCCTCGCTTTTTATCTCTCAAAGATTTTCAAGGTAGATACATTTGCACAAGTGTGATACTTTAAGATTCAAATTAATACTTATAAATCATAAAAATGACACTTTTAAATAAAACTTAAGGAATGTTGAGCATGGAAGTAAAAGCGAGTTAGATTCTTTGGTCTTTTTGTTAAGAAACATAGTCCATGTCATGATGCTTATATGGATCATCATTGAATCTGCGCACGTCATGATGCCATCATTAAATGCAGATAAAAACCTCCAACATGTGCAAAAGTTTGGTCGAAAATTAAAAAACAATTAATACAACAAGAAAATGGATTTGAACAGAAATTAAAAGGTAAATTATAAAAATAATTTACTTACTCGGGATAATTTTTTGTGATTGAAAAGCAATAATCAATAATATCTTGCTCCTTCCTCAAGCAAGAATTTGAGGCTGCTCTTGTGTTTTTCATGAAAGTGGACTTGAACTCAAATTTGGATCAATAGGCCATGGTTCGTCCGTAATTTTAGCATCATCTCTTGCTTCTTCATTCCCAACTTCTTCTCCCGCTTTCTTCACCACCTTTCTTCACCAACTTTTTCCCCCATTTGTTTGCAATCTTCTTCTTCTTCGCCGGCCTTTTTTGTGAATCGACCTGCAGGGTAGGAGCTCAAAATTTGGCATTTGAGTGCTAAATTCTTCATCAATTTAAAGTTTTCAACAACTTTATCAATCGGCCGTGCACTTTCGAACCGAGAAAAATCGGTTTTCGTAGATTGGGACGAAACGGAGATGAAATTGTATCTTTATTCTCTTCTTCAGGTCATCTCATTTTTCAATTTTTCGAACTCGTCCCATATGGAATTGTGTAACAAGATTAAAATTTCTCTTGCACATCGAAAAAGCTTTGTGAACATTCTACAAAAATAAGAAGAAATATGTTAATATTTGACATGAAAAAGTGATACTTTTCACTTCCCAAGATTACAGCGATTAGTAATACTTTTCAAGTGAAAAGTGATACTTTTCACAGAAAAGTGATATTTTTCACATGAAAAATGATACTTTTCACTTCCAAGTATTACACTGTGATTAATACTTTTTCAAGTGAAAAGTGATACTTTTCACAAAGAAGTGATACTTTTGACATGAAAAGTGATACTTTTCACTTCCTAGATTACATCGATTAGAATACTTTTCAAGTGAAAAGTGATACTTTTCACTTCCAAGTATTAGAGTGATCAATAATACTTTTCAAGTGAAAAGTGATACTTTTCAAGTAAAAAGGATACTCTTCCCTTCAAGTAAAACGATACTTTAAATGAACTTACATCCCTAGCGGCTTCTCCAACTCGTCATCGTTTAGCTCCTTCCCATTTGGTAGTTTCAAATTTATATATTCATCATCACCAACTTGAACATCTTCTTGTTCGTCCTCTTTCGTATGTATTTTTCCCAACCTTCTCTTCTCACTCGTTTTTCCAATTGCCTCATTTTTCCCAACCGCCTCTTTCTCAACCGCGCATTTATTCCTCGAGCTAACATGGTATGTATCCGTTACCCATTCACCCTACCCTAGCACATCAATAGAGCTTTCTTGCTTTATTCTTTTCCTCGGCTTACCCGGTCCAGTGAGATATCAAATGGTAGTGTGGATGGTTCAAGCGTTCCCCTACTTCAATCTATGGAAATACAAAAACAATAAACCAAAACACACCCACCGATGTATTTAGCTGGGGATTCCTATTGTTTTGTCCACCCCTGTACGCTTTTTCAAAACATACGAACACCACTCATAGTCCCCTATTTTCTCGACATCGATAATCGATCTAATCGCATGCAAGTCAACTTTCCGATTCGCCTCCCTCGAGTCAAAAAACAAGACAAGCAATAAATAACAAAAAGCGTGCTTAAAATCATCACCGCCATCCACCAACCTACTCTCAATCACATTCTTAACCTTGTAAACCAAACAATTCGGCCGATGTCGTATTTCTCCTTCAACTCACGACTCAAAAAATATAATATCCCCCGATCCAATTCGTAACATCATTCCCAACTTTATTGGGCAATAGAAAAAGATCACATATGTCATCCGATGTGACAACAAAACTCGCATTGTCGAACTTCAACATCCGACCTGCGACCATTAAAATTCTTACCGTGATTTTTAACGATACCCATAGGAATGCTGAATCGATCACGAAGACTCAACAAACCACCAAATCCTATACCGACAACATCGGCCCTTTTGTTGATCACCAAATTTTTCGAGAAACTCACATAAATCTTGGGGTTTATTGGTGATAAAGTCTCTCGCAACACATAAAAGAGAAAACTTTTAATAGCATTAACATGCCAACCGATATGAAAAGTGATACTTTTAATTAAAGGTGTGCTATCCAGATTCGGTTCGAGATTCATAAATCTCGAATCATTCTGGGTTCAGATTTTAAAATCAATCTCGAACCAATCGTATTAGAAAAAATCTCCAGAGACAAACGCACCGAATTTTCGGTGCGTTCGGTTCTGGGGGCCTTCTAACGACGGTTCGGGAGATGATGATTGGGGGCGACGGGAAACGGAGATTAGTCAAAAGTAAAACACACAAAATAAGAAAAAATAAAAAAATTAATGTAAAAATCACCAAATAATTATAGTCCATTCATTTTTTTAGTGCAATCTCAAAATAAATACTACAACCATAAAGAAAGCAACACAATCTCAAAATAAATTACAACCATAAAGTCACACCAACACAAAAGGCTCTTAGTCAAAGTAATTTTCTTAATATATTAATCTTTAATTGCGTTGTTGGACAAGTATTTTATTTTGGTAGATTTGATCTAATTTTTTATATTCTAAATATTTGATTGATTGCAATCTTATTCGCTAATACCAAAATAAAATTAACCATTGAATAATTTATGTTGAAAATTTTGTAAATCTAAAGTGATGGTTTTTTAATTTACTATGGATCATTGATGTGTAATTATTGTATTTTGGATGTACAAAACTTTTAAAAGATACCATATAAGTATCGACAATAAGGAAATTTAATATACATGTTGATGTTATGCTTTATTAAAACATAGCAAATAATGAGAATAATTAATCTCCTTAATTATTTTCATTAATTCTCCTATAAAGCACTCAATTTTCAAATCATGGTCAATTATATGTTGTTGTTTCACGAGTCACTTATCGTAAGAGTTTGAACATATTAGTTTGTGACGACAAGCAAAATAAAATCAAAATGATTTAATAATGTTGTGTATAAAGAAGTATTCCAAAATTAATAATTTTGAAATGTACGTAGTTAACTTGATTGTTAGAAGTTGTATTTTTACATTTTTATATTCATTAATAGTGTAGCTCTTATATGCATGCAATACCTTGATGGAACACGTCCCATGCATTGCTTGCGGGCAAAAGGCTAGTTAAATGATATAAATTCTTAGAAACTTAATTTAATAATTAATTAATCATATCGATAATTTTATAGGTTAATTAAATATGGGGTGTCACAATATCAAAATATAAATAAGATAAAAGTAATATATATGTATATATTAAAAATTCTTAAAAATCGGTTCTATCTTTGGATCTTGGTTCGATGCGAACGGCAGTGCGGTTGATGCGGTTCTCGTGACGGATATTTTAAAATCTCGGCACCGCACCAAAAATTTTCGGGGCGGTTCGATTCGGAGAAAGTCAAAAAGTCAACGGATATTTTCGGTTCGGATATTTTTCGGTTAGGATATCGGTTCGGTTCCAATGATCTCCAAGTCCCGTGCACAAATTTCTACTTTTAATACAAAAAGTGATACTTTTAACACATAAAGTGATACTTTTAACACATAAAGTGATACTTCTATATGAAAGTATGTGAAAAGTGATACTCGGTTAAGTGATACATTTAACATGGGGAAAGTGATATTTTTAACACATAAAGTGATACTTTTAACACATAAACCGATACTTATATAAAAGTATGTTAAAAGTGATACTTTTCGGTTATGTGATACTTTTAACAGAAAAGTGTTACTTTTAACATACAAAGTGATAATTTTATCACGTAGTGATACTTCTATATGAAAGTATTTCCATAACACAAAAAATATGTTAAAAGTGAAACTCGGTTATGTGATACTTTTAACACGAAAGTGATACTTTCAACACAAAGTGATACTTTTCATATGAAAAGTGATACTTTATATAAAAGCATATGTTACCTGGCTTTTCGCCTTTTCTCTTCAAGTTACCTCAACATCGTAGTTATTCCTATCATCTCCATTTCGCAATAAAATACAATCAAATAAATTAACACAAAAACATCAAAACAACACAATATAATCATGCATTAAAAACAAATGACTATACCCAGCTTTTAACTTTCTCTACTTTTTCAGCCTTTTTGTGGTACTTTTCTATTCTTTGGAATAGGCTTTGAATCTTTTGCTTCAATATTTTCATTTTCCTTAGCTTTTCCTTTTTCTGAATATCTTTTTCATTTCTCGAGTTTCTTTTTATAGGAGAAACCGTCTTTCGTGCCTTCATTTTGTAATACCCTGTTTCCGGGACAATCGTCATACGAGTACGAGGTGTTTTTAGGATCTTCTTCCATTATCACAAGGATATATAAATGTGCACAAACAACCTTTTTAGCTTAAAACCGCAAAAATATAAAAAAAACAAACACAGATTAAAAATACTGAAAATATATAAATCTAATAAAAGAAATTAACATGACTACTTTATGAACACTAAAATGAATTTCGCATAAAAACTCATAAACCCTAAACAAAATCGAAACATAACAACCCCAACACAACAAAGAACTCGAAAACTCGAACAAAAACTTAGAAGAATGAAGAAAATGGAAAAAAATCAACACCAACACCACCCTCGTACACCAAACCAACCCCTCAACGCCAACCCTAGATAAAATGAGAACATAAAAACTCAAAACCGAGCAAAAACGAAAAAAAAGGGTAGAAACTACACGGTTAACAAATCGCATGAAAAGTTGAACTAAAATCAAGAAAAAATGGAAGAAAAAATAAAAACTGAAAAAAAAAAAAAAAAAAAAAAAAATGACTTACCAACAAAATTGAGAATCGCAAGAGACCGAGCGGAAATCGGGAGAGAAAATGGAGAGAAAATCGTGACCTCGAGCGGAGAGATGGGGAGAGATGAAACAGGGATGGGAGAGAAAGGGTTTAGAATTGGGAGAGAGGAAAAAAGCGGGGAAGAAGAAGAGTTTGTGTAAAATGGGGCTTCGCTTGATCGCTTGGGCGGGTAGGTCATGACCTGGGCCGATCGGCGGGTCGGTTTTAGTAAAATGGGGCTCCGTCTCACGAACTAGATCCGTGAGACGGTCCTCACAAGTTTTTGTGTTTTTAAATTAATAGAAATATATAAAAAGAAAGAAAAATGTTCGATTACAAGCCGATCATGTAACAAAAAAACAATACTAAACTTCCAAAAAAAAAAAACTTAAAACCGCAATCTAAATGAAGTCTAAATTTGACTCGTTATTTATTGCCGTGAGTCAACAAAGCTCATCGGTCCAAAGAATTCTTGAAAACCAAGAGGAAGGAGAAAAGTACGCAGAGCATAGCCTCCGTAAGTTCCTCCGCACACGCCGCCGGAAGTCATGCCCGCCGTCAACCGCTTTTCTCCGAGAACAAGTGAATATTAATGGACTCATAGTTTTAGCTTCTGCCGCCGTGAAATTAACCTCAAAATGTTAGCAAATAAAATTGATGAAGCAATGTGAACTTCAATTATATTTGTATTTAATAGAATTTCTTTATTGAATGCAATAAGAACTGATCTCTATATTAATTTTTATTTTGGTAATGGTAATTCAGTTCTGCATTGATTAATGGTGGTATCCGTTTTTTCTTTTTATCAAATAATATACTCCCTTCGTCCCATTATATAGTCCAATTGGACTTTTCACACGTATTAAAAAAAAGTATTGAAAATTACAAATATACAAAACAATTACTTGATTTGCCCCTATTTAATGAATAATATAAATTACAGAATGCATATTAAATAGAGTTATAATAGTAAAAGAATGGAAAAAATAATATTAAATATGGAAACTGTACTATATATTTGGAACATCCAAAAAAGAAATAGTGGACTATATATTTAGGACTGAGGGAGTAATTAATTTGTTTAGTGGAAAATTTGACTACGAGAAGAGTATTATTTTTTTCTAGAGTATACATTAAAGAAGAACACACGCATTTATATGAGTTCAACTCGCGCAATCAAACACAAGAATGATTTCCAAGAAGAGCATTAATTAATCAAAGGCAAAAACTTGCGTGAGACTCGTCTCACGGATTTAGATCCGTGAGACGGAACCCTTACACAAAGTTTTAAAGGTTTTTTTTTTTTTCAGATTTTATTTTTCTTAGGTTTATATTTGTTTTTAGGGTTTATTTTGTTTCTTGGGTTTATTTTTATTTGATTTGGGTTTTTAGGATTTTTAGTTTTTTTAAGGTTTATTTTTATTTTTTGGGTTTATTTTTCATGGTTCATGTTTTTAGGTTTATTTTTGTTTTTTTCATGGTTCATTATTATTTTTAAATTTATTTTCATGGTTCATGTTCTCAAGACGGAGCTCCTTATAGGTCCGTCTCACTGATTTAGATCCGCGTGAGCAAGTCACTTGAATCCGTGAGACCGTCTCACAAGTGACTTGCTCTTAATCAAATAGTTTCGGAGACCACATCAAGATCCAAAATTTATATGAAAACAGAACCGTTAGAATTCAGTTGAAAAGAACAGTCATTAATCATTAACCAAACAATTATAATCAGGCAAATCCCCATATATGTTAGGAATTGAAAAAGTGGTATAGTTCATGGTTGAATCAAAGATAATTTGCCAAATGTTTGTTTTGCATTTATTACAATTTCCTACCTATGTTGTTAGGAAACTATTTCATTTTTGTTGGGAAAAAGGAACAAAAAAAAATACCCTTGTAATTCTGACACTTTAGTCCTTCAATTCACTCAACAAAGTTATAGAAAACAAGAATACCAATGAAATTATCTCTTCCAGCAACGGTGGTGGTGGTGGAGGTGTTGCTGCTGTTAACCACCGCGCCGCCGCCTCATGCTCCAATGGAACTTGCAGGGTACTTCAATAATTTTGTTCTCCACATGATTTTTTTAAATAAATAGAAATATATAAAAACAAAGGAAAATGTCCCGATTACAAAACTCAACAAGAAAGAAAAAAATAACGTTAAACTTCGGAAAAAAAGAAACAACAAAAATAACTTAAAATCGCAATTTAATTCTCCGCATGATTATATCCCCCTATTTTTTATAATTTTAATCCTCATCTCATAAATTTGTTTTATTTTTATCTTATATTTTTAGTTTTGTTTATTATCTCTCTTTTTTTGGAAATATATGCAGGTGATGGATGATTGCTCAACGGACAAAGATTGTGGAGCTGGACTATATTGTTATTCATGTGAAGCAGGATTTCCTGTCCAGATGTGTGAGAGCAAAAGCTACCAACCTATTCCAGATAGTGGTCTATTTTCTCTCTTTAATATGTTTTATGACTATTAGTTTTCCTATATATGCCATTTATTTCATATAAATTATGATATAAGCTATTCTTTTTAGGAGTAAATGCAAAAACACCCCTAATCTAATTACAAAAAACTCCAGTGTCTTTCACATTTACAAAATACCCTTTTTAGTATTACGAACACCTCCCGATGATTGTATTTATCTAACAAATACCCTCCTTTTGAGAGGTGATTTGTAATATAGAATTAAACAAATGCCAATGAGTATTTGTAATTTTGAAAGATAACTATATTTTTTCAATAATTAGACTAGTATTATTGTAACTAAAGCTATCAATTTCAGGTCCGACCCAACCAACCCGGTATTTTTAATACAAGTTGAAACCCAAGCCCCAAAAAATTGGGCCTCAAAAGCCCGACTCGGACAAGATTTTTTAGTGTATTTTTCATTGATTGGGCACGCCCCAAAATCGCCTGATGCCCTTCGTTTGGCTGACCCAATAATTGCTAAAGTATGATGGGCCGACGGCTGGCCAGTGATTTTGACAACTCTAATTATAACTACCCCTTCTTAATTAAGTGGATTGCTAAGATTATACTACTAATTGTCTAATTCTAACGTGCATACTTGTGTTGACAGAACAATTCTCTACCATTCAATAAGTACGCTTTTTTAACAACCCACAACGCTTTTGCAATAGATGGGGAGCCATCTCACACTGGAGTTCCAAGAATCACTGTCACAAATCAAGACGACTCAATTACTCAACAGCTAAATGTACCTGATTTGATATATAGTCTATTAAGTTGTTATTAGTTAATTAATTAATTATTTAATTCAACTCTATAATTAATTAATTAATTAATTAATTTCTATGTACTAGAATGGTGTTCGTGCCTTGATGCTTGATACATATGATTATGAAGGAGAAATATGGTTGTGCCATTCTTTTGGAGGCAAATGCCGCGACTATACCGCATTCGTAAGTAATTTTGCAATTTTCTTTGTATTAATTTATTAAAGTACATAGTTTGTTTTTGGGTTAATTACAAAACCTACCCTTGAGTTTAGCCTAATTGCAAAAAAAAAAACTTATGTTATCTTGCAAAATTACAAATACTCCCTTTAGGTTTTTGTATTTGCTTAACAAATCTATTGAGATTGTAATTTGAAAATAGAAATAAATGTCGATGTGGTATACTACAGGAAAAAAAACATTTCACCTACCAAAAAAAAGAAAAACCCAAGGGATAAGTATTGACATAATCAGAAAGTGTAGGTAAAACTATCAGAGGTAAATATTTACCAACAAAATCTAAGAATGCGATTGGATATGCTTTCATTTTGTGAGAGAATAGTGGTAAAAATAATTTGCAAGAAAAAAATAATTTTGAGAGTGTGATTGGATGTGAGATTAACAAGAATGATGAAACTTGATTTGACTTAAAACTAGTAAAATAATGATTGAATATGATTGGTTGTTAAAAATGTGTGAGCAAGTAAATAACGAAATTTGTGGGAAAATGTGTAATAGTGATTAGTTTTTTTTGTGAAAAAATGTATAGATGTGATTGGTAAGAGAAAAAAAAAAAAAGAAAAAAGTAAAAGTGGGAGAATAGTATGTTGGAATTGGTCTTTGAGAAATTGGGTGTTGATTCGATTTTGACCAATTAATTAAGGTTTCATTTGTGAAAAATGGAATTAAATTATTTGTAAAATTCTACTAAGAGAGTAGATGAGAATAGCATTTGGAATTTCTCAAACCGATTCCTGAATGAGAAATTAATGCTAAGTTAGCCACTTAATACAAATAAATGGTATGAAAAATGAAAAATGTGGGGAGAGATGCTCCATCCCACATAGGAAAAAAGGATGAAAAGTTTGCACAATTTATTTATCCCAAGTTGACAAATGGTTTGGGCCTCGGGGCACCCAAGTTTTTAAAGGGAGAGGACCTACATGCTTGTGGGTTTGGTTCAAAGCACTCGCCCGCCGACCGGCCCGGCCTGGTCGTGGGCTCGGGCCCTTATTCTTTTTGGACCAAAACCTTTAAAAAATAAATGTTTAATTAATTTTTTTGTAATTAATTAAATAGATTTAATTAATTTTCGTAATTAATTAAATAGCTTTAAACCGGGAGAAGGTTTGACTCGCAAGATGGCGGCGCCACGACCCGTGTGTCGGTCGTGCGCCACGCAGAGAGTTGGAGCACTACAAGACGGGCAGCGCCACGCCCGTGCGTCGCCGGTCGTGCGCCAAACAGAGAGTTGGAGCATCCACAAGACGGCAGCGCGACGCCGTGCGCGCTCCGGTCGTGTTCCCTGCGCAAAGTGCAAGGCCTGCTCGCAAATGTTCCTTTTCGAGCCTACGACGCGATTTTCCATACGGGCACTTTATTGCCTATAATATTGAGGCCCCCGCAGATGATTTTAGACACGAAAAAAAAAAAAAAAAAACTCGTATAATAACTATCATTTGCATCATACGAGCATATTGATTTTCCCTTTCGTTCAAAGCTTGAAAGTTCGAACTTTTAGTTGTTCGCCGTGTTTCGAGTTTGCAAGTGTCAGAAACTCGAGACGTAAAGTCGTTTATCTTGAGGCGAACGCCGAATCGTAAGACTCCGCACGGGCGTTTTTAAATTGCGAGACCGATTCAAATCGGCCTCAACTTAAACCATACACTAAATCCAACCATTTTTTTTTCTCCAAATGTAAACCTTTCTAAAGATAATTTATCCTACAATCGCAAGACGAAAAATCCTTTATTCCTACGTTTCGCCAAGAAGACGATGGCATCCATTCGATCTCGTTCACACCCATGGTCACGCTCGCATTCCCGCGCTTAAAAGCGCCAAGTTTTCTCGTGCCGACTTCAAACGTTGGCAATGTAAGATGTTGTTCTACCTCACTACTGGGGTTGGCTCGTTTCCTAAAGCGACGACCCCCATCGCCGTTGAAGACGGTTGACAACAACCGAGAATCGCCGATGCTTGGCATAACAAACATTTTCTATGTCGCAACTTCGTCTTGAACGGGCTAGACGACACTCTCTACAATGTCTATAAAGACGTTCAAGACATCCAAGGAATCAGGGCATCCTTGGAGAAGAAATACAAGACGGAAGATGCAAGACAAAGAAATTTGTTGTCGGCAAATTCCTGAGTACAAGATGGTTGACACCAAGACGGTGATCAGCCAAGTTCAAGAGATTCAAATCATCCTTCACGACTTAGTGTTTGAAGGGATGCTTTTGAATGAATCCTTTCAAGTGGCCGCAATTATCGAAAAATTGCTTTGCCATTGTGGGAAGGACTTCAAAACTACCTCAAGACAAGCGAAAGAGATGGGGGCTTGAGGATCTCATTGTTCGGCCGCATCGAAGAAGACAACCGAAATCGAGATGTTAAAACCAAGAACTGAATGGAGGCTAAGGCCAATCTTCCGAGTCGAGCACTAGCAAACGAAGCACTCCGGGAAGGAGAAAAGGCGAGGCCAAAAAGTTTAAGGAGAATTGCTACAATTGTGGCAAACCGAACCACATGGCGAAGGATTGCCGACACCCAAAGGGCAATCAAGGTGGCAACCAACAAGCCAATGTGACGGAGGACAAGTCGGTTCCAATAGACTTGTCGGGAGCTCGATCTATCCGCCGTTGTGTTTGAAGCCAATATGGTGGATAACCCAGGGAGTGGTGGATAGATATCGGGGCTACTCGTCACATTTGTGCCGATAAGGAGATGTTCTCCTCCTACACTCCGATCAATGGAAGAAAGTTGTTCATGGGGAACTCCTCGACTTCCAACATCGCTTCGGGCTTGGAAAGGTGGTGCTCAAGATGACTTCCCGAGGAAGGAGCTTACACTTGTAGATGTCTTTGCATGTCCCGGTTCCGCAAGAAATTGGTTTCCTGGTCCGTTGCTTAGCAAGGCCGGATTTAAAGCTAGTGTTTGAATCCGACAAGTTTGTAATGACCAAGAATGGTCGCTTTTTATGTAAAGGTTACCTTGATAATGGCCCTGCTCAAAATGTCCAGAATGTACATTTTCCGCCAAGAGGCGAAGAATAAAAACGTTCTTGTTTACTTGTTGGATTGTTTTAATTTATGGCATGATAGATTAGACACGTAAACTTCAACACAATTAAAAGGTTAGTGAATCCGAATTAATACCTACGTTTAAAACCGATTCACAAGACAAATGCGAAATTTGTGTTGAAGCAAAAAATCGCCAAGGCACCGCTTCATTCGTTGAACGGTAAGTACCAAACCACTCGAGTTAATTCATACGGATGTGTGTGATTTAAAACTTGTGCAAACCCCGTGGGAAAAAGTACTTCATAACGCGTTTATAGATGATTGCACAAGATATTGCTATGCCTATCTTTTGAAAAGCAAAGATGAAGCTTTTGTAGCTTTTAAGACTTATAAGAATGAAGTCGAAAATCAGCCTAATTTGAAAATTAAGATGATTCGATGATAGAGGCGAGAGTATGTTGCTCCGCTTGAGGAATTTTGCTCGGAAGCGGGTATAATTCATCAAACGATCGCACCTTACTCACCTCAATCAAATGATGTAGCGTAACGCAAGAATCGTACTCTTAAGGAGATGATGAATGCGATGTTGTTAAGTTCGGATTATCCCAAAACTTGTGGGGAAGCCATACTTTCGCGAACTACATTCTTAATAAGATCCCACACAAAGGCAAAAATGAAACTCCATATGAGTTATGGAAGGGGACGTAAACCGTCATACAAATACCTTAAAGTGTGGGGTGTTTGGCTAAAGTCAAGACCTAAGCCAAAACAAGTAAGAATCGGTCCGAAGACGATCGATTGTGCTTTCATTGATATGCTAACAATAGTAGTGCATATCGCTTTTTTTGAGTGCACAAATCGGCTATTCCCGATATAAATGAAGGTATGATCATTGAATCAAGAAATCTTGATTCTTCGAGAATATCTTTCCAACAAAGAACGGAAAGAAGAAAGTTCGAAAGTAAACGGACTTATGAAACCGCAAGGTTACCTCAAAGTGATGATGAATAGGAACCAAGACGCAAAGAAAAGGACAAAAGTAGCTAAGTCTTTTGGTCCCGATTTTCTAACTTATATGTTAGAAAACGAACCCCGAACTATTCAAGAAGCATTGTCTAGTCCAGTCTCGCCTAAGCTCATCTCGGAAAGAAGCTATCAATAATGAGATAGATTTCATCATGCAAAATCACACTGGGGAGTTGGTTGATCTCCCACCGGCCGCAAGCCTTTGGGTTGCAAGTGGATCCTTAAAAAGGAAGTATAAAGCGGATGGATCTATTGACAAGTATAAAGCCCGATTGGTAGCTAAAGGTTTTAGACAAAAGGAGGATATGACTTCTTCGATACATATTCTCCTGTCACGAGGATTATGTCCATTCGTGTTCTCATTGCTATTATCAGCCTTTGCATAACCTCGAGATACATCAAATGGACGTTAAGATCGCTTCTTGAATGGGAACTTGAAGATGAGATTTATATGGAACAACCCGAGGGGTACATTGCACCCGGTCAAGAGCGAAAGGTATGTAAACTTGTTAAGTCACTTTATGGACTAAAACAAGACCTAAGCAATGGCACGAAAAGTTTGACTTCACTATGAAGTCAAACAAGTTTCAAGATCAACGAATGTGACAAGTGTGTCTACATTAAAGGTACTACAAATGATTACGTCATCGTATGCCTTTATGTAGATGATATATTAATTATGGGAAGTAGTCATGATTTAATCATAAAGACTAAGAACATGTTGAAGAAGAACTTTGACATGAAGGATATGGGATTATCTCGATGTTATTTTAGGGATTAAAATCTCTAGAACTTGAGATGGAATTGTCTTGTCACAATCCCATTATGTCGAAATCATACTCGGAAGGTTTAATGCTTTTGATAATCCTCCTTTAAGGCAGACACCTCGTAGATTTAAGTCTACACTTGGCCAAGAATAGAGGCGAACCGCCTTCTCACCGAATATGCAAGGGTAATTGGCGATCGATGTACTTAACGAATTGTACACGCCCGCACATTGCATATTCAAAGGAGTAAACTAAGTAGTTCACAAGAACTCCAAGCACGGATCACTGGAAAGTCGTGACAAGTGGTATTTAGATATTTAAAGTATACCATGAATTATGGAATACTTTATACAAGATATCCAAATAAAGATTAGAAGGATACTTTGTGATGCCAATCGATATCGCACACAAAAGACTCCAAGTCCACAAGTGGATTTATTTTCACAATAGGTGGAGGAGCGGTGTCGTGGAAGTCTTCTAAGCACGTGCATAGCTCGATCCACTGTTTTGATAAAGTCGGAGAAGAAGCGAGAATGACTTAGAAACTTCTTAGAGGATATTCCTTGTTGGAATAAGTCGGCTCTTGTTTTGATACACTCGTGATAGTCAATCAAAGAATCGGCGGCACAAAGCGATGTATAATGGTAAGTCTGACATATACGTCGGAGACACAATACCATTAGGGGACAGTTGATTTCGAATGGAGTTATTTCGATTGACTACGTAAAGTCAAAGGAAAACCTTGCGGATCCGCTTACAAAAGGCATAAATCGAGATCGATTGTATAAACATTAAGGGGAATGGGTTTAAAATCCACAACTTAAGAATGTTCATAAAGCAGAACCCAACCTTGTGAATTGGAGATCCCAAGACCTTGGTTCAATGGGACAACTAAGTTATGAATGTTCACCAACACTTGGAAAAGTGTTAGCTCATTCTCGATACATCCAAGTGTATTTAAACCTCAATGAATGTGGTGAGGTTAAGTTTAAGACTTTTAATGATTCCTATACCGAAAGGTGGAGTATGGCAGATACTCTTCAATAGGAGATCACCTATATAAGTGAGAAGTAATGGCCGCCTGAAAAAAACTTATGAATCTAAGATATGGTCCAGGGCGAAATGGACACAACGTGAGAACAACAAGTGTTAGAGTTGTTATTGTGTAAATCTTTTTGTCTTGGTTTACACAAACGGTTGAGTAGTTCAAGACATCACGTCACTGTGCGGCTAAGAAATCCGATAAGATTTTTACTAAGGAAGGTTCAAAGCCACAAGCTACCTATCCTAATGCAATAACGATTCGCCGAGGCTTTCAAGCGAATCTGCGATACACGCATGCATTAATTTCATTCATGTGGGGATTGTTGGAATTGGTCTTTGAGAAATCGGGTGTTGACCCGATTTTGACCAATTAATTAAGTGGTTTCCATTTGTGAAAAATGGAATTAAATTATTTGTAAAAATTCTACTAAGAGAGTAGATGAGAATAAGATTTGGAATTTCTCAAACCGATTCCGGAATGAGAAATTAATGCTAGAAGTTAGCCACTTAATACAAATAAATGGTATGGAAAAAATAGAAAATGTGGGGGAGGAGAGATGCTCCATCCCACATAGGAAAATGATGAAAAGTTTGCACACTTTATTTATCCCAAGTTGGACAAATGGGTTTGGGCCCTCAGGGCACCCAAGTTTTTAAAGGAGATGACCTACATCTTTGTGGGTTTGGTTCAAAGACACACGCGTCGTCTTGCGCCGGCCCGGCCGGTCCGGGCCGTGGCTTGGGCTTGGCTTCAAGGCCCTTATTCTTTTTGGACCAAAACCTTTAAAAAATAAATGTTTAATTAATTTTTTTGTAATTAATTAAATAGATTTAATTAATTTTTGTAATTAATTAAATAAGTTTAAATCGGAGAAGGTTCGACTCAAGACGGGGCGGCGCCGACGACCCGTGCGTCTGGTCGTGCGCCACGCAGAGAGTTGGAGCACCCGCGCAAGACGGGGCAGCGCACGCCCGTGCGTGGTCGTGCGCCAAACAGAGAGTTGGAGCATCCGCGCAAGACGGGCGCAGGGTCGTGCTCCCCTCCTTGAGCGCAGTGCGTCTGTCATGCAAATGTGCCTTTTTCGAGTCTACAGACGCGATTTTCCGTCGGCACTTTATTGCCTATAATATTGAGGCCCCTGCGCAGATGATTTTAGACACGAAAAAAAAAAAACTCGGATAATAACCACTCATTTGCATCATACGAGCATATTGATTTTCCCTTTCGTTCAAAGCTTGAAAGTTCGAACTTTTAGTTGTTCGCCGTGTTTCGAGTTTGCAAGTCTTGTAAACTCGAGACGTAAAGTCGTTGTATCTTAGGCGAACGCCGAATCGTAAGCACTCCGTGCACGGGCGTTTTTAAATCTTAAGAGACCGATTCGAAATCGCCGACTTAAACCATACACTAAATCCAACCATTTTTTCTTCCAAACAAAACCTTTCTAGTATAATTTATCCTACATAGTATATTTTCTAAACTTTCATAAACAATTATATATTTGGTTAAAAAGCTTTCTCAATGAACGAAAACTTTTGTGAAATATCTACAATATTTCTATCGGAAATCTAAAGATTGTTGGAGATCCGCAATAATTAGTTGGTATAATTTTGGGGGCAAATAATGTTTTTTATCTTGTCGGTATTCTCAGAACTAACGCCTAACTGAAACTTTAGTGACAAAATCATTCTGTCGATAAATTTAAAAGATAACTGAGTTATTTTGTAATTAGAATGAATCTCAATGGTATTTAATTTATAGTAAATCACCATTTTTTTTTTTCAATTTGCTAGTTCATTAAACATTTTGATCTTGTAGGGACCAGCAGTTGAAACATTGAAGGAAATCGAAAAATTTCTGAGGGAAAATCCATCAGAAATTGTGACATTGTTCTTGCAAGACTATGTTGAGACACCAAAAGGATTGAGCAAAGTGTTTAGGGCAGCAGGGTTATTGAATTACTGGTTCCCAGTGTCGAAAATGCCTAAGAATGGTCAAAATTGGCCAATTGTCCGAGACATGGTTGCCAAAAACCAGAGGCTACTCGTGTTCACTTCCGTGGAATCCAAGGAAAAGAGTGAAGGGATTGCTTATCAGTGGAACTACGTGGTAGAAAATATATGTAAGATTTCATCCCATAAAACCAAAATATTTAGGGTTATTCACAAAAAAATAGGGATAATTATAAAGACACCCTGAGGCTCGGGCTCATTAAAAAACAGAGATTTTTGGTAATTACCAAAAAATTATTCAAGTTTGACCCGTCTTACATTTCCCCTTCATATGAAAAAAAAAATATTTCAAAATCTCCCTTACTTTTATCAAATATTACAATTGCCTCTTTAAATTTAAAACAAAAAAAAACCCGAAAAGGGATTTTATAATTTTTTAAAAACCTCTTGTTCTTTTTTTTTTTTTTTTTGTAATTAGCCCAAAACCTTAGGGGACATTTTGTAATTATCCCTAGAAAATATTTTGAAGTTTAGTTTAATTAAAAAAATAAATTTCTTTCAAAATTACAAATCTTCCACTGACATTTAGTTCTAATTTATAAATTGCACCATCACAGATATTTATTAAGGAAAAACAAACCTCAAAAGTAGAGTGGCAAATGATTGAGTGGGCTAGCCCATCGGGCCAACATAAAATCGAGTCAGGCCGAAAATCACTCGCCCTCCAGTCCAACCCTTACTTTTATGCCTAAAATATATCGGGCTAGTCGGGCCTCATTGTCTTTGGACCAAAAGGCCCAGAGCATTTCAGACCTATATAAAAATGCCCCAACCCAACCCTATAATTAGAATTTTTGTATGTTACTCAAATATTTAATTAATGTGTTATATCTTTTGTTGCAACCAGTGACGGAGCTGGGATTGGTGGCAGTGTTGCGGGACCCCACAACTTTATAAATTTCACAAAACTAATATATTTTTATATAATAATTAAATTAATAAATTTCTCGTATACAATTATTAAAATTTGAAATATTGTCCCCCTACATATAAATTTCGATCCCCTAGTGTTCATTTTCCGGTTCCGTCCCCTGGTTGTAACATGTATGGTGTTTGCTTAATTAATTGATTAGTGTAACTTTAAAAGGTTTATTCTTTAATTAAATTTGTTATTAATACTTTTAAACATCATATCAGATGGGGATGATGGGATGATACCAAGAATTTGTGCTAACCGACAAGAATCATCACCTCTTAATGACAACACTAAATCATTGGTTTTGGTGAATTATTTCGGATCACTTCCTAGCAAAAAAATTGCATGTGTTCACAACTCAGAAGACCTTATAAACATGATCCAAACCTGTAACCATGCCGCAGGCCAAAGATGGCCAAATTTTGTGGCCGTCGATTTTTACAAGGTAATTAATTAACAACGTAAATATTTTCATCTTGGTAATATTTTTGTTCTGTAATAATATTATTTGTTTTGTGATTATTTAGAGGAGTGAGGGGAGGAGGAACATTTCAAGCTGTGGATACTTTAAATGGGGAGCTTTTATGTGGGCGAAAGGATGTGCATCAATGTGGTGTAAGTCCCACACAGTAAAATTATTTTTTTACAGTGATTTGCGAAACCATAAGTAGCAAAATTCTCATTTGGATTCACATAACATAACTTAAATGCTCTCTTGTAAAAATTTTCGCTTCTAGCCCGATTAGTCCCCACCTGGCGCTAGCCCACCTTTGTCCCGTTGTCCGTCTATATTTTTTTCCGATTAGACCCCACCTAAACCCGCTCAGTCCCGCCTAACCCCGCCAAGACTCTGCCTATACGCTAGGTCACAATCTACCGTCCGACTAGCACTAGCGCTTTTTACAACATTGCTTAAATGGGAGATTATTTAATCTAAGGACGGATTACAAAAACACCCCTGAAAATTAGCCTAATTACATAAAACTCCAGTTATCTTTTAAAATTACAAATACCCCTTGTAGTGTTACAAACACCCTCTTGAGGGGTTATTTGTAATTTTGAAAGATTAGGTTTCCTGTAATTAGGTTAAAGCTATGGGTGGTTTTGTAAATATCCCTTAGTCTAATTGTGGTGAAATGAGAAGTATATATCTTATTTTTTTCTTGGAGCATCTTTTTATAAATTTTATATAACCAATAAGCTAAATTTGAATGGCCCAACCTTCTACTTCAGTTTTATAAGTTTGTGTTGTAAGTCTGCCAGGCCAATTGACTCGACCGGGTTTGATTCGATATGAGTAGGGCTGATCAACAAAAATCAAAAACCACTAAAACCGATCGCACCACACCGCAAGTGCTTATTTATCGAAAAAACCTCGATTAAATTTTTTAAATTAGACCGCACCGTATAAAATGGTGCAATTACAATTGAAGTCTCAAACCGCATGACCGCACCACAAGTAGAATACTATATATATTAGTATATTTTTTTCAATCTATAATATATTTATATATAATTATGTACTGTCATATTTAATTATTTTGTGGGTATATTAGTCAATTTACTTAATAGTTTAATACATCAAAGATTAAAAAAAAAAACTCTAGGTCAGTAGGTTGCCTTCATTTCTTGTTATGGATGTGAATTATATAATGAGATTTATGTTGGGAAATTTGTGGCATGAAGATTGAAATATTGAAGTATGGGAGAGTTTGCAAAAACTTATGATGTTAGAATAAATGATATATTATAAGCGAGTAAGTAGTAGTTGGGAATCATAAGTTGGTAGAGTTTGAAAATAAAATCAAAAGTTGAGAATCGAAGTTGAGAGTGTTTGGTGAAAAAATTATAGAAGTGTTTATTTGTTTGTAAAAGTCAAACTAAAAGCATAAATTTAAAGCACACACCCTCTCCATCCTTTTAGATTCTAATTAATGAAGCAAAATCGAAGTGAAAGTTGACACTCAAACACTAAAAAGTGCTTTTTAAATGAAAATATGAGAAACACTTTTTTGGTGATTGCAAAAACTCCCTATATCTATTGAATTCAACTATTATATGTTATTTAAGTTGTTATAACATTCAATTTAGGCTACAACGTATTCTTATCTTTTTAGTTATCGAATTGTTAAGTTTGTTTTTGCTCATTTTGATTGTTCCATATAATATTAATGTTTGTACATTAAAAACCGCCTCAAACCGCCCGAAACTACCTGAAATCGTATATTTGTTTTTTTAAAACCGCGACTTAAAATCAAATTTGTGGCCGAATCGCACTTAACAATTCGATTTGAAAATATTGAAAAACTACTCAAATCGCACCGTGATCACCAAGAGATATGAGCGAGGGGAATCCCCGCTATACTAAAGAGAAAAAGTTAAAAATTTAAAATTTTGACACTTGCAGGGGCGATCTAGAGGAGGAGCTTTTACCTTCGGATTATGATGATTTGAATCAACTTTAAATTCTTGAATAAGATATTAGCATATAAATGGATTTCATCTATATGTAAAATTGTGCTAATTGCAATTGATTAAAAAGACAATCTTTATGTTATTATTTTGAATAAGATATTACTTTTAAGTCCCCTCATTAATCATGATGTGTTCTCTTCCTTGGTTTAGATTATTTTCTAGATTGATTTTTAGATCAATGTAATCAATGTTTTAAATTTTTTAAAGACAAATTAGTGATTTACTGCTTGTAAACTTTGTAATTTTTTTGCTGTTTAGAAGAACAAATTATCTTTTGACTAACAATGTTGGACCAAACCCACATTAGTTCTTCGGGCAATTTCAGAATTGACCAATACCTTGCATAAATTTGTGAGTAGAATTAGATTACATAACTTCATAAATTGAGCGGTATAAGATCAAAACCTCGTCTAGCATCGATTTATATTAGTCTTGAACATCCAACATTAAATATAGAAAATATAGTTAATAATTAACAATGATTAATTAAGATGATAGATATGTATTATATATTTGTTCAGACTACAACTTAAATTCTAAGACGGGTCGAAGCCTTTACTTGGCCGGGGCTAAAATATGCTATTTGTGGGCTGAAAATATTATTCTCCTCCAGGATAACCTAGCTCGCATGGTAGGCCCAACTTGGGAATCCAAATTAAGAATAACTAATTACACAACCATGCAGGGTCAAGCATTGGGGATATAAATCCTATATAAATATTAACGCCCAATCATTTATCAATATGAACTAACCCGTTTGTAAGCTATTCGAATCTCGACTCGATAAAAATTCGTTTGAGTTAGTTTAATAAGGCTCGTTAAAATAAATGAATCAAACTCCAACTAAGAGATTTTCGACTCATTAGTTCGTGAACGTTTCGTGATAGCTCGTTGCCTCGTTGGTAAGCTCATATAAATTAAACTAATAATTTAACTTTAATTTTAATTTTTATAAGTTTATGTATGATAAATATAAAATGATTTAAACAAACTTAAATATTTGAATAAAATCATAAATTTTAATAGATATATTAAGCGTTTTAGAAAATATAATTTTATTCTCGCAATAAATTGAAGAATAATTTAATTTATAATTGATTGATATTTACTAAGCTCGTTTAGGCTCGATTAAAGCTAGAAAAAGTTAAGAGCCATCAATATATTCGATAAACTTAAACTCTCAAAAGCCTCAAACTTTGATTCTTCAATTGCAACCCTACATACGAAGGATTACTAATAATGGGGCCAACAATTTTTGGGTCTTAAATTCAGAAGGAGATAGTTTGGATGTTTGCTTACAATACTACTCGAGCATCAATCAGTCGTACTCTAAAAACTTACAGTGCAATTTTTTTTTAAAAAATAATTATAATTTATATGATTTTTGTACATCGGACCATCCAATTTTCGTATATCGACCAACTCCATTTTTATTTCTGTCTCTGTCCTTTGCGCATGGAGTCTCAATTTTGTCAATTCGTGACTAGGTTTATTAGTACTTATCAATGATTAAGATTATAATTCATGTAATGTTACGCTTATTTAAATTCAATACAAAATGGAATTATTTAGTGCAGTTGCTAAAATCAGATTCATCTTTTTCAAATACTGTAATTTCTACAATAAATGTAAGTTGACCTGCTGACCAAATATTGTTCAAATAATGAGAAAACTTAATTACAGGTTATTAAAATAATATATGTGCAATATATAAAAATTCTCTCTTACCATGTTTAGACTTAGGGGTGTCAATTTAGACCCGACACGCAAAACCCAACACGAACCTAACACGAAATTAATGGGTATGGGTCCAAGCTTTCCGGTCCGGGTCGAAATTGGGTCGGACCCGACTAACTTTTATCAATTAAATAGGTCGGGTCCGGGTCAACCTACTATGACCTGTTTAACCCGTCTAACCCGTTTGTGAATTTAAAAAAAAATAAGTAAATAACTAATTGTAAGAAAAAAACAACAAACAAGACATATCTTTAAAATTCAAATGATAAAACCTCATTAATTATGTATTTGTTATTATTATGCATGTCTTTTTGAATATTATCCTCAAAATATAATTAGTATGGTATGCATTTTAAGCAATTATCTTATTTCTTTCTCGTTTATTGTAAATTGTAATATTGTTTATTGATCGAATAGCGTGAGATAGTGATTGATTTTGAAAAAATAAATTTCTTCATTAAAAATATTAAATGAATATTAAAATAATTTTATTAAATGGGTTAAACGGGTCGAGTCCGGTTACTCGTGAAAATAAGCAGGTCGGGTCAGGTTCGATATTCGACACGAATAATTAAACAGTCGGGTCCGGTCGGCACTTTCGACACGCCAACCTGCGAACCCTGACCCACGAACCCGACCCAACCCATATTGACACCCCTATTTAGACTGCACTAAACTGTACCATACCAAAATGTGCCAAAATGTAACAAATCAAGCATCATTTTTCACTTTTGGTACAATTATAACTGCACTGCACATGTTTCGTGCCTTGCCAAAAATGACGTCAGAAATTGGGATTATAATAATACATACTTTTCACAATATACATGTTATGTTCATGTATTGATAAAATATTTCATTTCTTATAAATCTGAATATTTGTAGATAATCAACACATCCAATATAGTTTACAATCACTCCAAAAAAGTGTTTATCTAAAAAAAGACTATTAATGCGGTCCCGGATGGACTGCATAATTCGGCCTACTCCAATTTCCAATATCTGCTTAAGGCTGTATTCGCATTTTTAGTATTGCAAATCTCAACTTCATCTTCTTCTCGATTGTACTTTATTTAATGTCGAATCTAAAGATACGGAGAGATGAGTACTTTGAATTTTTGATAATGTTTTGGTTTGACTTTTACAAACAAATAAGTCTTTTACAACTTTCTCACCAAGCATTCTCACCTTCCCATTTTCAAATTTTACTTTAGGGATAATTACATAAATTCTCCTAAGTTTGGGCTAATTACAAAAAATCCGTATATATTTTAAAATGACAAAAGAAAACCCTCGTTTGACTATGTCTTAAATTTAAGGAGGTAATCGTAATATTTTTATAAATATCGGTCTTTGAAATATTTTATACTTATGAATGGGGAAAATGTAAGACGAAATCAAACCTCAAATATTTTTTTTTATAATTTTCAAAAACCTCTAGTGTTTTTGTAATTAGCTCGAACCTTAGTGGGATTTCTGTAATCATCCCTTTATTTTATTTGCATATATTACCAACTTCTTGATTGTCAATTATATTTACATATGTTATAATTTACAATAAATCATTTATTCTAAAAGCAGAAGTTTTTAGAAACGCTCCCATTATCTAAACTTGATTTTATACCAAACTTTAGAGTAGACTTAATTAAATCCCATTTATATTCCCTTTTAAATTTATACTAGTTTGACATTTTCCTATTAACCTATATATTCACATGATGATGACCTTTAGTATGGCTTCCATCGAAGAGCAGATTACGTTTTTTTTTTTTGTTCCACATACCAAATAAAAACATCACTCCTTCGGTTACTCAGACATAATAACCATTATTAAATTCAATAAATCTTTTCCCCTGATAATTATTAGGCCTCGTGAAATTTAATTTTCTCCTTTATTTTTTTTTCAATCAAAAATTAAAATCATTCCTAAAATATTTTTCACGGCCATGGATTCGGGAAATTACTTTTTCCAGTAATCATAGTGTTGTTTCTGTCAAATTTTTGTACGGCCTGCTCTAATGGAGCCTGCAAGGTATGTATTTATTTTTCGATGATGAATTATAATAATTAGTCACTTTTATTTTTTAAATTTGTTTTTTGATTTCATGTTAAATTATAGATTGATATATATCATCAGTGTGTGTACTGTGTTTTTTTTTTGGTTGACGGTGTGATGATGAACGATGAAGGTGGGAGATGGATGTACGACGGATTCAGATTGCGGTGAGGGACTATATTGCTTATCGTGTGACGCAGGTTTTGATGGCAACAGATGTGTGAGATCAACCGCCACAAAACAGTTTAGCTTAGTGGTCTCTCTCTCTCTCTCTCTCTCTCTCTCTCTCTCTCTCTCTCTCTCTCTCTCTCTCATGATTTTTTTTTTGTGCCTTTTACATTTCAATAATAAATGGGATTATACAAAAATAAAAAAAAAAAAACTTCAAGATTGCATGGGCTAATTTGAAAAATAAAAAAGAACAACTGATTTTTGACAATTATAAAAACACTTTGATTTTTTTTTTTTTTTCCGAAAATTAAGAACGTAACAATAGGATTTTAGTATTTCTATAGTGTCAACAGTGGCGGACGCATTTATGTTGACTCACTTTTGGGGAGGGGGGAACCAATTTTAAAGACCTTTAGAATAAAGTTTTGTTCAAAATTTTGGGAGTGCAAATGTAATTTCCATTAGATAGACATAATTTTAGAATAAATAACAAGTAAGAAAAATAGATTTCGAGATTTTTTGAGGTAGATAGCAGCCCCGCCACTTGCTCCCCTAGTTCCATCTTTGAGTGTCAGGTGTTTTTGAAATGTTTGCTTGTAAAGGTGGAAAATATGACAGATCAACACTATGGTGTTTTTGTAATTTTCAAACATTTCTGGTTTTTTTTTTTTTCATTAATTAGCCCAAATATCTCAGGTTCTTTTTTTTTAGTTATTCTTTGATAAATCTTCATGCTCGACTGGAGTATTGAACCGATCCAACCCAAATATGCATGATCTCTATTCTGAATGGTATCTCGTACATATTTCAGACATCATCAAATACGTATGTGGTGGCTTGTAGTGATGTTACTTGAAATAGGAGATTATACAACATAAGAAGTACTTGTTACATTTTTCTGGGAGCACCTTTAAATTGACTTTTGGATCTAAAAGTCATATTCCATAATAATAGTTGTTTAGTGATTAATTTAGTATGAATTTTTCGATATGTCGCTTTGCTATATATGAGATTATACAACATACTGTCAAAAATTCTGTATTCTAAATGAACTTTTAAAAGTGATCCCAAATATGTACGAAATAGAGCATCAAGATTGAATTAATCAACCTACTAATGTACAATGCTTGAATTGTGGGATTGTTTCCCCATCACTAGAGTGTGGTTCATGATGGGGATATTGATTTTGGACAAATCAACTATGTTTTGTAGCTTAGCCTAGTTTTTGGCTAATGGTCCCAAAAATAACTCATTTTGGGTGTCGTGGGAGAAAAACTTGAGAGTGAACTAATCGACTAATTTAGTGGCCTAGTTTTCTCCACAACACTACCAATAGGAAATTTGTTTGGTAACTCTAACATGCTACCGTCTAAGCTTAAACTTTTTCATGGTGAGATTAATAATTTAATTCATTCTTTTAATTTAATAAATTAAGTAACAAAGTAAATGAATTAGTGGTAATTTTGCAAAAGTTAAAAGCTTATCCAATTTTAGTTTTATAAAAAATTCAATATATATAAAAATGACCAAAAGATTAATCCGTCTTTACTAAACCAATAAGAACTAAATCATTTGGTTCTAAATAATCGAAAACAGTTCGATCTTTATTTGTTTTTAAAAAGCTTAAACTTGATGTTTGGTTATATGTTTGGGGTTATTTATATTTTCACTTTTGTTAGATGTGTTTCTTTGTTGACTATTTGTCTTTTTTATAGATTTATTTTACAGGTTTGTACATAATTAGATATTATATTATAATTTTACACACTATATATTATAGAAAAAACATAATAATTTTTCTTTAGATTGATCGATCGAACCGATAGTGAAATGAAAACATCAACCCTATATATTAAATGAAAAAACAATATGACATGATAATAAGACATGTGTCAACTCTCATTCTTCCAATTCCATATGGCGGTTTCATATTTATTAATGTGGTAACCCTATATTATATATATTTTTCATATCTAATCTAAAAGATAACAAATAATCCAAAAATCCAAGCTTCTATCTATCTAATCTATTTTTCCATAAATGAAAAATTCTATCTCTGCGTTTATTATAATCTAAAAATTAAATAATAATCCAAAAATCCAAGCTTCTATCTATCTAATCTATTTTTTTCCATAAATCAAAAATTCTATCTCTACGTTTATTATAATCTAAAAATTAAATAATAATCCAAAAATCCAAGCTTCTATCTACACAATCTAAACAATCTACCTTTATAATCTAAAAAAATAAACTCCTTTAAAATATAGAAGATATATTTATTGGGTACTTCTGATTAATAAAATTATTACAATTAACTAAGTGATTTAATTTCTTAAACGCCAAAAAATTAAATATCAATTATTGTAATATACGATTAGTTTGTGAAAAAAGTATGTGAAAACAATTGTAACAATATAATTAAGAATTAAAAATTTACGTTATTTTGGCTTTAAAAATTTTTTTTTAAAAAAAAGCTCACATTTAATAAAATTAGCATAAATTCCGTTTAACACTATTAACTTGCTAAATTAATATGTCTGCAGAACAATTCTCTACCATTCAATAAGTACGCTTTTTTAACAACCCACAACGCTTTTGCAATAGAGGATGGACTCCCTAGACTTACTTTCACAAATCAAGAAGACAGCGTCACTCAACAGCTCAATGTATGTTATTCTCATCTCATTTGATTATTTTCTCTATTAAAAAAACATTTCTCAACCCTATTTTACGTGTTCGCCAATTTAATCATGGTTCAATTGCAGAATGGGGTTCGTGCCTTGATGCTGGATACATATGACTTTGAAGGAGACATATGGTTGTGCCATTCTTTCGGAGGCAAATGCCACGATTACACTAAATTTGTAAGTAAATCTCTTTACTATTAGTTATGATTTAGGGTTAATTACAAAAAGGTATCCATGGATTTGGTCTAATTACAAAAAAATCCAACCATGTGTCAAAATTACAAAAAATTCCCTTGGGTTTTGAGGTACTATAGTAAAACTACTGAATTTGTGTAAAGTCAATAATGTCTTGGATGGAATTCTCAAAAGAAAAATAAAAAATGAAGAGAAAAAAGAAGAAGTGGGCAGACAAAATTATCCCGTAGTTTTTGGATGGACCTTTTTGCTGAAAATTTGAATTGGAATTCAAAAGAAACACTACTGGAATATGAAACATTTTCAGCAAAAATATCGAAATTGGTGTATATATTTTATAATTTGTAAAAATAATTTTGGATATTCATAAAAGAAATTTGTAGGCACCTAAACAAATCTAACTCATTTAAAAAGAAAAAAACTTTGTTGTAGGCGCCCTTCCTATTGGCGCCTACTACGTAAGGGTCATTCCCTCAAAAAAGAAAAAGAAAAAATACCATGTAAGGGTCATTTGAAGTGATGCTAGATTTTAAAAACCTGCAAATTTATCCAACATAAATTTCACTGGCAATCACAATATTCTGTTAAGTTAACCTGGAAATTTTGTGAACAATTTCTATTACGATTACTGAATCGTATGAAAGTACTACATCAGCATATTTAGATTTTCATGTTAATTTTTCCGTAACATCAGCAAATTCCGTTAGGTTAATTAAAGTTTGGGATAAAACATTAGACAAATCAAATCTCAATGGTACTTTTTGTAATTTTGAAACTTAATTAAGTTTTTTTCGTAATTACCCCAAATCTCATGGTACTATTTGTAATTACACCTATAATTTAATTTAGTTACCCAACCTTGGGGCCTATATATGTACATGTACCTTAATGAAACAACCATGGATTAATTAATAAATAGGAACCTGCCATAGACACACTGAGGGAAATCGAAGCATTCTTGTCTGGAAATCCAACTGAAATCGTGACGATCATCTTAGAAGACTATGTTCATACACCAAACGGATTGACTAAGGTTTTTAAGGATGCTGGATTAATGAAATATTGGTTTCCATTGTCCAAAATGCCTAAAAATGGACAAGATTGGCCGTTGGTTAGTGATATGGTGGCAAATAATCAAAGGCTGCTCGTGTTTACTTCTATAGAATCTAAGGAAAGCAGTGAAGGGATTGCTTACCAGTGGAATTACATGGTTGAAAATCAATGTAAGTAAATTAAATACTTTTTACATACAAAATTCTAACAACCTTTTACTATATGTAATAAGGGTAATTGTAAAAAGAAAAACTAGCATGTGGTTTGATCTAATTATTGAAAAACTTGGGTAATTTTAAAATTATAAAACCACACTTGAGGTTTACATTTGTCTTACATTTAACTGTTAGTTGACCTTG
Source organism: Rehmannia glutinosa (assembly GCA_016081115.2). Classification (NCBI taxonomy): domain Eukaryota; kingdom Viridiplantae; phylum Streptophyta; class Magnoliopsida; order Lamiales; family Orobanchaceae; genus Rehmannia; species Rehmannia glutinosa. The sequence continues at coordinate 174,738 of JABTTQ020001679.1, read as the reverse complement.
CGAAATTTGTTTGCGATCAAGTATTTTGCAATTACATACCTCGATTTTTTTCTGGCTACTTATCATATTAGAAAGATGGAGGGATACCGATCAAAAGAAAAAAAAAAAGATGGAGAGATGTAATTGTATAATGCAAGATGAAAAGTTTGGGTTAGTTATAATATTTATAAAAATTAAGGAATATAATTGTAAAACAATTTGATAACATCAACAATTTCCGTTAACTCTACTAACAATAGGTGAAAAATGTAAGATGGAAGTTAACTTCAAAAGTGGTTTTTCTAATTTACAAAATTAGATGGTTTTTTCTTATATATATAATTAAGCCAATCCTCGAGAGTAGTTTTTGTAATTATCCTTTATAAAGTTTACCCTTGAAATTTCATCAAATTACAAAGAAATTATGTTATCTTTCAAAATTAGAAATACCCTTTTAAAGTATTATAAATGCCCCATAACGTTTGTTTTCTTTCGTAAATACCCCTCAATAGGTGAAATCTATAAAGTAGAAACAAATTTCAAAGGGTATTTGTTATAATAAAATTTAATTTTGAGATTCTTTTGTAATTTACCCTATTTAATAATGATTTGATTTTCTTAATGATATAATTTGATAATTTTGATCAGATGGGGATGACGGAATGCAAGGAAAATGTTTCAATAGGGCAGAGTCTTCAGCCCTAAATGACACAACCAAATCTTTGGTTCTTGTAAATTATTTCAGGTCTATTCCAATGAAGCCATTGGCCTGTGTCCAGAACTCCGGCGACCTTTCCGACATGTTACAGACCTGTTATGGCGCCGCCGGCAATCGGTGGGCGAATTTTGTGGCCGTCGACTTTTATAAGGTCAATAATATTTTAGTATTTGATTTAAGAAATATTGCAAACACTAAAAATATGATTCTCGGTTTTTAGGTGGAAAAAAATTAATTTTTAGTGTTTGCAAATGTCCGATTCTACTTCTCAATTATCATTCATTTTCATTCCGTTAGAGAAATTCTTTTCTTAACCAAAATATGTATGCTTATGAAATTTTTGTCCACTTTCATTTTTTTCTCCCACAACACTTCCACCCATTTCTCAAAGGCAAAAGCTTGTGTGAGACGGTCTCACGGATTTAGATCCAGTGAGACAAAACCCTTACACAAAGTTTTAAAGGTTTTTTTTTTTTTTCAGATTTTATTTTTCTTAGAGTTTATATTTTTTTAAGGTTTATTTTGTTTCTTGGGTTTATTTTTAATTGATTTGGGTTTTTAAGATTTTTAGTTTTTTTAGGGTTTATTTTTATTTTTTGAGTTTATTTTTGTTTTTCGGGTTTATTCTTCATGGTTCATGTTTTTAGGGTTCATTTTTGTTTCTTCATGGTTCATTATTATTTTTAAATTTATTTTCATGTTTCATGTTCTCAAGACGGAGCCCTTAGGAGGTCATCTCACTGGTTTTAGATCCGTAAGACCGTCTCACAAGAGACTTGCTCTTTCTCAAAAAAAATCCACCAAATCATCAATCATTATTACACATTATCCCACAAATTTCAGATTCACTCATCCACACAATTATAACTATCAATTACATCCAATTTTCATTATTAATTTTTCATCTCATACCCAATTTATCAAAAAACAAAATTTATAATCTAAAAATTCATCTTTTTCTTCCAAATTTTTTTACCACTTTGTTCTCTAGCAAAAATAAAATTTTTAAAATGAAAACATATCCAATCGGTACCTTAAATTTACGATTATGATTCTAATTTTGGTTTCACTTCTACACACAAATAAAATATTTGTACAATTTATCCACCAAACACTCTTTTCACATTTTATTAGCAAATGCTGTCAATTTCTGATTATCAATTATTTATCGATTTTGCAAAAATAAATCAGAACACAAAAAACAGAAGTGTTTACAAACATTCCCTTACTATTATTAAAATGTGCAAATGTAATTTGTTGTTTTTGAACTAATTTTTGGTAATTGGTGCAGAGGAGTGAAGGAGGAGGAACATTTCAAGCCACGGATATGTTAAATGGGGAGCTCTTGTGTGGGTGTAATGACGTGCATTCATGTATTGTAAGTGATTTTATTTTCAATTCTATTTACTAAATTTTGGTTTATTTTAATGATTTTGGTTTGTTTCAATTAAAACCCAATAAATATTTTAAGTTTAGGTTGCTAAATTTAAAAATGAATCATCTTTTAAAATATCACTTTTTGGGGGTCGACATAATTATCTATTATTTTCTAGGGTTAATTATAAAAAGTACCCCTGAGGTTTAACCTAATTACAAAAAATCCTAGCTAACTTTCACAATTACAAAAAATCCCTGAGGTTTTATTTTGTCTAACATTTACCCCCTTCATAAACAAAAATATTTTAAAATCCCCCCTCATATTTATAAAAATATTACAGTTTACCCCTTAATTTTAACACCGAATCAAAACCTAAAGGGTACTTTTTGTAATTGAAAGTTAACTGGGTTTTTCTGTAATTAGGTCAAATCTTAGGGGCACTTTCTGTAATATCCCTTTTTTCCTAAATATCATTCTCTTATATTAAACAATTATCTTTAAAATATCACTTCTTCAAGTTCATTAAGAAAACGGATTGATTATTTTTGAAACTATCCATGCCGAACGAATTAGAATTAGGTAGTCCAATTACACCTAGAAAGGAAAAAGAAAGATGTAAGCCCACACGGTTTGAAACTGTTGGTCACATGTTCTAAGTAAGATATGTGCCCTTCAGCCCATCTTTATTTGACAACTTTGCTGTTGGGTCCTTAATTATTGGGCTTGCTATGTATGAGCCCAACAGAATCATGGGCGTCAAAAAAAAAAAAAAATAGTTCGAAGTATTTTTCCATGCATGAAATTGACAAGAATTTTTTATTTGACTCTTGCAGCCAGGTGCGAATTGTACTTCCCAATAATGATAATATTTTCGAAGGCCAAGGAGAATATAATTCCACCTTCACATAATTTCGTGAATTAATGTAATGACTGGAAAATATTTCGGGAAAAAAATCGACCATGTCATTGTGTTGGTAGAGAATTTATTTCTTTGGTGCATATACTTGATTTTTCTATAAAAAGAAAAAAAGAGAGAGAGGGTGGGTTTCGCGGGTTGAGATCTCCTATTTCACTTCTCCTATTTCATATATGTTGGATGAAAGACACGTGTACAATTGTGACATCATGTGACATCATCATGTACACGTGTATTTCATCCAATGCAATGGAATATGAGTGGAATAGGAAAAGTGGAATAAGAAATCTCATTCCTAGGTTTCGCATACACAGTTGAGTAATTTAGGGAATTTTAAATCGTGGATCATGTGATAATTTTGACCTCATTTCTTGATTTCTTGCCATCAATAACCTTTGCCTTAAAACTAGGGATGTCAATAGATTCGGTCCAATAAAACACGGAACCCGACTCGAGACCACTTTATTTGGGGCGAGTCCGGAATAAGTAAATGGATCTAGGGCGGATAATGAGCATGCCTTTTCGGACATGGGCGGATTTGCGATTGGTACGAGTTTAATATGATATGACCCAAACCCAACCTGTATAATTAATATTTATAAATGTATATTAGAGTTTTTGTGTTTCTTTATAGAGAATGAAATTTTCTTTTAGTTTATTTTTCTTGTTTATTTGACAATTAATATATCTTCAGAATTGTATAAATATTTCATTTCACGTAATTTTTTGTAGTGGTACGTACTATGAAAATAAATCATACAAATAAGCCAGAATATATGGCGTAAGCGGGTCTAATGGGTTTGGTGGGTCATAATCGCTAGGCACGAGTATGGGATTGGGGGATACGGGTCTGTGACGGGTTTGGGTCCTTTTCAACTTTCATGGGGGGTCTCGATTCCAAACAGACCCGACACATTGACATCCCTATTTAAAACCAGTGTTTTAAAAAGCGCTAGGCGTTAGTCGGGTGGCAGATTGGGGCCTAACGCCTAGGTGGAGCCGGGGCGGGGTTAGGCGGGGCCTAATCCGAATAATAATGTAGGTTAACAAGGGAGGCCTAACACCTAAACGCTAATTTAGTGGCTTTAGACGGAGATTTTTATTTTTAACAACGTCTTAAAACACACTAATCCATAATGTTCTTTTTCGTTTCTTTTTTTTCGAATTCTTGTTGAGTTAATGATAAACCCCATAAGTTGACTTCATATTATATTGGTTTTAAAGGAGAAAAAGGCAATCAATGATTATGAAATTCCATGGCATTCACATATTAATACTATCATATGAAGTTTAATATGTTGAATGAGATGTCAACTTCTGTTAATATTAGAATATTTTTGTATTGGGCCAGAATTAAATTTCTAATGGCTTTGTCAATGTGGATGTCCTGCTGTTTTGTATTGTACAATGGGCTACAAAGTGCAGATTATGATTTGGAAAAATAATGGTGAAAAAAAAAAGGAAAAAAGGCATAATTGGTACATGTGGAGTTTATTTTTATATATAAATATATAAAAGTAAAAGTAAAAGAAATAACGAAGATCTTGCTTTTTCTATATACTATAGTTCTTGTTTGGTCCCAGACCACGAACCAATGATGCACTTACCAAACCTGATTAAAAGGCCACCAATTTTGTGTCAAAATTTAAGTTATACAAGCCCAATTTATTAAACATTTCTATCAAATTTTATCTTTGCCAAAGCCCAATAGATATGTGGATTCTTTATTTCCAATCCTAATTATTCTTGAATACAAACTTCTACTTATATTTAAACTTTTGAATTAACAAATGATAAAATAATGGAGTTTTATTTTATTTTTTTTCGTTTTCTTTTGTTCGGGTATAACAAATGATGTTAAAATGTTATGCCCTTAGAAAATATAGATACTTAAAGTTTTGAATTTAAATCTTAACGAATATGTGCTTGTGTATCTAATTTATTTCAGCTTCTTTTGCTTTGATATATGCTTTGTAACATGGTTTCATTATAGTTCGAAATTTCGAAATCTTGTTGTAATAATGGACTTGGTTCTTCACTTTAAAAGAATAGGATGATAGAATTTGAGGTCCCAGGAACAACAACAAGAATAATATTAATAATAACAATAATATAATACGGAACTCGGTGGAAACCTGCGACTAGATAGAGGAGAGTCCAGCATGGAGCAATCACTTGGGGGATGACTCCTTGTGCGCGGAGTTGAGGATATTAGAGTCCTCGGAGCCATTGTGCATTCTCGCGGTTTATATGGGTCAGTTCCTTAGAGGCCGAGGTTATTTCCCGAAGACTAGTCTTATGAGAACATTGAACCTCGGTTAGCAAAAAAAATAAATTAATGATAATAATAATATTAACAATAATAATAATAATAGTTGAAAATTTGTAGATTTGTCTTGAAAGTTGAAACCAAATGATATTAGTTGATTGGTATCTGATTTTTTATAAAATGGTGAAAACATGCACCGTTGCTGCTTAAGAGTCAAAAATCCATGGGTTTTACAATAAATTAATGACTTTTTTACAATAATAATTGAAAAAGTGCTTTGGAAAATTTTATTTTATCTCTCTTTTTTATATGGGTGGGAAGCATGTGATTAGGTGGATTTTGTAGCATCTAACACATGCTACGGATCCTAAGATATGTTAATTAAAAGAAACACAACATATAATTACTTAAAATGTAAAAAATTCAATTCTCTTATTTATCACAAAGTAAAATCATCCTTTAAATACACTTTATTTTCTTGGGATTCATATAATTGCATATTTGTCAAAATAAAAATAATTTAAATATTATCTTGATCAATATCGATGTTAATGGGGCTCATGTTATTGGTGTATGCAGAATTAATTAAATATGCAATTAATAGCTAGAAAACAAAGGCACTCACTCTATCACTCTCATCATTTTCCCTAGGATTCGGCTAATATTGTTTTTTATATAGTATATAGTACAACATTAATTTAATTACTATAGCATCTAACATTCCTTTTTTTCTTGCTAGAATACCATAGTCAATTTAAAGCATCATTTTCACACTCTTCATTTCCCAACGCACATATTACATACCAGAGTTAAAACAATTATTTAATCCCTAAAATTTATATACTACTTTCTAATTGTGCAAAATGATTTTTTTTCACTATGTAAAAATTTCCCAAAAGATATTTTGGTATAATGTTCATTACACAAAATGCTAAAAATTTAATTCTTACTTTTAATTTACGTAAATGATTTTTTTTATAAGTTGGAAGGGGGCACTAAAAGAAAAAAAAAAGTTTATTTGTAGGTAAATATTAAGAAAATTGCAAAGTGTAGGTAAAACATTGTAAAACAATTGTAGGTAAATTATTAACTACATAATCTAACACTGTTGGTAAATACCTACGTAAAATCATTAAATTGAAAAATTATCGAAATCTATTGGTAATTTGTAGGTATAATTTGGGGTGAACTAATAATTTTTATTCTGTAGGCATTCTATACGTAAATATAAAATTATTGACAAAATCATTTCTCACAAATAAATTGCAGCAGAATCGAAATTTTCTTGTAGTGGGGTAAGTAGATTTTACCTGCAGTGGGTAGTCTTCTCAACTCCCATGGATTGTGACACGTGTCTCATTTTAATTTTATTTTTTTAAAAAACAATTTTAAAATGGGACAAGGAGTGGAGAGGAGGAGATCGAAGATATTGAAAAACTCAAGGTTCAAAATCTGATTTGACATATTTCAAAGGGTGAGCGTTATCAATTGAGCTACAAGTCTAGTGGCTACGTAAATGAATTATTATTTTCATTATTTTTGCAAAATGAAAAAAAAAATACATTTTTGTAAACCACATAAGAGTATATGGCCTTCCTATTACCAAAACCTATATGAACTCTGTTGTACTTCACTATGGATTTATATATCTGTAAAGTTATATATGAACCATATTCATTGAAAATACACTTCAAAAAAAAAATATTCATTGAAAATAGCTGGCTCATTCTAAACAACAAAAGCCCTAAATTGTAGTAACATTCACTCACACACATATATATCTAAAATAATTAGAACATCATTTTCATTTCTAGGTCCCCTACTTTATCGGACTCCATAAAAGATTGTCAGATGGAGTCTAAGGGATAAAACAAAAAAAGTGTGCTTTAATTTCATCCTTTGCTTCTATAAAGATACTGCATACATTAATTTCCAAATCCCAATCCTAAATACACAAAATTATTTCAGATGTTAAAGAAACTATAAATTTACTAAAAATTAATAAATAAACCATGCATGCAATAGAATAAAAGTTCATATCACTAAGCTAATTAATCCACAAGGAACTCAAAAATGAGGAAATATGCTTACACTTTTTTTCTTACATTTTGTTTTCTCATTTTTTTTCAATCGAAAGGGAAAATAAAAATGTAGGGTTAGGGATGAATCATGAATGTGAGTGGGCACAAGTCAATTGTCAATTTATCGTACCAAGGACGATTACGATGGGATTAGATCCAATGGTGGAGCCAGAACACCGTAACAGGTAGACCTATAAACTAAAATGGGGTGGGCCGGATAAAAAAACCCATGAAAATCATACAAATTAGTACAAAAAATATATATTTTTTTAAAAAAATCTCACTAAACTTGTTTGTTTAAAAAAAGAGGAGTGGGCCAGGGCCCCGGTTGGCCCACCCCTGGATTCGCCAGTGATTAGATCTCCTATTCCACTTTTTTTCTATTTTACTCTCTATTTTATACATTAAATGAATGATACGTGATATGTGCCTGCCTAAAATTACTCTTCTACCTCGCCTATTCGAGGAATGACCCAACCGAGGTCACAGATCGGTCGTCTACCCGACCCAGGCTAATAGAATGAGTTCGAGGCTAAGCCGATACACTACGTAGAAGCGAGGTCACGACCCTAACCGAGGTCATGGATCGGGTCGTCTACCCGATCCACTAATAGAATGAGTTCGGTGGCCGATACACTACGTGAGAAGCGAGGTCACGACCGATCCGAGGTGATCATGCGACCCGACACGTATCACGATAGATGGGTCTAGCCAGGTGGACCAATATGAGGTCGACACGTGGAAGCGAGGTTGTGCGGATCCGTACACCAGACGGATCCGCATTGAACTCGTGACGGACATGAGAAACAGCTGCTTTATAAATACGCCTGTTCGTTCCATTGCACAGGTATGACATTTATTGCTATTCACCTCGCTTTACATTCACTAGCGATCTAAGACCAGACGACTTAAGCATCGGAGGGTCTTAGGTTGGGAACCCTCCCGCTAAATAACGTTTATTTGTCTTACAGACCCGAACCAAAAAAAGTACCTGGGCTCGAGACGACCCGACCAAGACATCCGATTTGTTTACGCCAAATCGATTGGCGCCGTCGTGGGAAATCGCAAAAGTGAATATGGAAGACCCCAGTGAAAGCAAAAAGGGATACCACCTTGTGGACTAAACATGGAGAGACACCAATAAGAGCGAAGGAAACAACACCTCGAGGAGGATCCCCTTCGTTGTTAATTCAAGAGCAACATCAAAGGGAAGCGGAGGATCCCATGATCAATATGCGAACCAAATGACTTTGAGAAAATGTTGGAAAGAATCTTTAACGATAGGAAAGAAAAGCAAGAGCTCCCATGGTTTCTCCCGGGGGGTACCTAAGACAAGAACAACAAGTGTGTTGGCAGAGATAGAGAAAGCAAGGAGATGCGGAGGAGGTGGCTAGTTACCAAGCGCCCGAACGAGGCAAACAGAGCGAGACTAAGCGAGCTCCCAGATGGCGAGATATAAATGAACTCGGCGAGCAGATTGAGCAAGCTACTTCGGAAAAGCTGCACTATTGAAGAGAAGAGAAGAGGCGATCACTTCGCATTACAAAAAGAGGTTCCCCTTCTCCCCGAAATTTTGGCGAGAAGTCGTTACTATGAGTTTTAAGCTCCCGGATCTTCCTAAATACGATGGGAATAAGGACCTCAGAACACTTAACAGACTTTTGATCACGTGATGCGGCTTTATGGGCGGATCGGATGCCATGAATGCTAGGATATTTATCACCACATTAAAGGGAAAAGCGCGAAGAATGGTTCATGGGGCTACCCATGGAACAAAGTGGTATCCTATGAGCAATTGGCAAGAAAGTTCTTATATCGATTCGCTAGTCGAAGCGAGCTCGAAGGTCGGGCCGACCCACCTCTTTACCATCGACAAGCGAAAGCGAGCCACAGGACTTCATTAATCGGTTTAATGACGAGGCGCTCGAGGTGCAAGATATGAGGATCGATATGATGACAAATATATTGGTTCATGGTTTGAAAAAGGGGGCACTAGCTTGACTTTAGCTCGTAACCCCGGATAAGGAGGAATTGATGGGGATGACCCAACAATATATCCGGGAAGAGGAGATGAATGAATCGAAGGATCATGAATGGCGGTAGTGGGTCGGGAGGTGCACGTAAGAAAAGATCCGAGAGAGAGACCTCGTTTTAAGTCCGAAAAAGACCATGAGCGAGGTCGAGATCGGGATCGATCGCGACCAATCGAGTTAGCGATATACGCCGCTAAATGTTCCCAGTACATGCCTTGATGTCCATCGAGGGAAAAATATGTTAAAGTGGCCAAGAAAGATGAAGGCCATACCGGTAAAAAGAGATGAAAGAAAATATTGCCATTTTCATAAAGATCATGGCCATGATACGAGAAGAATGCTTCCAATTAAAAGACGAAATAGAGCGACTCATCCAAATAGGGGTACTTGAAAAATTTTGTTAGAATGAGCAAAACGAGGATGAGGAGCGAGGCCGAGGAAGAGTGGCGAGGTCGGGTTCTCCGAGGCACAAGGCGCGAGAAGGTCTCAAGCTCGTTTCCTATAAAGGAAAGAAAATCAAAGATCGCGAGCGATCTGCGAGGCGAGACCGACAAGATGAAAATTTGCCAAGGAGGGGGTGATACATATGATCGCTGGAGGCCCGAGTGGAGGTGACTCGCAAGCGCGCGGAAGAAAGAGTATGCGGGTCTTGCTCATACTCCCAAGAGGGTTCGAATATTTTTAATGTCGAAGCAAACCCAATTACCTTTGATAATCGTGACCTTGTGGGAGTAGAAGCAGTCAAAATGATCCAATGGTGATAACAATGGATATTGCGAACTTCGCATAAAAAGACCTTGATAGATAATGGGAGCTCGGCGGATGTGATCTTTATGCAGGTCTTAAGGAAGATGGAATTAGACGTCACAACACCGCAAATCGGTGGATACACCATTAATCGGGTTCGGGAAGCGAAGTGATCCCGCTTAGGTACTATCGACCTTCCGACCTCGCTAGAATGGTCCCATACCGAAAAACGATTATGGTTAAGTATTTAGTGGTTGACGCTCCGCTTCGCATACAACGTCGTTCTCGGTAGGCCAAGTTTAAATCGGTTCAAGCTATTGTTTCCACATATCATTTGAAGATGAAATTCCCAACCGCAAGTGGGATTGGTGAGGTAAATGGAGATCGAGAAAAGTGCAAGGAGTGCTATAACTTGTCACAAGAAAAAGAAGGGAGAGCGGGAGATTAGAACAATTAGGCAAATTGAAAGGGATGAGGAGGCGGGAATGAGCAAGAAGGAGAAGGAGAAGTATAAAAGGCTCGAGTGAGGGAGTATAGAATCGAGCTCTTGAGCGACAAAGGTAGTCGAATCGGATCAAGCGACCCGAGCAAGTCGACTGAATAGGCTCCCGGATGGATCCGAGCCTCGAGCTCCTAACTATCCAATTTTTGAAGGAGAATGCGGATATTTTTGCATGGAAGGCTACGGATTGCAAAGGTATTAGCCCGTAGGTCGTAGTGCATCACTTAAATGTCGACCCTGAGGTGAAGCTATTAAGCGAAGAAGCGAAAGTTTCGGGGAGAGAGGAATAGGATCATCGAAAGCGAGGTGAATAAGTTGCTCGATGCGGGACACGTTGTTGAGATCCGATTCACCGAATGGTTATCTAATGTGGTGATTGTTCCCAAAACAAATGAGAAGTGGAGGATGTGTACGACTTTCTTGATTTAAATAAAGCATGTCCAAAAGATCCGCACCCTCGCCTCGTATTGATCTCTCTAGTGGACTCCACCACAGGTGTGCTCTATTAAGTATGATGGATGCGTATCAAGGGTATCATCAAATCTTCATGGCGGAAGAGGATCGGACAAGACCTCATTTGTTACGGAAAATGGGGTGTATTGTTACGTGGTGATGCCGTTCGGCCTTAAGAATGCGGGAGCAACTTATCAACGCCTAGTCAACCTCATGTTCAAAAGCGAGATTGACGAACCATGGAGGTTTACGTAGATGATATCTTTGGTCAAGAGCGAGAATCGGGGGACCATCTGGAACATTTGAAGCGAGCTTTCAACATCATGCGAAATTATGGAATGAAGTTGAATCCAACAAAGTGCACTTTTGGGGTGCGAGGTGGAAAATTTCTCGGGTTCATGGTTAATGAGAGGGGATTGAAGCAAACCCGAGAAAATTAAAGCTATCTTTGGAGATGGCCTCCCCAAGGACCGTGAACGAAGTGCGCGGCTCACGGGAAGCTAGCCTCGCTTAATAGGTTCATTTCGAGGTCACCGATCGTAACCTACCTTTCTTTGCTACTTTAAAAAATATGAAAAATTTCAATGGACGAGAAGAATGTGAGAAGGCCTTTGATGAATTAAAATCATATTTAAGCTCACCACCATTATTATCAAAGCCTTTGAAAAAGGAAACCACTTTTTTTGTACTTGGCTATTTCTAAGCGGTAATGAGCTCGGTGTTAGTCAGGAGGAGGGGGCATGCATAAGCGGTTTATTATGTGAGTAAGATGTTGCAAGGAGCGGAAGAGAGATATTTAGAGACGAAAAGTTGGCATTAGCCTTGGTGGTAGCAGAAAGAAACTACGACCTTATTTTCAATCGCACCAAATAATCGTCTTAACAAATCAACCTTTGAGGCAAATTTTAGGGAAACCGGAGTTGTCAGGTCGCTTGGTTAAATGGGCAGTGGAGTTGGGAGAGTTTGATATCAAGTATCAATGTAAATTGGCAATTAAAGCCCAAGTTCTAGCTGACTTTGTTAGCGAGGCAATCGTAGAAGAGTCGGCGCCCCAAGACGAGGTCGCGTGGCTTTTACATGTGGATGGTTCGTCAGTGGCTAGTGGAGGTGGAGCTGGAATTTTGTTACAAGGACCTAACTTGTTTGAAGTAGAAGTAGCTCTAAAGTTGGATTTCGAGGTTACAAATAATGAAGCAGAGTATGAAGCCCTAATTGCTGGGATGAAGCTAGCACATAAATGCGATGTAAGAAGGCTCGTGGCATATACTGACTCTCAGTTAGTCGCGATGCAGATGGAAGGCTCTTTCGAAGCCAAAGATAAGTCTATGTCCACCTACTTGAGTAGAGCTAAGAAATTAGTAGAAAATTTTGAAGAATTTCAGTTGAAACAGATTCCAAGAGAAGAAAATGAGAGAGCTGATGCATTAGCACGTTTCGCTAGTGCCGTTTCAGGATCGAGTTCGAGGAAGGTGATAGTGTTAGTGGCGAAGCACTCCGAGGTGAACTCAGAAAGCGAACCTCTTGACCAATTCTCAAAAGAGACCTTAATTCTTCATATAGGGATTCAAGTAAAGTGGATCGAGGGGATTAAAGAGTTTCTTAAAACGGGAGTTTTGCCAACGGATCCAGGCGAGGCTAGGAGGATACAGGCTAGGGCACCTAGGTTCCAAATAATAGGAGATGAAGTGTATAAGAGGTCCTTTGGAGGACTCCTTTTGAAATGTTTGTTGCCTGAGAGCGCGCAGTATGTGATGAGAGAGATTCATGAGGGGAACTGAAAAATCATTCGGGAGGTCGCCGCTAGCTCAAAAATACTAAAGCGAAGGATTCTTTTGGCCTACTGTGATGAAGGATGCAGTTGAGTTCGCTAAGAAGTGTGACAAGTGTCAGTTCCATGCTAACTTAACTCATCAGCCAGCAGTACCCTTAGAAACAATTCCTATTGCATGCCCTTTCGACCAGTGGGGGATCGACATTCTAGGTCCTTTTCTCCTGGCAAGGCGCGAAAGAAATTCGTGATAATAGCGATTGAATATTTTACGAAGTGGGTCGAGGCCGAAGCACTAGCTAAAATAGGAGAGCAAGAGGTCATGGGCTTTATATGGAAAAATATTTGTAGCCGGTTTGGTTTTCCTAGGATCTTAATTTGATAATGGAACGCAGTTCCAAGGAAGGAAAATACGAGCATGGTGCAAGGAAGTGAAAATCCAAAGAAAATTTCACTACAGAGGTAATCCGCAAGCTAATGGACAAACCGAGGTGGCCAACAGATAATTCTCGCAAAGACTTAAAAGCGAGGTTGGGTGCGGTGAAGACGTATTGGGTGGAGGAACTCCCGGGGGGTCCTTTGGGCATATAGACTACCCCAAGAACTTCTACGGGAGAAACTCCATTCGGTTTGATGTATGGATCAGAGGCAGTAATCCCTGTGGAAATTGGGGAAGCATCTCATAGGATAGCTCATTATGACCCAGCACAGAACGAAGAGGCTCGGAAGTTAGAGCTAGAAACAATCGAGGAAAAGAGGGATAGGGCCTTGGTTCAAATTCAGCAATGACTAAGGGAAGAATGCGGGCGATATGATAAAAGGGTGAACGAGAGAAATTTTCAAGTATGAGACCTAGTTACGAAAAAAGTTGAAGTATCTAAGCATGTGGGAAAACCGGAGGCTAATTGGGAAGGTCCTTTCAAGGTGATTAAGATCCTCAAGAGAGAACATATCGTTTGGAAAGCATGGATGGAAAAGAGCTTCCTAGGCCATGGAACATCCACAATTTGCGCAAGTTTTATACTTAGGTGAACTACTTGTAATTATTAGCTTGTTTTGACTGAATATATATGAAATTATTGGGAGGGAAATACCCCCTTATTTTGTGAGATAATTATCGCCTTCAATGCAAAGCGACCCACGAGGTCGACAAATATTAAAAGCGACCCACGAGGCCGACTTCAAGACAAGCGACCCACGAGGTCACTCCTATTAAAAGCGACCCACGAGGTCAAGAAATATTAAAAGCGACCCACGAGGCGCCAGCTTCAAGACAAGCGACCCACGAGGTCGCCTCCTATTAAAGCGACCCACGAGGTCGGCTTCAAAAAGCGACCCACGAGGTCGGCCAAATATTAAAAGCGACCCACGAGGCCAGCTTCAAGACAAGCGACCCCACGAGGTCGGCTCTATTAAAAGCGACCCACGAGGTCGGCTTCAAGACAAGCGACCCACGAGGTCGACTCTCTATTAAAAAAAGCGACCCACGAGGTCGGCCTTCAAAGCAAAGCGACCCACGAGGTCGGCAAATATTAAAAGACCCACGAGGCCGCCTTCAAGACAAGCGACCCACGAGGTCGGCTCTATTAAAGCGACCCACGAGGTCGGCTTCAAGACAAGCGACCCACGAGGTCAGCTCCTATTAAAAGCGACCCACGAGGTCAGCTTCAAGGCAAAGCGACCCACGAGGTCAGCAAATATTAAAAGCGACCCACGAGGCCAGCTTCAAGACAAGCGACCCACGAGGTCAGCTCCTATTAAAAGCGACCCACGAGGTCAGCTTCAAGGCAAAGCGACCCACGAGGTCAGCAAATATTAAAAGCGACCCGACAAGCGACCCACGAGGTCGCTCCTATTAAAAGCGACCCACGAGGTCAGCTTCAAGTAAAATTGACCCACGAGGTCAACTTTAAAAGAAGCAACCCGCGAGGTCGGCCTCGATTAAGGGCGTCTGGCGAGGTCGCCTACAAATAAAAATGATCTCAAAAAGAGCACGTCAATTAAGAAGTGACCCACGAGGTTAGCTCAAGCAAGATCCATGTAATCGACTAGCAAATATGGTTGTAATAACTAAAAATGGGGAAATCAGAAAACAACGGCGATAAAGCGAAATCGAGAGACTTGAGCTCATTCATATCAAATATTTTCATACATCATAATACCAAAAACGAGGTCAAAGACTAAGCCCATTTACAAAACAACTTGACAAACGAAGTGTACGGTTTTAGTATTCACGATGTGCTTCACATGGAGCATTGAGCTCATTTACAAAAGAAGGAAGCAAAAACTAAGGTTATTCTTCCTCATCATCATTATTAGCTTCAATAGTAGCAGGGGGTGGAGGTTGTTCTGAAGCAGCGATGTGCGAATGCATAAGATTGGTCCACTCATCCGTTTCTTCAGCCTCTTCCACATCGTGCACGACATCAAGTCCTTCCTCCTCCTTAGCTTCGCCCTCATCAGCTTTCTCCAGATCATCTGTACGGAAGCAGTCAAGTTTATCTTGATCAAAGTCCTCCTTGAAAGCATTCTCCGTAGGGCTTGGTCCCGCATCGCTCGAAACCTTGAAAGAGATAGACAAGAAAGACGACGTGCCACTAAGGTTTCGTAAGAATGGGAAGTTAGAAAGGACTTCACGCCCTCTTCGCGAGCCTTTTGGAGAGCGGAGGTATATTCTAGCGAGTTCGTATATTCCTGATAGCCCTCCTTGCGACCCGTATCGTAGGTCTCTTTCAGCTCGGATTCGTGATTTTCTTTCTGCTCCTTCGCTGTCGCGAGCTGCATTAACCTCTTGTTCCGGACCGGGCTCGGATCACGAGCGCAGATTCTCCCGAGATAATTTCTCCTTGGCGCCTCGGCCTCGCGAAGAGCCTTCAAAGCCTCTCCACTTCGTTTTCCGCGATCGAGGGATTGCTTCCACCAGCGTACGAAGGGAAAGGTGGTGTAGGAGGGCATTATTCTAAATGAATTAAAAGCGAGGTTAGAAAGAGAGAGAAAAAAATTAAAACATGTATTAAACGAGATAATGGACTTTTACCGAAAAAGTATTGTGGGCTATGTATTCTTCCAAATAGAGTAAATTCAAAAGGTATCAAAGCAAATTGATCGATCGAGGGAGAGTATGTTTGTATAGCTCGAAAGAGTCCTCTCCAAAGATGAGTATCGAGACAGAGCTTCGTCAGATTAATTAGCCAATTAGGGACGGTGACGAGCGGCAAAGCGTTGAAAGTGGAGGACATTGAGAGAGATCTTCGCCTTTCCATCTCACGCATCTCGGCGAAATAAGCTCACATAACTTGAGCCATTTAAGTTGAGCTTCCATCTCGTGTCGCTGCAAGTCTCCTCGTCGGCTTGAATTTCAGTTGCTTGCCGACACGTCTAAAGACGACCCGAGACGGCCTCTCTACCGAGGGGCTCTTCGCGATCTTTACCCGAGAATCCCGATTGCGAGACTTGTGGGGCTTCGAGTTTTTTCTTTGTGGGACTTTCCTTTCGAGCGAAGCTTTCTCAACATTTTCACCCCAGAAAGAGTAGGGCGCGGATGGGTTAAGCGAGTCGGGTAGTGCGGCGGCTCGAAAAGTATCGATATCATCCCGCACCTCGGTCGAAGCGGCGAGGTGAGGCCTGAAGAGGTCGGAGGAATCTTGCTGAACAACCCGAGACATGGGTGGTGGTGTGTTTGGAGCTGATTGGAGGTCGTTTTTCTTGGAGAGTAAAGCCGCTTTTCTTTTTCAATTGCTTAGCTATTAATGAGTCATTGTGATGACATCTCTCGAAAATAAAAAATTGTTTAGAATAATGTGAGTAAACTATACGAGCAAGCAATCAAGTAAAAGAATGGAAGATTACCCAAACTTAAAGAAGGCGGCCGGATTCGGCTAAGGTCCGCGAGGAAAGAACCTCTTCGGTTAGAAGCTTCTCCGACAGATACTACCGCTCGTGCATAGCACATCCTCGGGCGAAGTCATCCTCCCAAGTGACCGGCGAGGTCACGAGGGTGAGGACGGTAGCTTTCCACTCAAAGGAACCTCCCAAGGGGTCTCTACTGGGCTCTAATGTAGAGAAATTTCTCTTTCCAAGGCCAAACAGAGGTAGGTAGGTGATGAAGAAGCTTACGGTTAGGTTTAGGGGAGAGGTAGAAGAAGCCTTTCTCACTTGTGGTTGGAGAGGAGTTAATGGAATAAAGGGCCCAAAAATGGGGAAAGGAGGTGACACCTCAAAATGTTTCATTAATATCGCAAAACTTAAAATATGACGATAAGCGTTCGAACTAGTCAAGGACACACTCCTAGACCCTTTAAGATATTTACAATAGGGCGAGCTAAAGGAAAACGTAAACCTGCCTCAAGGCTAGGTAAATGGAACGACATACAACGGGGAGGTGGTTTGTCTATACGGTCATTCCTACCAGGGATAATTATTTGAAAATTTGATGGAATAAAAAATCGGTCTCTGATCTCGGCTATTTGGTTCCTGTTTACAATAGAACGAATCAAAGCCCAAGGAGCTGTAAACTCTAAATTAGGATCTATGGGGGCATCCTCCTCGGATTCGTCGGTAGGGTCCAAGTCGAGGACAGGATCCCCTAGGGAGGCACGGACCTAATCAAAGATCTCTAGAATACGAGCCCCATTTAGAGGACCGATGTCGAACCAGACTCAGAGGTGGAGCTTGAACTCGAACTCGAACCGCTCGAGCCCGAGTCATGAGAACCTAACACATGGTCGGAAGGCATAACAAGAAGGAGGAAGAAAAATAAATGAAATAAAGAAAAATATTAATAAGCGAAGTGAAACTAAGGGCTACCTCGAGGTGGGATCGACTACGTGAAGAAACCCCGACGAGGGCCGGAGCTCGCTTGGCGAAATATTTTTCACCGCGATGAATGAAGAGTGAAAATGTAAACTCCAAGACTTTCGTATATATAGCGGAATGGGCGGGAGGATCGAATCGGTTGGGATGAAAGAAACTTTTCAAATTCAACGGATCGATTCGAGTTACCATAGTAATTAATTACTAAAATAATCGGGGAGTAATGATATGTGCTGTCTAAAATTACTCTTCTACCCGCCTATTCGAGGAATGACCCGAACCGAGGTCACGATCGGGTCGTCTACCCGACCCAGGCTAATAGAATGAGTTCGAGGCTAGCCGATACACTACGTAGCGCGAGGTCACGACCCTAACCGAGGTCATGGATCGGGTCGTCTCTCCCGATCCAACTAATAGAATGAGTTCCAATGCTAGCCGATACACTACGTGAGAAGCGAGGTCACGACGATCCGAGGTGATCATGCGACCTCCGACACGTATACGATAGATGGGTCTAGCCAGGTGGACCAATATGAGGTCGACACGTGGAGCGAGGTTATGCGGATCCGCACACCTGCGGGATCCGCATTTAACTCGTGCGGACAGGGAAAAGCAACGCTTATAAATACGCCAATGTTCCATTGCTCACGGGTATGACATTTATCGCTATTCACCTCGCTTTACATTCACTAGCGATCTAAGACCAGACTTGACTTAAGCATCGGAGGGTCTTAGGTAGGGAACCCTCCCTAGCTAGCCTAACGTTTATTTGTCTTACAGACCGAACCAAAGTACCTGGCTCGAGACGACCCGACCCGAAGTACATCCGATTTGTTTACGCGTACATCCGATTTGTTTACGCCAAATCAATACGTGTACAATTGTGACATCATCATGTACACGTGTCATTCATTCAATATATTTAACAGAGAGTGGAATATAAAAAGTGGAACAGGAGATCTCAATCTGATTACGATATCCCCACGAGGGGTAACATGCAGTCGAGGCTCACGTCAAAATTTTTCCTCAATTTTCTCTATTTATTCATTGGTCATTTACGCGACACAAAAACCAAGCGAGAGGGGAAAGCCCCACGAGAGGGGCTAAATATCATACTCATTGTGGCCAAAGCAAACACCTACCACATGGCATTGGCGCCTTCTTTTTTGAACATATGTGGGCTAGTTGGGAAGTAGGAAAAGAGGGGGGAAATATAAAGGTGATATAGAAGATTGCTATAAAAAAGAAAAAGTTGTGTGTGGATTATGTATATGTACCAAATGGGTGAATTTGGAAGAAACAATAGCAAAGACAAAGCAAAGGGGGAAAGAGAAGGAAGGGCATCTAAACAAAGACTTGAAATGGGGGGAGGGGGGGACCTTATTCACACATGGGGTGGGGTGCAATTTTAGACTATTGAGTTTGTGAAGTGGAGCCAACCTAAAGCTAAGATTCTTTTGCAATATGTTGGTTGGATGAGCACACATTTTGGGGCAGGGTTGTACCTTCCTCTTGGTAATCTCAATTTTCAAAAGTATATTGATGAGTTATTTATTTCTTTTTTTTGATTATTTTTCATATTTCTTGTAGTAGTTATAGATTTTAGGTTCATGGTTTTCCGTGTGTATATATATATATATGTTGTAGCAAGTCGGCGTGTATTAGACCAAAGGTAGGAATAAATTTTGACATCTCACCCTGGACGAAGGTCTAACACCAAAATAACCGACTCGAAACCGAAATGGTCATAAACAAGGACCCAAGCCCTCGACTCGAGTTGGAGGTCGAAATCCCCACACAGATAAAAGGAGATCACCAAGTCATATCACATTAAATGCATGTAATGACACGGCAACATTAAAGGCTCCTAAGCGTTTAATGTCCATCTATTCCACCCTCAAATATTTTCTTAAAACTAGAAGATTTGGTACAAAATTCATATAAGTGATCATTAAACTTACATTTAGAGATATAGAGTACATATGGTATTCTTTCTTATAAATAACCTCATTAATTGCGAAAAAAGGGTTGCCAAATCATTTAGTAAGAATATCATTAAATGAGCATTGAAAAGTTCCGAGCTAAATAAAGCGCAAACACGACCTATTTTTAGGTTGAATATTGTCCTTATCGCTTGTTTATGTACAACAACTATTCCCGTATAATTTATTGACACGTATATTTTCCGGATTCCGAAATCAAGAATTATATATCTATATTAATCAATTTTCACGTGAAAATAGGGTTATATGCGTGTTTTGAGTGTTTTCACGTGCAAATAGTTATTTGAGCAACATAATTGTCAAAATGTTAGGAATGCATATTTTACATGGTCATACTAGAAATATCCAAAAGAAAAAAAAAAAAAAAAAAAAGAGTAATATAAATGAATAGCTTGGAAATTAAAGCCTATTTAATTTAATTAATTAAAGTGTACCAATATGTGAGTTCTTGTAGCACGTACCAAAAGCTTTTAAGTTTGAGGTTCCTCGATACGAGTAGCCGAAGAGTAATTGGACGGTGTGTAGTTACAATTAGAGATGACAATGCGTAGTGTATCCATTCACTTAATGTTTTCATGCTCAATCATATAATATATTTACTATCTATCCCAAACCCGATTAAGAAATTATATCTATTTCTCGTATCCATCCAAAATCAATTTGTTGATACCCACCCAAAACTTGTTAATTTTGTATAAAAACTTTTAATTTATGAACATTTAAATAACTATTTAAATGGTCACCCTATCAAAAATTAATTATTATATAAGAAAATGCCTAATATATTAAATCATAATAAATATAACAATTAACCATTCAATTTTACAAGTCACTACAAGCTAAATCATTCACCAACTAAATCAAAAACAACTTAAAAATACAAATGTAGCAAATACATTCCTTAATATCGCAATATCAACACTAGTACATCATTTAATTCATAAAACTACATTCTCAAAAACAAAATTCATAAAACTATATCATCGGACATGTAGTTCTATCAAATTTGACAAATATAAAACATCGTTGGTATGATTACAAATTCAAATAATATAACAATTTTATATTTTCTTTGTACAAAATTGAAATTTATGTTGGGCTTCTAAGAATAAATGTAACACATAGGTTAAAAGAATAAGTGGAAATTACTAACGGATAAATGGATTCAGTAGTGGATATCCGAAAGGGTAAAATCATACCTACTCGTATATAAATGAATAGTAATTTTTTATTTCATACCCATCCCAAATTCTAAAAAGACTACTCATACATATTATTTATTAGCAACATAAATATCACATTTAAAGACCACTAAATGAGTAGCTAATTCTCGCGTACTATATTTCAGTTTTCAACTATAAAAATTTTCATTTGGCAACTACTTTATGTTTCATTAGTCATTAACAACCTTTCAATCCTAAAATATGCCAATCAATTAGTTATCATCATTATCTTATTGAAGCCAAAAGTATTCGACCTGCTAAAACTCCATAATTAGGGGATTTAAGGAGTTGTCACGTACGGTTTGTCCAACGAGCTTAATCATTATTTTATTTCTCATCAATTATTTTCATTTGTTGAGATGCCCAAAATGTTTCAACCCATAATAATGTTTTATCAACAAAAATGATGATATATTACTTTGAATTTAATGTCGCATTAATTCAATTTTGTCCTACTTAATCTCTTAACATTGTGCACATAATGTTTAGTTCATAGTTTTCGCAATTTACTAAAAAAATGTATATACAAAAACATATATTTCGAGCAACTAACTGCAAAAATTTGGAGATTTAGAACCAGATATATATATTTATTTTTTAAAAAAAAAAACTGAGAATTTAATATTCTTACTAATGTAACCCACGAACAAATAATTAGCTAGAACCTTAGAAACGACATATAGATTCGATCTTTCCAGATCACTGTCCTCCAAACCAATCCTTCATTTTTTTTTAAGTCAAACATTTTTTATTTTTTGATGGGATATTAAAATAGGATTTAATACATACAAAGCCATAGCCAAAGTTCCAACATAAGATAGAGGTACAGCCAGTAATGCATATACATTTGAATAGCCACTAGCAATTTCTCCCTATCATCACTTCATTTCCTAGCAACATGTCCACTGATGTTCTGCATTTTAATTCAATGTTTTCTTATTTGATTTGTTTTTTGGTTGCTTTATTTCCCTTATTTATTGATTTTATTATCTTCGAGGAACGTGCCAATCTGTAAATGTCCATAATGTTTATACAATGTTTTTCAATATATACCAATAAGATTTTCAAGTGTATTAATAACAAGATTGCAGAAATTGCTATGCGCTAATCAGGCAACAACTTGCTATGAACAAATATACAACTCACCTCGTACTTTCATTCTACACGAATACCGTAAGAGAGACAAGAAATGAGAAAACACCCTCAATTTTTAATTCAATAATCAGCCACCCTAATATATAATAATAACAAAACAAGTATTTATAAGATTAAATTTATACCACAACAAAACTTTTGATTATTGAAAACTCTTAAAAGATAATAAATCCACTAAAAATAATCATAATAGATAATAAGTTATCTCAAATCTTATCTCCATCATAGGGTGCCTATAAACAATACTATTGTTTATTTTTTGTTTTTAATCTACTTTCGGTTGATTTTTGGCTGATGCAATTTTTCCACTGATTTGGACATAATTGCATCGGCCTAGGACACTTACCGCCTGTGCGGCCGCCAGTACCGAGTTTTACAACACTGATTATAGCAAAATATAGAAAAATAATATTGATTTCGGAAAATCTAGGGGTATAATAAATGATAATTATGTTAATTTTGAGTCTGGAGTTCATTGAGACACCTTATAAAACAGGTAATATGAGATGGGATATTTGCATGAAGTCAATGTCAAGATGATGGGATTTAGATAAAAGCTACACATCCACATAAAACTTAGGCTAAAATCATCATCCAAGAAAAAAAAAAACATTACAGTCACAGAGGTTGATTCTTCATGATCAATTGTTTTCTCTGTCTTGCCTTTAATCACTTCAAACCAAGTTGAAGACGGCAATGTGCCATGTGCAAACCCCATACTTTAGTTGCAAAAGTGGAAACTAGAAAAGGACCACTTGATTTGCAAATTAATCCTACCACTTCCACTCTTAGGTTGTAAGATTAGATTGATTCATGCAAATATTTGATGCCTATGGGAAAGTTGTCGTGAGGCCTCCACACGCGATAATTAATTCGTAATTGTCCTCATTTTGTGTATACAGTTTAAGTTTTTAAATACTCCAAAATTTATAGAGTGAATTAAAAAAAAATCTTCAAAATTTAAGAAAAAAAAGAACCTGCAAATTTATAAATGATAAATACTTATTTGATATTTATTTTTATTTTACAAACTGCACCTACTAAAAAAGATATTTATAGAATAAATATAAATCGAAAGAGGATATTTAAAATTTCAATATATAATTATTCTTTTACTAAATTTCCAGATCTTTAATTTACGTGGGGTATCTATATACGAGTCTGACTCCATCTAAAAGCTATTTCAAGCTTATCTACAAGTTGTAAAAATAATTACCTCAAATACTTAAATAAATTAATATTAAACTAATTTTACACAATAAATTCAAAATTTTCAATCTGTTGATATATAGCCGACCTGAAAGATCCTAAGATAAGCTAGCTACATCGTAGCAATCGATATGCTAGGTCAACGACCGAGTAAAGCTAATCTAGAAGAGCAACCAATCAATCCAACTCAATTGGGTGAACACACCAAGTTCTACAAGGCCAAGTTTAGCAAGATGAACTAGAAAATTTAGAAGAGCAACCAACCAACCCAACTTAATTGGACAAACATACCAATTTTTACAATGCTTGAGTTTGGCAAGATAAGCTAGAAGGTCAAATGACGATTGATCTAAAGCCACAGTGGCAAACACAGGGTATTAATCCAAAAGAGCAACGGATCAACCCAACTCTATTGGGCAAACAGACCAATTTTTACAAAGCCAAGTTTAGCAAGATTAGCTAGAAAAGCAACCAACAATTCCAACTCGATTGGGCCAACATACCAATCCTAAAATGCTAAGTTTGGCAAGATGAACTAGAAAAATCAAATAACGACCCTTCTAGTGGCGAACATAGTGTTCTCGCATGTAAAACTTGCACCAAGACGACATCAACTTTAATATAAAATAATACATGTCCAACATTCATTCTGAGCATTTCCAAAAGATGATAAGTGTCCCACTATTATTTCTAAAGCAAACATTTCATCCCCCACTATCTACATATCTTATATATGGAATATTGTCTTAATTGCTTATTTTATTCATTTCAAATTTCCAATTCATTTTCATATTGTAATTTTTTGGTGTTGATCATGAGCCCATCAACACTATTCCAATATCCAACTATAGTACACTTGTCTTAGAGCATCTCCAAAGACTACCCTATTTTTAGAGTAGTCTTTGCACCAAACACCCTCCAAAGACAATCAAATGTCGGCATTTTGGCGTTTATTCTGATCCACGCCAAAAATAGTGTGGTCTTTGTAGCTACGCTACTTTTTTCCTTTTTTTTTATTTTTTCATTTAATTTGTTATATCTTTATTTAACATTAAATATTATTATTAATATTATATTTCATTAATCTATTACAAAATAATAGTAAAATTAATGTTATATTAATTTCATTATATTTAACTTTTTTCTTAAATTTGTTTACTTTTAAAAATAATATTAAAATTAAAATTATATTATATTCTATTTTTTTCAATTTGATTAATTTTGAAGATAAAAAAAAAAAAAATAATATTATATTAAATAATATTATTTATATAATATTTTTGTCAATTATAAAATAATAAAATTAAAAATAAAGGAAAGAATCTTATAGAATCTTTTTAGTGCGAGAAAATAAATGCGATCATTGGAGATGAAATGTAGATTTTTCTTAAAGAGTAAAAAGTTACTCACCAAAATAATAGTGTAAGTCTTTGGAGATGGTGTTAGTGTATCTTTTTGCCGATCCCTCACTCCAGTAATATGTATACAGTGAAAAGGACTAAGCAAAAAGAGGCGGCGGTTAAAACAGGAGCAGAAAGGCTGCAACTTCAACTTACCGTTATTATTTATTTCCTCCACCGCAGTAAATATCTTCAATATAATTAACCCTGCAACTGCGGCAGGACTAGCAATAGTAGGCTAGCCAAGGGACCATCCATGAAAATGACACTTAGCTAATTTAAGCTATCTTTCTGGGCCTCTTCATTTATTTTTATTTAATGATGTGATCAGATAAACAAGACAGAAAACTGAATGCATTGGGACTCTCCATTTTTTTTTCTTTGATTTTTATTACATCTGATAAAAATTTAATATTATCTCACTTCCAAAGCTCTCGAATATGTTGATGTCAGATTTTCGGTTTTATTCTCGATTTATAGGGACAAGTGGAATTCAAATTAATTAAATCTTTATTGGGTTATATATTGTTTATTTTGAAACAATCACAGTTAGTAAAATATTATGAACACTAGGAAATAAATTAACCCAAAACGACTTAAGTGATTTGATGTCTCCAACTTGATTCGTGGAGCGTGGAAGTTCAAATCCCTAATAATAGAGTAGACGATGATTTTTGTGTGATAACTCAGTTTAAAGAACTCGTGACTATAACTCAGTATCGAGGCATACTTTTTATTTTTGAAGTGCCTCTAAAACCCAAAAATTCAAGCAAAGTCCAAATTAGGTCAGACCATGGATGGGAACAAAGCACAGGAAAAATAATAATAGTGGAAAAGAGACAAAAACCAATCAGTGAATAAAAACGAGTGCACGTGGATGCAGCTCCCACACGTGCGGTCAATCGTCAGGGGCCCACGATTCCACTCCTGTCTCTTTCACTAACACAAGTACGCTATAATAACTCATATTTCAGGGTAATAAAAGATAAAACCGTATTATCGGGGAGTTTTCTGTAAATTCACGAATTTTCTTGGAAAGCCCAATTTTTTTTTTTTTTGGTGGGACTGGTATATTAATCGGGTATGTTTGGTTAGATTCCCTGTCAAACTTTCCCAATTTCTTATCCCAATTACCAACCAAACATTATATTACGATGCATTTTTTACTAATACATATATTTCTCAATACATCACATCAAACTCTACTTCCCCAATCACCTCCAAAACTTCCTCCAATCACCTCAAATCACTAAACAAACATACCCAAGACTAAACTAGTTATTTTGTGAAACATCACGAACAAATTATGTATTTCTAGATTGAGAAATGAATAAAGAATAATAATTAACATGTAACAAATTAAAATAAATACTTTTATCGTTAGCGAAGAAATTTCATTTTGTTGTTATGCTATTTGAATCTGATTCATGGTTAAACTGATTCATGTACGTACAATTCAATTAATATTCTAATTTCAAATTATAATAAGAAACCGATCGTGAAATCATTTTCTTGTTTGGTGTAATTATATAAGCAAAAACATAGATGATGTATATAAATTTTGGGAATAAGTTATTTAATCTTAACCTAATAGATAATTAATTATAACCCACATATTGAGCTCGAGCAACTACAATGGTAAGGATTTTGATGGGATTTTTCATAAAAACCCCTGTCATTGAAAATCCTTACCATTGTGAAGGGAAATTTTTGGGTTTTTGGGGAAAAACTGTTTGTAGTTATAAACCGGTTCATGGGGGGATTATGGGGCAAAAAGTGGGAGGTGTTGGGCCCATGGGTAGAAAAATAGGTTGAAATTGATTTTTTTAATTTTTTATTATTTTGTAAATTATATGGTGGGACCATTAAAAAGTTGTAAATAGATTTAACCATTGTGGGAAAATATTTTTAAGATGGTGAAGTTTTTGCTTTTGACGTGGCGGATAACACAAGACACACAAAGAATCGTGGAAAAACCTTTGAAGAGTTTTTCCATTGGAGATGCCCTCATAAAGCTTCAATACTAAATCCCCATAAAGCCCGAATTCCAAATAAGCAATGCATATATATACCCTCATCCACGTCATTCAAAGTATACATTTTTTTTCCTGCTCTAGATAAGTCTTATTGACTTAGTAAGCTAAGTTTATTTAAAATATTTTATAAGATATTTTAAAAAAGTTTATAAAATATTATATTCTATTTTAAGAATAAGTTATTTAGGTGTTTTGATAAAATAAGATGTTGTAGCTTTTTAAGATGTTAGCAATGACAATTCTGTAAACAAAAATAGTCAAAATAAAAGGAGATTGTTGAAATAAAATATTTTCTTGATAAAAGGTTAGGATTCGCCACTTTTTTAAAAAAACAGTTTATAAAGCTCCTAAATTTAAACAGTTTGTAAGCTTTCAAACATCTTATAACATGTTTTGAATGAACATAAGTTCACCCAACATGAGCGACAACTTTAAGGCTTTCCTAATAGTCTGTACACATAAGCAATATTCATAGGTGTTAAAAGGAAATAAATTTGATGTCAAATATTACAGATTGACACAGCAACAGTAAGAACAGCTTAGCATATGAGCATGTGTACAATTGGGCATCTACTAGATGCACCGAAAAAAATACAATCACATTGATTAAATCATGCCCATGCTTTTCAAGAAATAAATAACATTTGAAGTAATAAAATCGAGGATAGAGAAGAGGAGTATATCATTGGCAATCATCTCAGATTGGGATAGTTATTTAAATTGATGTGATGACCAATTAGGTAAGGACGCGAAAATTGAAACCCAAACAAGATGGCAAATCCCATTAATTACTCTTCCGGACCCACCAAGAAGGAAGGCAAGAGACCAATCAATCTCTTGTATCAAAGATTTCTACACTACGTCTATTCTTGTTAATAGGAAGGGAATCTTTTGACCATAACTGTGTGATTAGACTAAATTCTAAATTTTTAGAATTCAGATTTTCCAGTTTTTCCTTTTTCTTTACAATGATTCATTAGTAAATTCACATCTAATGTAGATTTATCCTTTTCAATTATTATACTAATCAAACCACGAACTTGTAGCTCATGTGGTATTGTTCAACCTTTATAAGGGTGTTAATCAGTGTGATAAGTGTCATTTTGTACACATTTCGTGTTTTTAATTCAATAGTTTTTGAATTGTTTTGTTAGAAAAATCATAGTTTCTCAAGTATTTCTGTAGCATTTCATCGTGTGATATGTTTAACATTATAGGTGGAGCAATTTGGAGCAATGTGAAGCCAATATTAATTGTAAAAAGGCAAGAAAATCACTCAACATGACTTGGGGTGTCAAGTAACATGGCCATGTTCAAAAAAGAAGGAAATAAATTGGATAAAAATTGGAAAAGGGTCCGAACGGCCAAACCGTGTCACCGAACACGGCCATGTTGAAGGGGATCAAAAGAGGAGAAAAACCGCACAAAATGCACTCCGAACACGGCTGGCGTGTTGGACAACACACGGCCGTGTCGGCATTTCTTCAAATTTTAATGCGGCACTAGTGTCTACAATACTTAAATCTTCTTGTGTAATTTACTCTTTTGTCAAAATCATGAGTAGCTAAAATCTTAGTGTTTGAGTGTAATGAACTCTAGAATGGATTTGTAATTGAGGTTTGTATGTTTTTAATAAAATCATCATGTCTTGTGTGATTCACTTATATCATGCTTATCTCATTTGAGTTAATATTTCCTGGTATATTAATTTGATATATTTTCTTCATCGGTAATCGAAAGATTTATGGTGAAAAAGAAATTGTATAAGTGAAAAGAGTTGCATGTAATCCTAGATATATGACATAAATCTTCCTGATTAGGGTCAAACCTAATATGGGAATTCATAAATCGTTATAATGCAATCTTGGGGTTTTAACTAGAAAGAGATTTCGATTAATCAACTTGAGATTAGGAGTTTTTCGCCTTGAGAAAGGGATTAACTTAAATCGGGAATTTCTACGGTCCACATAACATGTGATTTTATTAAAAGAGGTTGGTTTTTGCTTAAGGGCATATGGTTGAATTTTTAACTTGTCAAATCACAAAAACATTCTAGAGGGATTTACATTCAAACACACTTCTATCTCTTGATTTCTTATTCTAAAAATTTTACTTCATTTTTACACTTTGATAATTTAGATTCTTTATTTTTTTATCAAACAAAAAAACTCTGAAAATTGTTAGATTAAATAACAAAATACGGTAATTATTAGTACTTACAATCCTCGTGGGAATGACACTCGATACTCAATAATCTATACTATAAAACGATAGGTACACTTTGCCTACGGTTTTAAAGGTAGCTTTTGAGCCATCACAGTACTCGAACTCTGTATGTTTCAATTTCTTTGAAATTTATCTCATCACCTACAACCAATACACTTAACTCGTTAAAAAAAAATATTATACTAATCAAGTTTAACGATCTTTTGTTATCTTTTTTTTAACTCGTTCACTAGTAAATTAATAAGAGTTTTGCAATCATGAGAGTACAACTTACACAAAGTCAAGAAATATTTCGATTAAGATACCAAAATAATGGCACCAAATTACCTACAAATAAAGAAAAAATATCAAAAGTAACTTAATGTTGACGTAACATCATCTATCTTTTTTTTATAGCTTTAACTTTATTTGGAAATTTCGTTGTCAAGCTTCTCTCCAATCTTAATGTATCGTACCATATTTCTGTCTCCAATTTCTTTCATTGTTATGAATCTAGGGGTGTAATAATTCTTTGTTCAACCTTGTTTCAATTTTAATCGAGCTTCAAAAATTATGTTTGAGATTGATTTGATTATTAATTATATCAGGCTCGAACGAGCTTTAATGGAGCTCAAATAGTTTGATATCTTTACACATTTTTTTTTTTACTAATCGAGTCGAGCTAGAGCCGAACTTTATATCTTATTGAACGGAAAAGTGTTCAAGTTTGGTTCATTATGTTAACCGGGGACGGACCCAAGGGGGGTGGTGGCGGCAACCGCCCCCCTCGTCTTGCGATTGAACCCCTATAATATATTATTTAATAAATTAATATAGTATATAAAAATGTAAGCTAACATATTTTGCCCCCCCCTCCCCCAAATTTTCATGTAATTTTGTTATAAAAGCTTGTATGTTATATTTTTATTTATATTAGATTTAATTTTGCGGCTTCATTCCAATGTTTCAAGGACCTAGAGCAATAAATAATATATATACAATCGCGAGATAAGAGGAGGCCAACCTGCTCGGCACCCTCTCTTTTTTTTTAAAAAAAAAAAAAGGTATTTTTTTAAAAAAATTAGTTAATATTTATGTGTATTTTTTTTTTTTTATCCACCCATTCTAATTTCGTGTATCGTCTACCCTTAATAATTCCTAGATACGCCATTATATAATGGCGTATCTAGGATTATTACTGGTGGGTCTGATACAAGAAATTGGGGTGGCCGATAAAAAAATACAAATAAATATTAACTAAAAAATTTGAAAAATTTTACCTAGTAATTTTTTTAAAAAAATGAGGGTGCCTGGTTGGCCCCTATCTCCGCTATTGATTGTATATATACATATATAAAAAAAACTTGGGTCTCGCACGGAGGGCCTCTTCTTGGCGCACCATCTGCGCCGCCAAGACCGTCCCAGATTTCGCCCCAAGAACGAATTTACGTCCGTCTCGATGTTAACAAATCGAACTCAAACGAGCTTTTAATGATCGATCTTGAATCGAGTATGGAGTAGGTTGGTAAGTTTTTCAACCCTATATGTATCAAATCCTGCTAGTACTTGAATAAAATGGGATGTGACGGAGATTCCTCGCTTCGCTATAAGTATAACCGAGGATGGGATGGAATGATACTTATATCCTATCCCGTATAAATAAAATAGAGATTCCATATCCTCATTATATATATATATATATTATTAATATTAATTCTATTTATAATGTTTTGTTTTTCTAAAAGCTAAACCCTTAAGTCATTCTAATTTTACTTGTTCTCTCATTATTTTTACAAATTAGGGATTTATGTTATTTTTATTTACTTTAGTTATTGGTTATTTAAAGTAATTTATTTTACAGATCTTTTATCAACAAATACAAAATGGGGGAATTGATTTCCTGCAGGGACCCGCATTTTTCAGATGGAGATTCCTTGTCCCGTCTCAGTTACCCAAAACAAGAATGGTACTTGGATGGGATTCGGGGACGATGCTAGTATGTCCAAACCCATGCACATGCATTCATATGAGATCAAACCTTATGAGAGAACACATGCACTCATATACATAAGTGACACAAATTAAAATTAAAATTTTAAAATACGTGCCTTGAAAATAACTATGGTCTAATAAAGACAGCAAGCACAAATAGAGAGTATTATAAATTTGGTAGAGTAAGCATCACTTGGATATATCCAGAAATGCATTGTTTATAATTTTTATATATATGAAAAACATTATTTTAATGTAAAATGCAATTAATAAGAGATGGGAGAAAGAAATGGTTGCAATAATTTGAAAGGGAAAAAAAATAATGGTGGGGAGAGGAAAAGCCAACTTTAGCAGAAAAGAACAAAATGGAGGCCCTCGTGCACCTCTGGAGTTTTGATTGTATATCACACATTTAATGAAGCAGAAACGTCTCCAGTTAAGCTCTGCATGTGTGCGTGTGGGTGGACATTCCTCTCTCTCTCTCTCAAACTATTTCTCTCACTACATTATTAATGTTTTTATGCAACCTTTTTGCAGCTTATTGTATGCATCCTTTCTGTAGTTTACGTGCACATCTTTTTGATCCACCTGTGTGCTACCCCCTTCATGCATCGCCATCTTTTCCTTCTGCCCCACTATATTTTTACGATTTTTTTTTTGATAAATATATTTTCCGGGTTTTTTTCTCCCTAATTTAGTAATTTGTATTCTTGTCGGCAATATATATCTTTTTGCTGTTTCATTAAAACGACTAATTATGAGTGACGTCATAAAATTGAAATATTACACGAACACTGTACCCACTAAATTATTTTAGTCAAATTACCAGGCCCCATCTCTCTCTCTATATATATAGACATTAATTTTTAGTTTTAAATTTAAAATGAATAATTAACTCTTAGCTATATTTTGATTTAGGTCTATTTTAATATTTTTTTTAGTTTTGATTCATTTTAAGAATTTTAAGTCAAGGAACAAGTATGTATCATTTTAATTTAATAGGTTTTAATATCATTTTAAAAGCATTGGTATATAATTTTCAGATTTCGTTTTTCTACTTATTATCTTTTTTTCTAGTTGTTTCAAGATGCATAATAATATTCCATGCAAGTGCAGCATGGAATCCCCGACCTACACGAACCCGATCCAAAGTTATTAAAAGAAACTTGAATCCAATAAAGCCGAACACGAAACGACTAATACGAATCTAAGACGATGTTACCAATTTGTCCAAAATGTAGCTATTTTATATTTTAATTAATTTTTGATGTACTTTAATCATAAACGTAATTAACCCGAAACCAAACACGAATCCGACTTGATGACTCGGATTGTCACCTCTAATCCAAACACATTATGACTAAACCTAACCATAATCATTTATTAAACGTGATTATAATTATTTGTTTAATAATTGGTAATGATAATTAAATCTTCAGCCAATCATAAAACAAGTACAAATTCATCCTCTTGCCAAGTTTCTAAAATAATTAGGCTTGAAATTGTATTAAAACTATGGTATGGACCGGTGTTCTAAAATCAATAGGTAGGCGCTAGACGGAGCTAGGCGGAACCTGAGCAGAGTTAGACGGGGCTTAATCGGAAAAATAATGTAGGCGGACAAGGGGAACTTAGTGCCTAGACGGAGACTAATCGAGGCTAGACAGAGATTTTTAGAGCAGTGGTATGGACCATGGAGCACTAGTTAGGAGTTAGGACAGCTTACAAAAATAAAAAAGAATACCCAACATAGGCATAAACGTAATTCTGAGTAACACTTACCTTGAAAAAAGGGGGATGATTAGCAAATTTCTTTGAAATGTAAAAGTTGCACTGTGTCAGTTGCGTCAAATCCCTTTCCAAGGATCTCCCCAAGGATCCACACTTCTCTTCAAGTCATTTTCCAACCTACCTTTTGTGCCACATTATGACAAGCCATCATCATCAGCCTCAAAGTCAATAAACAAAATGAGAGGAGAACAGATAATTGAAAATTACAAGACAAATCCTGTTGTTAGGAGTATATATTACAAATTCATGGCAATATAATCTCACCTACTGATGAGACTAGTCAAGCATGTACGCTTTTGTGTACGGCACCACAATTTGCATGGTCTATATTGCTCTAATCAAACGTATATAACAACCAGACCATATCTTTCTAACATTTGTATTTTCCTTTTTTATTTATTCATGGGTTAATTACGTAAAATACCCTTGAGGTTCGACCTAATTACAAAAAATTCCAGCTAACTTTCAAAATTACAAGAAAATACCCTCGAGGTTTTATTTTGTCTAACGTTTACCTCCTTCATAGGCAAAAATTTGGAGTACTTTCTGTTATTAACATTGAATCAAACATTTGGGGTACTTTTTGTAATTTTGAAAGTTAGCTGAGTTTTTTTACAATAAGATCAAACCTTACTGGTACTTTTTGTAATTACCTTTTTATTTAAAGGATGGTTTTTTTCCCTCTTAAAGGAAAGTGTATTGAAAACGCAAATGCAAATATAGTACAACAGAAGCCGAGTCTACTGACTTAAGGTCCCTTTCAGTGACCGAAGAAACCAAAGGGGACGCGAGAGTACCACTCTAAAAGTTGGACTCGAAAGGTCAAACAAAGTCCCATGATCGAGTGGCAAACGTGACCCACGAACGTGAGAGCTAGAACAAGAGAGCCACGAGCTCAAATTGTACACAAGAAAATATGTTATAGTGCTCAAATCACCAAAATGTAGACCTACTTCTCTGGCAACGAATCTATCAGCAAGTAGAACCATGTTACATGGAGCATATGGCTTAATTCAGTCAAAGCAGTCAAACCAAGCATTATTATTAAGCATAAAAAAAATCTGACATTAGTACCAATTATCAAGGAATTTCAGTAGTATAAAACTAGTGAAGAAAGGTCTGGGTACAGCAGGACTGAAACTGATCAGTCTCTCCACATGGGGTAGAACTGGAATTAGAATGTCCTTTAGTATACATGTGTGAATCAAGAAACACAAATCTAGGGTCATTTCAAATAGGTTGATTTGATTAGCATAAATTTAAGTTTTTATCCTATTCTGCCACAAGAATCCAATTATAAATCATGCTTAGTGGATTTCCATTAGCTAGCAGAAAAGAAAAAAAGGGCTATTTCCTCTGTATTTTTTTATAGTCTTCACCCCCTGTGCACAAGGCTCCAAAAAGTCACTATTTTTTTTACATGTGATGAAGATTAGAATATGGGGAACTAACTATTGGATAACAAGATAGGAAAATTTAAATTGAAAACAGTCCAAAAAGTCAAATTTCACGGGAGAAGTTACTAGGAATTACACAAGCCTACGGTTTCAAGTTTCAGTCTAATAATAGGATAGAGACTGTGACTTCTAAATTCTATTTTTCATTTTTTTATAATCAAGATATGGACCACTAATCTTGGGCGCATTAGTCTTGGAGGCTCGATATAAATCGAGGATGTGCCCGAGCAACAGTTTTTAAGGGAGAGAGAGTCAACATGATTCGCCTCTCGTAATATACTCCCACAATTTTTCAAAATGAAAATCGCTCCACACAATTGACATAACTCGCACGCTGGAGGAATGCACCCACAAAAACAAAACAAAACAAAACACTCTCACCAATTCAATAACCAAGAACATGTCTCTAGTGACTTTTGTTATTTCATGGATATAACTCTCTGTCACACACACACACACACACACACACACACACACATTTTTTTTTTTTTTTTCTCGAACGATAGAACTTTTATTGATAACTCAAACTTAAAATTACAACCGATGCCAACGGGCAAATGAACCTCCTTACGCAACAACGGTGTCAAGGAGTAATACAAACAAACTCAAACAACTCAAACACTCCCACAGGAGAGAAGCCACTCCTACGAGAGACTAGCCAAACCGAAATAACACACAACACCGACGAACAACTATCACGCACTACAAGCCGGACAAATCGACCGCCACGGTTTCGCCCCCATCCGAATAATAAAGACAACAAAACTAAGATAAAAATAAAAAAAAAAATAAAAAAACAGAAAATACAAAGAAACTACCTAAACACAAGCAACGAAAAACAGAAAGGCAAGAAAAATAAAAATAGCAAAAAAACAGAAAAATCAAGAAAAGAACCTAAAAGCTAAAAGCTACAAGCTACAAGCCTCTCCCTCTCCAAAACATTCTTACACCACCGGATCTGCGCCAACCTCTACTTTCGCCGCACCGCCCACTCCTTTGAAGAAATCAAGCCCACAAGTCCACCCCCACCTTTGAAAACTAGCCCAAACGAAAGGAAAACGAGAATACCCGACCATCACCTTTTTGGAGCTTTAAAATTGGGGAAATAGACAAGATATGGATCTGCAAAATAAACCATGTGGAGGGTAGGTGACCGGCGCCAGCCGACGCCGGCCAAGGCGGGGAGGAGAGGAGGCGCAGCCAGGGAGGCAAGAAGAGGAGAGGGAGGGGTAGGGTTTTGCAAAAGAAAGTTTTTAGAGAGAGAAAATATAGAGAGAGGGAGAGGGTTTCGGGTTTTCCCTGAGATTGAGATATGCCCAAATATTACATTGTCACACACACACATTCACTAACCAAGAACATGTCCTCAAGTTACTTTTGTAGTCAAGGCGGGGAGGAGAGGAGGCGTAGCCAGGAGGCAAGAAGAGGAGAGGGAGGGGTAGGGTTTTGCAAAAGAAAGTTTTTAGAGAGAGAAAATATAGAGAGAGGGGAGAGGGTTTCGGGTTTTCCCTGAGATTGAGATATGCCCAAATATTACATTGTCACACACACACATTCACTAACCAAGAACATGTCCTCAAGTTACTTTTGTAGTTTCATGTACAAATCTATTTGACAGACATGTGAACCCCTTAGTCTCAGTGCTTTGCTTCTAACGGGGTGGCGTCCATGTGCTCTTCTACTGCCTATAATTCTAACATCAGTCAAAGGCAGTTTTTTTTTTTTCTCTACAATGCTTTAACAAAAGATTAATAAAAAAAAAAAAAAAAAAAATGGGATTAATAAATAACCAAATGATTAAGAATGAGAGCTACAAATGGGATTAATTAAAAATCTATCTAGAGCCATATAAAGTAATTTATTCCAATTCAACAGTCTAGTAAACCAGTAAAATGAATGTTCTTGGCATATATATTAAAAAAAAAACCAAGATTTTGCAAATTAATTTATTTATTGTGCATTTAATTTTCCTTCAGGTTCTAAGTCTACTTCCTACCCTTCTAGTGTGCATGATTTTGGCGTATTAGGCCTATATCCTCCCCCCACCACCCACCACCCCTATCTCTATCTCTCTTCATATTGATTTCATCAGGTCTATATAAACACCCGCACGAACTCATGAACAGCCAATACAAACTACAGCAAAACCCATTCCTTTCACAGCTCTCTCTTTCCCCCCTTCTCTCTCTCTCTCTCTCTCTAATAGTTGGAGCTTTTAGGGAGAATCAATGGCTGGCTTAGCTGTCATTCTAGGGGTATTTTGGGGCCTCTGCGTTTTCAGTATTGCGTTACTGAGATGGAATGAGGTCAGGTACAGGAAGAAAGGGTTGCCCCCTGGTACCATGGGGTGGCCAGTTTTTGGAGAAACTACTGAGTTTCTAAAACAAGGCCCAGCTTTCATGAAAAACCAGAGATCAAGGTGTCTATTTATTTCAATTTTTCAAAATTGAGACTTACATATTTTCTATGTCGAATTTAATCTTCCAAAATATATTGACCAACCTATCTGGTAGGAAATATACCTGTCAATGAATAGATAAATGCATTAACTTAAATAATGCATGTTAAAGTGCATGATCTATTGTTTTGATTAAAATTGAAGATTCTTGACTAACCATTTCTATATCTGTCTTATAATCATCTAACTAATTTTTCTCCTACTTTTGTTGTCATAATTACAGGTTTGGGAATTTTTTCAAATCCCACATACTGGGATGTCCTACAATAGTTTCAATGGATCCAGAGCTAAACAGATATATCCTGGTGAATGAAGCAAAAGGCCTTGTCCCTGGTTATCCACAATCTATGTTAGACATTTTAGGAAAATGCAACATTGCAGCTGTCCATGGTTCTGCTCACAAGTACATGAGAGGGGCATTGCTTGCTCTTATCAGCCCTACCATGATTAAAGATCAACTCTTGCCGAAAATCGACGATTTCATGAGATCCCATCTCCGCGATTGGGATAATAAAATTGTCGACATTCAAGAGAAAACAAAAGAGGTTTGTTTGTTCTGGAAATCTAGATCTAATCAAATTAATCATGGAGTATGAATATTCTTACTACTCTGTTCTGATACAACATGACTCTGTTATTTACAGATGGCGTTTCTATCATCACTGAGACAAATAGCAAGCAATGAAGCTAGCTCAATATCTCAAGAATTCATGCCTGAATTCTTTAAACTAGTATTGGGAACTCTTTCACTGCCTATAAACCTTCCCAACACAAATTATCATCGGGGATTTCAGGTAAATTTCTTCCCAGTTCTTTTGTATTGTTTGACAATTCAAATAACTCCGGGGTATACTAAAAACTTTAAATTCATAACAGGCAAGACAGAACATTACAAGTTTGTTGAGAAAACTAATCGAAGAACGACGAGCTTCTGGAGAAAATCTACATGACATGCTTGGTGTTCTAGTAGGCGAAGAGAATAAATATAAGCTAAGTGATGAGGAGATGATTGACTTGATCATCACAATCTTGTATTCTGGATATGAAACTGTGTCAACTACTTCTATGATGGCTGTCAAGTATCTTCATGATCATCCAAAAGTGCTTGAAGAATTGAGGGTAAGTTGAAAATTTCAGTTATGAAAGTATGTCTATGTTTTAAGTGGAAATTGGAATATGTTTATGTTTCACTACTGAATACTTCTTATTATGTATTTACAGAAAGAACATATGGCAATAAGAGCAAGAAAAAGGCCTGAGGATCCTATTGATTACAATGACTACAAATCAATGCGCTTTACACGTGCGGTAAGTATTGCTAGCTTTCTCTTCAAATATTTACTGTGGTAAAAATTTTAAGCTTATGGACATCAGCTTATACTTATTGCAGGTCATATATGAGACATCAAGACTAGCTACAATAGTGAATGGAGTTCTGAGAAAAACAACTAGAGATATGGAAATAAATGGTGTGCACAATCTCTTTTGATTGATTATATATTCCTTTATGCTTCAAGGAATAGTAATTAAATTATTTGCCATTTTTTAAGACTTCCCACTTCACACAATAAATGAATCACATAAAAGCAGCAGTTGCATATACAAGCAATCATAGACTAAGATATCATCTTTATATATGGACCCTACCCTATCATGATCCACATGGGAAACCTACCATTCTAACCCAAGACATTCCATTGATGACCCATCTTTTGTCTAAAGGAATTATTTTGTCTATTGGATAAGAGAGGAGGGAGATGCGTGTCCTTCCAATCAGAAACTTAGATTATTCCTTTGTCAAATCGAAGTGCTAAAAACGTTAAATGCAATCTAATTTTCCATATTCAGTCTAATCTAGTGTGATTACTTATCATTTGCTTATATAATTTTTCAGGATATGTCATTCCCAAAGGATGGAGGATATATGTGTACACCAGGGAGGTCAATTACGATCCACGCCTTTATCCCGATCCATTAACCTTCAATCCATGGAGATGGCTGGTTCGTATTCTTTTCACTTAAATAAACATTTCCCACATCTCACAAATTACAGTCATTCATTCCCAACCAAAACAGCTAATAACCTCAATATTGTTACTAATTGCAGGAAAAAGGCCTAGAAAATCAACACCATTTCTTGATTTTCGGAGGAGGCACAAGACAATGCCCTGGAAAGGAACTCGGACTGGCCGAGATCTCTACGTTCCTTCATTATTTTGTGACTAAATACAAATGGGAAGAAGTAGGGGGAGACAAGCTAATGAAATTTCCAAGGGTTGAAGCGCCTAACGGACTCCGGATTAGGGTTTCAGCTCACTAACCACCCAAAGAACAATGTACAGAGAAAAAAAAATTAACACGGTAGATCAGAGTAGCTTTTTGGATGTACAAAAAAAAAAATTCAGCTAACACATGCATTCGAGAATTTACACCAATTTTGCCAGGGTACCAATAATTTGCCATGTACATATACATCCAAAACGGAAAAAGAAAAAGGAAGCAATTATTTGCCACAATGAAACTTTATCAATCAAAGGTGATGAACATGGGCTTTTGTTCTGTTCTTTTGGAATATTTAATCCGATCAATATTATTTAACAGATCATTATAATGGCAATTAAATGAATTACAAATTAAAATCTCACATCAAAAAGGAAAAATAATAAACATTAAATAAACAATTGAACAGTAGGGCACAAGGATTGGGTTTTCCTTTACCAATCATTATTGCGGTAGCTGGCCTCGTCTTGAGATGCTGAGTGAGTGCCTAAGGCCTACACAAGGTTTAATCAGTTTGGTAAATCGCTGTTGTTCTTCTTCTGTCCCTTCTTTCGTGTTGATACTATCTTCCGCCATTAACGAATCTCTGCTAATCTTCGCGGCTTAAAAAATTTTAGGCGGGATATCGACTCGCTGATGTTCTGGCTATTTTGAGGCTTGAGCTGATAAGAGACCAAAATATAAAAGGACTTTAGGCGGGATCCACTCCCCCCAACCCCTCCCTGGCAATGGGCTTTTGCAAAAATATTAGTCGGGTTGGGTCGGTTTTGCCCGGGCCGTGAAAATGACTGGTTCAGCCCATGCATACACTTCATGCCCAAAATTCGGGCCGATCCAAAAAAGGTGAATCAACTCAGCCCGTTGGGTGGCCCGACTTTTCCGGGCCTAAAATACCCGACCCAAACTTCAACCAAGGCTTGGTTTTGTCACCTCTACCCTTCCAAATTTCCAATCCTTGTTAATTTCTCTTATTTTTTTTTGCAACAAGTTTTATTTTTTTTATATATATTGCTATCTTCATTTATTTTATTTTTAGTAATAAAATGAATTAAAAATTAAGACATAAATTAATTTGACAGTTTGCTATTTAGAACTAAATATAACTACTCTGGCCACTTCAATTACTTTTTTGTGCATGAACAAGAGTGGAGTTAGTAATAAATTTGGTGTGCACCGATACATTAAAATGAGGTGGGCCAAATAAAAAATTTATATAAATTATAATTAAAAAATTTAAAAAAGATTTCTAGTATAAATTTTTTTAGAAAATGCCCCTCCTCCCTCCGCCCTTGTGCATGAAAATCTTATATTGGAAAATCTAAAACCTTGTGTTTTGGAAATTATATTATCAAGTTTAGTTGAATTTTGATTACTCGAAAAGTGTATTTATTTGCTTTTTGATAGTTTACCAAATCAAATAACTTATTTCAATAATATAGTGGGAATATAAAACTCATACATGTGTCGGGGTTCGATTCCACCTAGTTGATTAGCACCTTCCCTTTCCAGGATTTGTATTTTTAAAAAAATCCAACAATGTAATCTCTTTTAAATGTGAAA
This sequence comes from Rehmannia glutinosa, assembly GCA_016081115.2. Taxonomy (NCBI): domain Eukaryota; kingdom Viridiplantae; phylum Streptophyta; class Magnoliopsida; order Lamiales; family Orobanchaceae; genus Rehmannia; species Rehmannia glutinosa. Next base: position 134,313 of record JABTTQ020001679.1, on the reverse strand, counting down.
TAAAGTAATCTAAAATCTCTTTTAATGAACATGCATGCATATGAATAGAGTTGAATCGAATTTTTGCCTCTTGAGTATTTTATTTCTTATATTAAGTACAATTACAATAAATCAAATGATATAAATTAAAACTCTTTAAAGTTTAAACATCAACTAAATATTAGAAACAGAAGTTGTAGTGGAATTTGAACAGTTGCATAATTTATTGGATTCAATTACAAAAACAACCATTCAGACTGTAATTGGGCCTAACATCAGATGTGTGGATTTAAGCTATCAAGTATCAAAAATAATTTTGTATAAAGATTTGTTTGGTTCGAATTTTGAAATATAAGCCCTAAAACCATACAAACACAATGATGCCCTTTTATAGAAGAAAGGTTTCATATGAAAAACACATTAAATTATTTTCATACTTACCTCGGAAATGATTTTAAAGAAATTTGTTTGAGTTTGATGTTTAAACGTAATAAATTAGGCTTGTTTGAATTTTTTTCCCCAATATGAGTTGAAACTCAACTCAAGTTCAACTCGATTTAGAAAGAAAAAAATTGTAAAAACACTGTAAAAATATCAAACTACTTAAGTTCAACTCATCGACTCAATCCGTCAATCAGTAATCAAATTTAAGTTTGAACCAAAAAAGGAATAATAACTTGTTAAAAATTTAAATAGCATGCAACTTAATTTTACCCGATATATAAAAAGGAAATTCCAAATTTTATTTATGAATTTCAAATAATAAAATTCCTCAAAGTATATAATATAAATCAAATATTTTTATATTTAAGTGTGCTATAAGTAAATCACTTTCCTCTCTACTAAAATTTACTAACTATAAAATTAAATTGACAGATAAAATAAATTCAAAAACATTAAAACTTAACAAAGATCACTAGGTGTTCTCATTTACAAATAAAAAAAATGAGGGTGCTCCGAGTGGCGAGGACAACCAGTGACCGCTAACCACGTGTACATCACGTAAGCAAGCAGCACCACCTTCTAACCACTCGAGGGGGTAATTCTACTCTGGAGTGATTACACGCGCACGGGCATCGGCGTTTATTAGCATTGGAAGGGGGTCAAAGCGCCGGAGAAACAAACAACCCCCATGTTATAACTCTGTGACCAGAGAGTGTTTAGGGTTCATTACAAGGCGCGTGCAAATCCCAGCCCCACACCCTCCACAATTGACTAAATGTCTCACTTCAAAGTTCTTTTAAAGATGTGTAAATTTAAGTGGGAAACTGATGTGGGATTTGGGCTTGGCACCACTAGAAGGTACATTCACTGATTCACAGAAAATAAGGTCTGTTATTTTTTTGTTTTTTTTGTTTTTTTGGGAATAAGTAAATTGGTGGATTTACATAATACAAAGTATTTATCGATATATTGTAAATGGATTTATATCTTTATATTTACTGGATTAGTCTCGCTTTATTCTAATTGACTGTTGTGGATGATTCAACTAACTCTTATTAATAATTAACTGTCTTTTTTACCTCGCGTCTGCGGGATGTATATTTATTAGTAACATATTTTTTATACTATATCATGTAGATTTTTCTAATAGGCACATGAATTCTATCTATTGGATTTAAGGATGACAATATCCCTACGGGAACTATCCCCATTGATAACTAAATAAAATGGGATGGGAACTTCCTAGTTAATTTGGGGATGAGAGTGGGGATGAGGATTATCCGCTTCTCTAGACTCGACGATGGGACATGGATGGTAATTATATTCGTCCCCTTTCGCATGTGATTAGATAAAACGAAGATTTCCGTTGCCATCCCCATTCCCCGAATATGTATATTGTATTTATCTATTATTGATAATAATTCCATTTGTGATTTTGTATTTTATTAATTCTAAAATTATACCCAATAATCTTTATAATTTTATTTGTTCTCATTCTTTATTTTACAAATTATGCATTTATGTTATCTATGTTTAAAAAATAGTGATTGCAAAAAAATTAAAATTTTATAAAATAATTAAAATATAAATATAACTAATTTGAGAATAAATCATACAATTACACCGTAAAAATTATTATAAACTATAACCACAATTTGTTTAAAAACAAAATATTTAGTTGTGTGAATATGAATTGTATCTATTTATAGAACATATTTGTCTATAAGAAAGTAAAAATTTGAAAAAAAAAAAAAATTAAACGTCCAATGTTGATATTTTTTCAATTAAAATAAATATTTTTAAATTTAATTTAATCAATTTAAATATAATTTTATATAATTATTAAGAGATGGGCAGCCAAATAACAACTCATACATATATTACAAATAGCTAAAATAAATGAATATACAATTTGATGTCCAATGTTAGAGAATTTTCTAAAAGAAAGTCTACGGTGTCAAGTTTTAATATAGAGTAGTAAAGTTGTCGAATCCACATGGAATAATTATCGAATTATTGCTAAGTACTATAATATAGTAGTCTAACTTTATTTAGAAATTCAATATTTGATGGAGTTGATTATACTAAAAATAAATTAAGACTATGAAAATATCAATGAGTTTATCCATTGATTAAATGAATTCTAGAGGTATGATGAATCTAGTTATCCTTTATGTTGTCAATATGGTTTATCAATCATCAATTATCAATTTATAAGTCAAGATTTCTACAATAATCATTCCCTCTCTCAAGTCTTAAATGATTTTAGATTCAATTGGGAAATCAATATCTCTATAAAAATCACCAATTAAAATCTCAATAAAAGCTATGAATCTTGATAAATGACTTTAAAGGATTCATAAATCTCTCAATTCTATGAAATCCTGGTTATGCTATTCCAAGGTCATGTATTCAATTACCTCTCTCAAGTGTCAAATCAAATACACCAAACAATCTAAATTATTGATCAAGTAATTTAGAAGCAATAGATCCAAATAGCACAAATAAATTGATAGATCTAGATTGACAAACCACAATCTCAAAACATAAGTTCAAACATAAATTACATCAATCCTCTAGAATTATAGTGTTTAGCTCATGATTAAAGAAAATGAATCCATGAAAATACAACAATACATCTTACAAGATATGAAGAAAGCAACAAAATAAGAACAAGAGTTGATGGATCTTCTCTATTTCTAGATGATAGAAGCCTCCAATCTTCTTCTCCAAATTCTTCTCAAAATGCTCAAATTCTTCTTCCTTGTCTTGTAGTTGTTTTTATTGCCTTCCCAGGGTTCCAAGATGCCCTAATTTCAAGCCCCAAGGATGGTATTTATAGTACACAAAAGTCCAAGAAGGGTAGGTGAACATAGGTTTTTCGCCCCGGGACTGCGGCGCCAAAGAATCTCGTCCCGCTTTATCGCACGGGGCCAAGGGCGCTTCGTGCATGGGGCGCTGGGCACCCGCACACGCCTCGCCACTCTCGCAAGAAGCGCCACTGCGGCGCCATCATTTCTTCCGCACAATTGCCGCCGACGCCTGCGGCCGCCGGGCGTTAAGTAGCTGCGCGCCCACCCGCATCAACAATATCTTCCGCCTGGCAGCGCCACATGCCGGCTTCCGAACTCTCATTCCTCGCACGGCGCTGGGCGCCAGGGCTTGGTAGCCGCAGTAGCTTCACCCGTCCTTCGCCAAAGTGCGATTTTTTCCTTCTTTCTCGCGATTTCTTCTTTTTCAAGCCGTTTTTCACCGTTTTCTTCATTTCTTGGCTACCAAATCAGATTGACTCTACATCGACTCTAATTGAAATAAATAGGACTCTAATGACTCTAAAAACACCCAAAATAAAACCAAATTCTACTCTAAAATATCAAATAAGTTGGTAAAATACCAACTTAACAAATACCCCCAAACTTAAGCTATTGTTTGTCCTCAAACAATTATAACTCCAAAATGAAAGACAAACAAAACAACAACACAAGCAACTACAAAACTCCATAAACCAATAAAATTTGTCTAAAAACTCATTTCACTATCAATCAAGCATGCATTTTATCATTGTGATCAAAAGTGTTGAATATTCATGAAAATTCCGTTTATATTATTCAAATTGATTTACGCAATCAAATGTTATCAAGATGATCCTCTGCTAAGTATCAAAATATAATGACTACCGGATTCCATAGGCTTGTTATTCCCACTAATCTCCACTAATGTAGGCTAATATAACACATGGATCAATAGGACTTCCAAAGCTTGTAATGTGGCTTAGGGTCGGGTATGAAAATTTAGGATTAAGTGGCTCAACTCACCCAAACACACAATTACCTCTTCAAATCACCAATTGCCAAACAAAATGGCTACTTTCACTCTTTGTTGAATTTTCAATTATTCTCCCTTTACGAGCCTCCATTTTCGAATATATTTACACGTGTAAATATATTTTCAATCAAAGTTAATTTGAGAATAAATCATACGACTACAAAAATATGTTAAATACGAAATATTTAGTTGTGTAAATATGAATTGTAACTATTTATAGAACATATTTATCTATAAAAAAGTAGAAATTTAAAAAATATTTTAATTGTCCAATGTTGATTTGTTTTTGCTAACCCAATGTTGAATATTTAATGAATTGTATTTTCAATAAATCAATAATAAAATTATTTCAAATTTCAAGATATTTTGGGGTTTAGAAAGCTCAATAATTGTCAAAATTATTAAAAAAATTAAATAAAAACCATGTTATATATTTACAACATAATTTAAGGGAAATAAAACATTATAAAAAACAAAAATTATTTTATTTATATATATACATATATATATATATATATATGATCAAACAATCAAATTTATATCTAATTTTAAATGGACAAATATGAAAGTTGAATATCAAAATACATTGATAAACATAAAAATATTTATGTTAACATGAAAATGTATGTTAATATATAAAAATAATTTTCTATATATAAAATACCATTATGATTATAAATTCATATTAAATAAATCTTAAATTTCTTCTCACCTAAAAATATATAATGCTATTTATTGATTTATGTGATATGTATTTGGATATATATTTGAGATATTTTCTTCAATTAAAATAGTTGTTTTTTAATTAAATTTAACAATTTAATTATAATTCTATATAATTATTTTGAAATGGGATAAGCCAAATAACAACTATACATATATCACAAATAACCAAAATACATGAATATACAAATTGATCCAATAACCCAAATGCATAATTTTCAATGTTCATTACAAATTACAAAAAAGTAATAAATATTTGTTATATTTTATTTATTATGTTTTTTACTATTTGATATATGCAATATGGGTATCAAATTGAAGATCGTAAAAATAATTAATTTGATATATTATACGTAAAAATGGATCAAAAATAAAAAAGTTATTAGTTTTTTTTTTTAAAAAAAGAAAAAGTTAAATACAACAATTAATGCAAGATACACACAAATTTGGAAGCTAATTTTACATAATTATATTTTTTTATATCATTTTAGAAAGTTATTTTTAAAGAATGTTGACTACCAAAAATTATAAAATACCAAATATTTATCATTTTTTATTTTACACATATTTTTATTACTTTTTATAGTAAGTGTAAAAGAGCGGAAAATTTTTTAACTTACTATTTCCAAATGACTTCTCTTTTTATATATATATATAGATATAGATTTAAAATATAATTTTTTAATAGTAATGCCATTATGATTATGAGTTGTGCCGTACTAAGAGGTTTTGAAGAATGCTCAATTTATTGATTATACAAATTATATGATATTTTAATCCTCAATTAGTATCGATTTTTAGTTATTTTTAAGGATTTTGGGGGTGAAAAGTCTTTGTTTGGAGGCACATGCACGACGGATCAGTGAGCCAACCTTGGCAACCTTTGGCCTCCTCCTCTTTTAAAAGAAAATGAGTGAGATTTTTTAAAAAAAAAAAATAGTTATAATTTGTATTATTTTTTTCGGATTTTCTATCCGACCCATCCTGTTAGGGTCTCCTGGCTCCGCCATTGTTCGGAGGTGCAAATTAATGAACTAACGTTAGGTTGTGAAGGTATTAAGAATCAACTATGCACGTTATACATGTAGTATTTTCCAAGCTATTCAATTTTAATTTATTTTTCATAATAGTATTTATTTCATGTCAGTTTGGAAAAGTATGAATTGACCCTTATTAATTCGTTTGATATTGAATTTTGAAAGAAAATGCAAAGCAAAATTGATTCTTCATTTGACTGTAATAAAACATGAAGAGAATATTGTACAATTATGACTCTCCGCATTATAATTTAATTTTCTCCATATATGATACTTTATTGCAATATTGATGTTTATTTATGGCGACCCCACCCAAAAATAAAAATAAAAAAGTGATGGAATTCGTATTTTCATGCCTTTTCTTTTCCTCAATAAATTATTGAATCCAAATATAATGTAAAAGTATCTTGTAACTTCACAATTGGATAATTAAATGCAAACATTTAACTTTGAATGTAATTAAGTACTCATAACCTTTACTTAGAGGTGTAATGAGTCGAGTCAAACCGAAAATATTATTGTTAAGTTTGTTTGAATTTTAATCGAACTTCAAAATAATGTTCGAGCTTTGTTTGATTATTAATCGAATCAAGCTCAAGTAACATCATAATTTTACACATATTTTGTTGTCTTTCAATCGATTCGAGCTTGAGCCGTGCATTACATCTTATTAAACGAAAAATTGTGTTCAAACTTAGTTCATTATATTAACGAATATAACAAACCAAATTCAAACAAGATTTTAACGATCGATCTCAATACTGAGTAGAGCTTGGCGTTTTTAAACCGTTTTTAGTTGGACATGTTCCCATGAATAAGATAAACCCTTCATTAACGCTGTGAAAGAACCAAACGTTTCTTGAAAGTGATGTTGCTTTCTAAGTTCTAACACAAACATTTTTTCCAAATTTTCTTTCCAAATTGAAAAGTGCTATTTTATTTATTTAAAAATATAAAAATGCAAAAGTTAGAAAATTGCTTTCCCGCACAAAACTATTGAAAGGTCAGTATAGTTCATCAAATAAAAACCTCAATACCTCATATGGACGGTGGACCTCGTAACTCCTATATTTAGTTTAAACGCGATATCTATTTTAACCATCCTATTTTTCAAAATAATAATAATAATAATAATAATAATAATGATAATAATAATAATAATAATAATAATAATAATGTTGGATTTGGTCTTTGATAAATAGGGTGTTGACCCGATTTTGACCAATTAATTAAGTGGTTTCCATTTGTGAAAAATGAAATTAAATTATTTGTAAAAAAATCTACTAAGAGAGTAGATGAGAATAGCATTTGAAATTTCTCAAACCGATTCCGGTGAATGAGAAATTAATGCTAGAAGTTAGTCACTTAACACAAATAAATGGTATGGAAAATGGAAAATGTGGGGGAGGAGATCTCCATCCCACATAGGAAAAGGATGAAAAGTTTGTACGCTTTATTTATCCCAAGTTGGACAAATGGGTTTGGGCCCTGGGGGCACCCAAGTTTTTATAGGAAATGACCTACATGCTTGTGGGTTTGGTTCAAAGCACACGCGCCGCCGCCGGCTCGGCCCGGTCGTGGGTCGTGGGGCTTGGGCCATTATTCTTTTTGGACCAAAAACCTTTAAAAATAAATGTTTAATTAATTTTTTGTAATTAATTAAATAGATTTAATTAATTTTTGTAATTAATTAAATAAGTTCAAACTGAAAGCTTCGGCCTCGCGCAAGACGGGCGGGAGCACGGGTCGTGCTCCCTACAGAGAGTGGAGCACCGCACGACGGCAGCGCATGGCCCGTGCGTCTGGTCATGCGCCAAACAGAGTTGGAGCACCCGCCGACGCCCGCGTGCGCCTGGTCGGTCGTGCTCCCCTGCGCAGGTCGTCTGTCGGCAAATGTGCCTTTCGAGCCTACTGTGACGCGATTTTCCGTGCGGGCACTTCATTGCCTATAATATTGAAGCCCCCCGGCAGATGATTTGAGACACGAAAAACTCGGATAATAACCTATCATTTGCATCATACGAACATATTGATTTTTCTTTTCGCTCAAAAGCTTGAAAGTCAAGAACAACTTGTTGTTCGTTGTTGTTCCGGTTTTGATGTCTTGCTAACTGAATCAGAAAGTCGTTGTATCTTAGAGGCGAGCGCTTAATCAAACTAGTATACGGGCGTTTTTCGTCTTGGGAGACCGTATCTAATACAGGCCTCGACTAAGCCTTCACACAATCTTCCACCATTTTCGAAAAACAAACCATACACCGAAAATTTTACCCAACAAATAATAATAATAATAATAATAATAATAATAATAATAATTGGTTAAAATTTAGAGTCCGTTGGTTTTTTTGCCACTATCTATAACAAAAATATTTTTCAAATATATATTTTTAGTTATTTTTGAGTTTAATTGTCTACCCTTGTTTTTTCTTTTTCCATTTATAATGAGAATCACTTCATTTTTCGATATCGAGAATCATGTTTCGGTACTGAAAAATGTATAACATCAATATTTTAAAAAATGACCAAATACTTCACCAAATGAGATGTGATTATAGTTTGAGTCAAAAAGGTTAAAAACATATTTTTTAAAAAGAATTATTTTTTATTTTTACAAAATATTAGTGACCAATTATACTCCCACTAAAATTCATACACTAAGTGCACACGCACACGCGCACACACACTGAGTATAGCATGAATTTTCACTTACTATACTTGTCGAGTGAATTCTCCTCCATTAAATCAAGGCATAATTACAAAAAAACACCTTAAAGTTTGGGATAATTACAATAAAATCCAATTTTTTTTTTTGAAAATTGCAAAATCCCATAAAATTTAATGTCGTCTTACATTAATCTATTCATAAACAAAAAAGAAAAATATCAAAAAAACCTCATTGACCTTTATAAAAACATTACAGATACCCTCCTAAATTTAAGACATAATCAAATATGAGGTTTTTATTTTATAATTTTGAAATATCTCTGGGTTTTTTCTATAATTAGCCCAAACTCTAGGGGTTGTTTTTGTAATTATCCCTTAAATTAAATCAGACAAGGAAAATCACCCCCCCTAAAAACAAAAAAAATGGTAAATAAATAAAAAAAAATAGCAAAAGGCACCCCATTAAAATCGGGTCAATAACTTAACCACAAACATTCAATCCATAACCATAACCATACATTAAATTAAATCCCTCCAGACACCTCCCCCCCGCCACAAGTGGGCCGTTCCCCCATTCCCGCGCTTTTCTCCCCCCTTATAATAACATCTTTACCTTCACCCAAACACGCTCTCACACACTTCACATCACGCTTCTTCCTCTGAAACACTCCCCCTTTTTCTCTCTCTGTTTTTCCTCCTCCGCCGCCATGGCAACCGCAGCACCGCCGCTGAAAGACGAGCTCGATATCGTGATACCGACGATCCGAAACCTCGATTTCTTAGAAATGTGGAGGCCGTTCTTCGAGCCGTACCATCTGATCATAGTCCAAGATGGCGATCCGACGAAGACGATCAAGGTGCCCGAGGGTTTCGATTATGAGCTTTACAATCGAACGATATTAATAAAATTCTCGGCCCGAAGTCCTCCTGCATTTCGTTCAAGGACTCGGCTTGTCGGTGCTTTGGGTATATGGTCTCGAAGAAGAAGTATATCTTCACCATTGATGATGACTGCTTTGTAAGTTTTGTTTTCTTATTCTAGGTTTTTAGTAATTAGAGAATAGTAAAAGTTTGGCTAAATTGTTATTTAGTACCCTAGCGACAGGGATGACCAAAATAGGCGTTAGGACGCCTTGTCCGCCCTAGCGACAGGTCCCGCCTAATGTTGACCAAGGCGCTGCTCTAATCTGTCGTCCCACTGCGTCTAACCATTTTTAGAACACTAGGGATGACAATATCAAATATGGACAAAAAAATCTCAATTTAAAAAAAAAAAACTATCAATTTTAGTCCTTTGATTTCCGGAAATTGGAAATTTTGCCAAAAATATTCCACGTGTCTACATTTTCAACTAAATCCGCTAATGTGAAAGTCAATCTCGCTTACGTAGACATCCTCAAGTGAATTGGTACATATGTTGATTGAGACAAAAAAGAGATAAACTCATTTGGAGGATGCAAAATTGGTTTCCGCAATTTGCCCGAAAATGTGGACACGTTGATTTTTTACTGACATATTATCAAATTTCTAGTTGCCAAATAACTGAAATCAAGAGTTTTGTGAAAATTAAGGGGCTTCGTGATTTCCACGGCACCAGTATTGCCAACATCCTACGGACCAAAACTGCAATTTAGCTAGGGGTGACAATCAATAACATGACACGAACCCGATCTAAAGTTACTGACAGAATCACAAACACGAATTTGACACGATGTTACCAATGTGTGTAAAACGTTATTATATTTCACTTAATTTTCAATGTGTTTTGAGGATAAGCCAAAATCAACCCGAAACCAAACATGAACCCGATCCGATGACCGGAACGCCAAAGTTCTTTTAACGCCATTGTCCATTGATGATACACCTTAAGGATGCATTAATCGTAATGATTAGAATATATTCATGTAAATATAGCACACAATACTCTCATTGAGGTTGTTCATGCTTTGTAAGCCTAATGAATGAATGATAAAAAAAACAGGTTGCAAAAGACCCCTCTGGCCAGCAGATCAATGCCCTGCAACAACATATCAAGAATCTGCTCTGCCCATCAACCCCACTTTTCTTCAACACATTGTATGATCCTTTCAGAGAAGGCGCGGATTTCGTGCGTGGATACCCTTTCAGTCTCAGAGAGGGCGTGCCGACGGCCGTCTCTCACGGCCTCTGGATGAACATCCCTGACTATGATGCTCCAACACAGCTTGTCAAGCCTCTCGAAAGAAACACTAGGTAACATAACGCAACATCCTTAATTATTAGGCGATGATCGTCTATTTGATATTATCCGAAATGTGATTCTCAAGTGTGGTTTTTGAATTTTGATTTTGTCATGTTTGTGTTATTAGGTATGTTGATGCAGTTTTGACGATACCAAAGGGCACCCTGTTTCCCATGTGTGGCATGAATTTGGCATTCGACCGTGATCTTATCGGCCCTGCTATGTATTTTGGCCTTATGGGAGATGGTCAGCCAATTGGGCGATATGATGATATGTGGGCTGGCTGGTGCATCAAGGTATATATAATTTGTGTTGTTTACCCTTTAATTTGGCTTAATTATATAAAAAAAACAACTCGGTTATCTTTCAAATTTACAAATTCCTCCAGCTTATGGTATTGTAGACAACCCTTGAAGTTTGTATTTGTATAACAAATACCTCCCTCTTGAGAGGGCAGTTTGTAAAATAGAAAAAAGTATAAAAGGGTACTGACGATTGTTAAAGTTTGGCCTTTTTGCAATTAGACTGAACCTTAAAGGTATTTACAAAAACACCCCTGAGATTTGGCCTAATTGCAAAAAACTCCAATAAGTTTTCAGTTACAAATTCCCCCAATAGTATTACAAACACCCCTTTGAGATTTGTATTTAGGGATAATTACAAAAACACCCTGAGGTTTGGGTTAATTACAAAAACCAAGACACGTTTGAAATTGCAAAAAAAACCTTCAAGTTTCGATTTGTCTTAAATTTAAGAGGGGTAACTATAATATTTTTGCAAATGTTAGGGGCTCTTTTGAAATGTTTTCGAAAATCACTAGGAAAAATGTAAGACGGAATCAAACCTCAAGTTTCTTGTAATTTTCCAAAGAACGGTTTTTTTGTAATTAGCCCAAACCTTAGGGGTGTTTTTGTAATTATCCATTGTATTTATGACAAGTATGCCCCTCAAGATTTGTTAGAGAGAAACAAATGTTAAGGGGTATATCACTGTATATGTAAATTTAAAAGATAAATGATTTTTTTTTTGTAAATAGGCTAAACCGTAGGGGTGTTTCTGTAATTATCCCTTATCGTTTCCTTCTCCCACAGACATAATCTCAGTTCTGAATCTCACTCCATTTTCTTGATTTGGTTCAGGTGATTTGTGATCACTTGGGATTGGGAGTGAAGACTGGGTTGCCATATATTTGGCACAGTAAGGCTAGCAACCCCTTTGTGAACCTGAAAAAGAGTACAATGGCATCTTCTGGCAAGAAGAAATCATTCCTTTCTTCCAATCTGCCACTCTTTCAAAGGACTCAACCAGCGTCCAAAAGTGTTACATTGAACTTGCCAAACAGGTTAGAGAGAAGCTCGGAAAAATCGACCCGTATTTTGTGAAGCTGGCCGATGCCATGGAGACCTGGATTCAAGCTTGGGATGAGCTCAATCCTCCTAAGGCGAACTAAACGAACCGTCTTCGAACGAGGAATTAGGCCACCATGTTTGAACTCTTAGGTTTCAGTAGTTCCAAGTTTGTTACTGGTTTAGCTGAGTTTTCTTTTGTCTTGGTCTAGATATTGGTTTTACAAATTGTTCTAAGCATATTCATGTTTTTGGTGTTTATTTTGATGGACATAGATCCTATAAGAATAAATTAAGAGGTAGTTGATTTTGAGTTGCATTGTAAAATACTCTCTTTGAATGAAGCAAGCATGGCTTGTTATTTTTATCTATTGATTCTCTTATTTATTCACTATGGCTTACAGATTCTTGATAAAAAAAATAGGGATAATTACAAAAAACTCCCCGAGGTTTGGGCTAATTACAAAAAAACCCGGAGATTTTCTGAAATTACAAAAAAGAACCTTTATATTTGTTCCGTCTTATATTTTCACTATTCATATGCAAAAAACATTTCAAAAATGCCCCTTACTTTTATCAAAATATTACATTTGCCCCCTTACATTTAACACACAATCAAACCTCCAGGGTTTTTTTGTAATTTTTGAAAACTTCTTGGTTTTTTGTAATTAGCCCAAACCTTAGGGGGCCTTTTGCAATTATCCCAAAAAAAATATTTGTTATTTTTAGATTTTTGAGTTGAAGAATGGCAAATGCTTTTAAGATTGCAAATAGCAGTCTTATTTCAACCATAAGTTTGCATCTCTGGATATGCAGATGTCTCACTAACTTAATCGAAGCAAAAAAGAATAGCAAACCAAAAAAAACGCCGTTGCCGGGGATCGAACCCGGGTCACCCGCGTGACAGGCGGGAATACTTACCACTATACTACAACGACCGTGTTATTTCTGTCTATAACAATAATACTCATTAAATCACCACAAAACTTGCAGGAGAATGGGCAGAGCCCAGCTTGTCCTAAGCCCTAAGATGGTGATTACAATCAATCCTTATTTTTCATTTGTAAATAATTAAAATCAAATGTGGTAATATTCTTGTAAACTACAATTTTCAATATGACCATCTGATAAAATATTGATAATTAGATGTGGTTAGTTTTTCTCATATATATAACCAAACTTTGAAAAAAAAACTTGCCATCTTATATGGTAGCTTGGTAAACTAAAGCTAAATATCATGAGCAGTTATAGCATCTGGGGAAATTAAAAATTAGAAAAATTTCAAATTACAACCAAGTAGCACTCCCTTTTTTCTTTCATCTTGTTTGCTAGTAAATAAGTAAAAATGAAAAAAAAAATAACAATCTAGTGCAAGTCCCACTCTTAGACCCAAATCATAGGAAAAACACAAAACAAATGAATAAAGCGAAAAAAAAACTGATGTTGCTCATCTACTTCACATCGCGCCATGTTCGTAACATTTTTCTGAGCACCAGTGGCAATGGCTCAATGTGATAAACTTCTCTCTGCAAAGGAAATGTAGCAGACGAAAACTTAGTAAACGTCGGTCAAAAATGGTTCCCCAGCTAGTTTGGCCAAGGCACTCAACTTCTGAGATAAGACGGTCCAATTTATCACAAATTAGAAGTAGATTCTTCGGTCTTCTTACGTTTGCTCGAGGGCTCCTCTTCACTTTCGTCGTGGCTATGCATTCCGTTGATTGCCTCTGCTGCTGCACCAACAAGGGAGGGCTCTTCTTCATTTTGGTCGTGGTTATGCATTCCGTTGATTGCCTCTGCACCAAGAAGAGAGACATGCTTGCTAGTAATCTGACGACCGGCCCTGACCTTAGGCCCCCAATACCTCTCGGGATTAGGAAGAAATCTCGCCACCTTTTTTGCCTGTGCCTTGCTAAGCGAAGCAACAGCTCGCGCGAAATTAGCCTGCCAGTAAAAAAACAGGGCAAATGAACCGAATTTTTATTGTAAAACCTAAACTTGGCGAAGTAATTTTAGGGGAATGGAACTGTTGAAGTCTTGAAGATTGAATGAAATGTTCGGTTTCATTTTAAGGATAATTACAAAAACTACCCCTGAGGTTTAGCTTAATTACAAAAAACCCTAATTATCTTTCAAAATTGCGAATAGCCCCTTGAAATTTCTTTCTATTTTACAAATTGCACCGTCATGGGAGGGGGATTTGTTAGGTAAATACAAACCTCGTGGAGGCTTCTGTAGCACATTTTAAGGGGGTATTTGGAGTTTTTTGTAATTAGGCTAAAACAGGGGTAGTTTTCGTAATTATTCCTTTCATTTTTAAATAAAAGTGTGAACAAATTTATATCACCGATATAAGACAAGTGAATACCTGCAGATCAGGTTCCTTGGCAAGGATTACGCTTCCGGCCTGATCGGGTGGCTGAGCTTTCACTGGATGATTTTTGACCTAAGGATGAGAATGCCATCAGCTATAAATACACATTACACACGCGTTACGAAGTAACAAGACTGTAGGTCAGTTTCGAACCTATCTAGGTTGGAAAGGTTTACATATAGAAACTTTCTTTTACAATTAATTTCTTTAGAGTAACAAATAAAAATATAAAATAAAACGATGCACCTCGACTCCTACATCGACATTTATTCTGCTGAAAGATTAGAACAAACACATTTTATTGTATCTTAGTACGTAATTTATCCAACTGATAGAAACATTCAGGTATTCAAGCAATGCATTTTCTTGAATATTTCAAAAAAGGGATAATTACAAAATACCCCCTGAGGTTCCGGCTATTACAAAAAAATCCAGAGATTTTCGAAAATTACAAAAAAAACCCTTGAGGTTTGATTCCGTTTTACATTTTTCCCTTGATCATAAAAAAACATTTCAAAACGCCCCTGATATTTGTAGAAATATTACAGTTACCCCCTTCAATTTGTGATAGAATCAAATCTGATGGGTTTTTTTGTAATTTTGAAACCTCTCTAGGCTTTTTGTAATTAGCCCAAACCTCAGGGGGTCTTTTGTAATTATCCGTTCAAAAAATTCAAGTGTGCTTACCCAGCAACGCATAATATCCCATATTACATGCATAGGAGCGTCTGTTTTCAAACCCAGGGGGTTTACATGACTTCCGATATACGATATCCCGCATTAATCACAGCAGAACGGAATATAACTGCAGATGGAGATGTGCACTTTAATGTCGCACAGAGGTTGTGCAAACTCAGAAACAATGGAACATCAGGTAATTCCTGCAAAATGCAACAGTAATATGCACGAGTCAAAACCTAAACACGTGGGTTTGGAAGAAAACGAGCCCTAGTTGTAACTCTCAGTAAAATCTCTATAAACTAATAAAGTTTAGAGAGGTATTAACTAATTGCAAATTAATAATTTATTTATTTAAAGAGCGCTTTCTCTGTATAAATTTAATTATATTGAAAATCATTGTGTATATCACTAATATACAATGTATACGTATCATATTTCGTGAAATAATCTTTAAAAAAAAGTATATTATGTATATAGTATAGGGATAATTACAAAAGACCCCTGATGTTTGGGCTAATTACCAAAAAACCCAATGATGTTTCAAAATTACAAAAAAGCCCCCTCAAGTTTGATCATGTTTTAAATTTAAGGGGTTGATTGGAATATTTCGAGAAATATTAGGGGGGGTTTTGAAATATTTTTTTCTTATGAAGGGATAAATGTAAGCGGGATCAAACTTCAAGGTTTTTTTTTGCAATTTTCAAAAACTTCTGGGTTTTTCTGTAATTAGACCGAACCCTAGGGGTGTTTTTGTAATTATCCCTACAAAAATTTGGAGAAGGCTAGTATGTCTACGAAAGAGATAATTCATTACCAAGTCATTAACAAAAAACCATCTACAAGTTTTGAAGTTGTTTCCACAAAAAATATAGGTATCGGAAATATTTCTAACCATACTCGGCCAAAGCAACCTAGCCATAAGCTTGATTGACATGGCAAAATATTACAAGCTAAGTAGTATCTGAAAACCAACCACCAAGTTCTAACTGAAAAGTTTGCAAACCAAAGAAGGCATGGCATACCTCTGAAATCGTAGTTAATACAGCAGAGATTCGACCAAAAGCAGGATACCGATCTTTCATAGACTTTACATCTGCTAGAATGGAAGTTACCCATTCCAGATCATGGATCGGAGCAGACCATATGGGCCCACCCATATTGTATTTCTTGCCACAGTCGCTGCACTCTTGGGCAACAACAGGACCAAATCCGGGAAGATATCTTACACTAGTGTTCTGGTGGTGATAGAAAAAAAAGAGAGCAAAAAATTCAAGTCAGATGTATTATTTATTACAGGAGGTCAGTAGCATACTTGATGACTTAAGCTGATGAAAAACAATACTAATATCATAATATGTGGCTTAATAACCTTCCATGGCAACTAACAAACGCATCATAAAGTTGGGTTGGTGGAAATTGTCTGTATTTATTTGAGCAAAAGACTTGCGCCTTGAACTTTTAAAAATGGACATTTTAATCCCTAACAATAATCAGGCTTAAACATATGGGATAGTTACAAAAACACCCCTAAGGTTTGGGATAATTACAAAAATCGAGAGATGTTTCAAAATTACAAAAAGCCCTTGATTTTGTCTTAAATTTAAGGGGTTAGCTGTAATATCTCTACAAATATCATGGTGGTTTTTTGTTATATTTTTGCTTATGAAGGGGGAAGATGTAAGCACAATCAAACCTTAATGGTCTTTTGTAATTTTCAAAAAATCTCTGGGTTTTTTGTAATTAGCCCAAACCTCAGGGGTTTTTATGTAATTATACCTAAACATATTACAAAGGTGCATGTCAACAACAAGAGAAGAAACTACCGAAAGGTTTTTGACTTTTGAGCAATGGAAAGACTATCAGCAAAAATCTCAAAACAAGGTGTTTAATGCAAACAATAGCACATTTCCGGCATTTGCACACATATTCAATGAGAGAAGACAAATTGGAGACCTTGAAATTTGTAAGTCGTGCAACATTGCTGCAAACATTTAATTCTCAGACCAATAAATTTAATTTTAAAATTTCACAAACTAATGCTACCACATTTATGCATCACAAAAGTATAGGATTGCCTGACGAATGCCAATTTGTACCTTAGAGACAGTCCTTCCAATAGGCTGAAGATGAAAAGAATCACAGCCAGTGCACTGATAAACATACGACAGCTTCAGAGGAGTGTTCTTCATTGCACTTGCAGAACTGCAAGCAATTATTCCATAAATCGGACATGCAAATCCAAATAATGATGAATAGGGCATTTATATTCATTCTAGTCATACTAACCTAAGTAACAGTAGATATAGGTTAAGAAACTGGGAGGAGAAACACTCACGTATATATACGTACAAAAACTCGTACATAGAAATCCATTTGAACAGATAGCACGGGAACAATGTATCGCTTGTACCGGTTTGCATGGCTCTGCATTTGAATGGATATATTAACTCAGAAGGTGATAATGCAATAAGAAAATAAAGGAACTAAAAACGAAAAGGGTCTATCTGTTTAGAATAGAAATTACATCATTAAAACCAACAAAAGTTTCGTTTCTGATGCAACCTTTCCGGCAAAAATGCACTAGTAAACAGCAATTACAGTTCAAATCCGGAAATAAATGATTTTTTTTGTGTCTACTACAGTGAAGCCTTTCATTCTTGAGAGCATAGCTTGTGCTAGTCTGATCTTTAAAAATGCATATTTGTTTCTTCCATGCTGCGCAGAAGATATAAAACCTAATGAAACTTTTAATTTCTTTAGCAAAAGTTATTTACTGTTCCATTTAAAGGACACCAACCTTCGTTATCCTCTCTCCCTGCTTTATGAATTTGCTATATTTGGTAGCTATTTTAAAAATAAATACAAGTACTGCTTTTATTTAACCCTCATAAGTAACACAACCACCAACCCAAATCAAGAAGGAATTTGAAAGAAAATTACAAGAACAAGAAGAGAAAAAGACAAAAGTGGAACCAATAAAATAATCCAGTATCATCATTTTCGTCTTTCACATGCACAAGTAGCCAAGGATCTAAATATTCAATTGTAAGGCAAGAACTTCATTAAATCAACTTACTTCAATACATGCAAGAAGGATCCTCAATGCCATCTCGTGGCAATATTTTCCTCTCAACGGATAAGACCCATATCTAGTCCAACAGCAAGCATCGAGTAAGAACAACCTTTCTATGGTTGCAATGATTAGATAAATTGACTTACTGAAAATAGCCTTACTTGGAATAGCAGACCTCGCCATTTCCCCCACAGAGCACTGCCATATCAGTTGCCGTGCACATCAATATGCCTCCATCAACAACTGATTGGACAGCAGAGTCCAGGAAAACAGATGGTGAACCATAAGGATCAAGATCAACCTGTAATAACAATTCAGGGGATAAAGCACATATAAAAATAAATATCGAGGTAAGATACAAAGAGCGAAATGCAAGACTTTAAAGGACAGAGATATACCAAAATTAGCAACAAGTGCCCAGCTGGACTGAGTAGTACAAGGTAAAGGAATAAGAAAAATCCCAAAAATCTTGACAGACCAAATTCTACTCATGCAGTATTGTTGCGATAGTGCAAACGCAATTTTTATTAACAATTTGTAGTATGTCTTCTTTGTGTTTTGACAATGTTGTTCCCTATAGGTTGATAAGGTTTCCTTTTTGTTCTCAAAGAATATCAAATGTTCGGCAACATTTTTTTTTAGGTCAATAGACCACTGGATTACAAAATAAGAATCTGTGTCCACATAATAAATTTCAAATGCATACCACATCAAATTCTTTTGGGTGGGTAAGCATGTACACTCTAGCGTCAGCAAGGTTGGACTCCACCTTCGAACATGCCACTGAACCATTGAATTTAATGTTTCTCCTGCAAGATTCAACAGACACTGCAGAAATGCGTAATGTTAGCATTTGGACTCATGGATTATGTCATGCTACAAGCAACCAAAAATAAAAAAATAAGAGACCTCCTCAGTGTACCTGTACTTGCACGTAATTGTACAAACACACTAGTATTACGAAAATGGGAAAAGACCCTCATCTGGGTAAATATATTCTTTTGACAAACTTAAAAGGGCTATAAACAACAAATTCCCTCCAGATTTGTTTGCATTTAACTGCTATAATGCGAAAAGTGAAACGACCTTTATCATTGTCCAGGGCCACAACTTGACCAATTCCATCTACTTCACGAGCATATCTTATAGCTCTGAGTCCAGAAGCCGACAGCGCCTGTAAAACCACAATCGAAGCATGTCAAGCTACTGATACAGAACAAAAATGTAAACCAATAGCATAGTTATTTTTCAACATTTATAATACGAAAAATTGTAACCTCCAAAACCCGAGGTGGCTTCAATTCTCCCTTGCCTTTTCCCTCCTGTTTTGCAGCTTGATCTTCGGAGACGCTTCCGGTTCATCTCGTGATATCTCTTGAGAGACTTCACATTCCCCATTAGATTTTTCATCATGCATTACATTATCTGTTAGAGATTCCGGTTCAACAATAGGTTCCCCTGAATCCTTGGGTCCGGTTTTCCTTTTTCTGGACAGCATTGCTTCATGCTCTTCTTTGCGTTTTGATATAAATGTCCTCAAAACGGCAATAGACATGTCTCTGTTATTAACCTGGCATCACATTTCAAAAGTTCACTACCTGGTCGGCATGTGACTTGGTTTCATCTTTTTTATCTGATTATTCTCTTGTTTCTCGTTATTGCTAGTTGTTTGGCTTTGTAAACAGCATTTTACTCTTTTATTTTTATATATTTCGAATTTATTCAAAAAAGCACTAGAACAAACTTGAAGTAACTAAGAATTGAAATAATCCTCATATTACCAAGAACAAGAGCATCCCTCTAAAAAGTACAAACTTTTTCGGATTTTCGGAAAATAAACTCTATTTAGGCAATTACAAAGCATATATAAAGCTCATCAACTCTGCAATCAAATTCAATGTAGCAACAACCAGCCTACCAATCACCTCAACCCGGATTTTGGTTTCTTAAAAGTACAAACCAGGAAAAATACACTCTCTTAACTAAGAAAGTAAATAATCAACGTAAACTAACAAGACAAGATCTTTAAGAACCTGGGTTTTGTTATAAAAGACTTCATTTTTCACGTGCATTAGAATCTCAGCCTCCCCTTCTTTAATCACGGTGAAATCATTGAGATCAAACGGCGCCACTACGGGGGCGCCTGTATGGTGCTTCTCCTCATCCCCAATTTTTTCATCAGAGCCGGCCATATCTTCAGCAGATGACACCTTATTCCGGCGGCTATGGCGGCGGAAGGGTGGGAGAACGGAGGGATTGAGGAGGGTTCTTAGGTTCTATTTCCTGTTAAGAGTTCCAGAAAAAGGAAAAACATCAAATTGAGAGGCTTAAATAGCACATACAAAAGTGTGTTGTGTGTAATTTGTAATGTGCAAAAACCCTACCTTCTCTCGCGCCTGTATGTAGGCACAGGATTGGGGGTGTGGGGATAGTGGGGATAGTGGGTTGAGTCATGAGTGGCAACGGCAAGGTTTTAAATCTTTGACTATATGATTCAAGGTCCTTGTTAGTTATTATTTATTAAATCAAATATTTTTTATTTGTTTTAAATTTTTTATTTAATTTGATTTTTTTGTTTTTTGGAAACTAATTTAATATTTTTATGTTAAATATATTTTCAGCAAATTGTTATTTTTATAAGCGTTGTTTTTTATTATTAAAATCTTATTTGGTTGACAATGTTTTGCTCATTATTCTCTCCGTCCCAATTATATACCCAATTGGACTTTTCACACATATTAAGATAAAATATTGCAAATTACAAATATGTAAAAAAATTACTTGATTTGCCCTCATTTAATGAATAGTGTAAATTACAAAATACATATTATATAGGTTATAATAGTAAAAGAATATAAAAATACTATTAAATATGGAAAGTGGACTATATATTTGGGACATTCCAAAAGAAATATTAAATTATACAGTATATTTTTTTGGTGCAGTTATTTTCACATCTTCACGTCCCTTAAAATTAAGTATAATTAAGTATACCTATTTTGAGGACTACTGTACTTTTCTTTTCTTTTGTTGGGGGACTACTGTACTTTTCTTTTGTTTTGTTTTTTTGGAACTGGTGTTTTTATTTTAGTACAAATCTCATATCTTCATGCCCTCATATATTAGGTCCTTAAAATTATACTCAGTAACCTGTTTTGTTTTGGTTTTCTTTTAGTACAAATCTCATATATTCAAACAATTTATGGTACAATATTTTTTTCTTCTGAAAGCAATTTGAACATTTTTTTTTAAGAATTATATTTTGCTAATTCATCTTTCTATTTTCCTCACACATGGATTCAAATATATACGTGCTAAAAAACATCTGAATAAAAAAAAAAAAAAAAAAGATGGGAGAGTGATTATTTTCTATATAACAACTAAAAAAACTGAAGTTGGAAGAGTGAATATTTTCTGTATAAGAAGAGAAAACTCTTGAAAGAATTTTGGTGAATGAATGTTCTTCTTGCTATAATGCTATTGATTCTTAATTTCTTATCGAACTTGTTACAAAATGAGTATGGCCACTCCTATTTATACTTGGAGATTTATACTTGGATATCACTTCTATTACGTATGGCATGACTGTAATTTATTTAATCTAATGATTAGAATTATCTTATAATATTTAGTTCTCTAGAAATGTCTACATACTTTTTCAAATAATATACATATACTTCCAAGAATATTTCTAGACCAAATTTCGGGCGTATTGGGCTCTAATATTTATTGGACTCTTATTTTATTTTTAATTTAAACAAATATTTTACTCAAGCCCAATATAATTTAGACCAAATAGGTTTATTTCCAATACTTCTTACTTATGAATCTATGATAGCAATGATGGAGACGAGATCAATATAATTCTTATTTGATTGTAAATATGGGTGACTTTGTTTAGATTTTTGTGTTATTTGAATTTTATGTTATATATGCATGAAACAGTTTGATAAATGGTTTTATCATGATTTTGATGATTTTATTTTTATACCAAAACAATATTTTTAAAGGTTGTCAAAATACTCCTAAATGATTTAAAATGGTTTTAAAGATTTTCCTGGAGTATTTCTTCAAGTCTATTTTAACAAAATTGGACAATGCTTTTATATGATTTTGTGTCAAGTGTTTTTACATCAAAACAATGTCCCCGAATGTTGTCCTAATACTCCCGATTGGTCTAAAATGTTTTTACTATTTTTCGGAGTATTTCTTGAAGTTTATTTTCGATATAAAATTGGACAACACTTATGTTTCAGTCGGCCAAGTCATCCTGCAGAACCATAGGGCAACCCGCACTGTATTGAGATCCGGAACAGAAAAAGGGACAAAGGAAAACTTGAGGGCGGCCAGGTCGACCCTAGGCGACGGCCGGTGCACTGGGAAGCCCCCTCGAGTGCGATCTTCTCTCTTTCGTGTTTTAACTACCCCCAACCGGTCCAACATGAGGGCGACCGGTCGCACCCCTTCGACCGGTCCCCCGTATAAAAATTGCGAGTTTTCAATTTCAACTTATCTCTGCGCGACCGGTCGAACCCCTCGTTTGACAAAGAAACTATCCGTTGAGTTTGCGGACAACTTTTCCTTAATTTGAGGGGTTGATTTCTAACACTCTTTTCTTCAATTGCCTCGGTATTTTTACGAGAATTCATGTCTCTAAGATGAGCCTATCATGTACAAGACATCTTCTATAAATAGAGGAAGAATTGAAGCAACACAACATGAGAGAAAACTACAACACCAACAAGATACACTCAAGAATACACTTGTTCTTACATTGTCTTATTTTTTGTTGTAATTTGCCTAGCTATTCACTTCCATATCCTTGAGGTCTAGGCTATTCTTGATTACACTTCCACTCAATTGTATAATTCATTATCGAGTTGTAATCTTGAATTTTTGGGTTATCATTAAACACAAGATATCCTTTGTGAGTGTTCTTGTGGTAAGAACACACTTTGGGTGATCTAGGTGTTAGGTGTAAGAAGATTGTGGTAATCTTCTTATCGAGGTGTTGAAGAGTGTGGTGCTCTCAAAGTTGAAGATTGTGGTAATCTTCACAATGTGCCATTGAAGATTGTGGTAATCTTCAAGAGAGATTGTGGTAATCTCAAAGGTGGTGTTGAAGAAGAGTGTGGTGCTCTTCAAGGTGTTGTTGTAAGTTGGTGTTGTATTAATTTTGGTAATTTATAATTTTTTTTTCTTTTTGAAATCCATCCCTGGATATCTTTGGGGTGGTAGAGGATTAGGCCCTAGGTGGGTTGAACCTCTATAAATCGACGTGTGTTGTTTACATTCCGCACCTTTATTATTGTCTTTGAGCATTCGGTTCGAAAAAGAGGGTAAAATCAAAAAGATGGAGATAATCTATTCACCCCTCTCTAGATTATCGTAGCGCTTGACTTACGAAACTTGTTACACACTTTGATACTTATCACATTTGGGATTTGAATATTTATGGAAATGATTGGAACTTTGATTTTTTTATATAGTAAAATTATATTTAGTACGTCTATATTTACAATAATTTAAGATATATAATTATATATTTATGTCGTATCCATATCCTTAAAATTTAAAAATATATTGTAGTCATACATGTGTCGCATTGCACCCGTGTCATGTACTCGTGATGGCTCAAAAGCTACCTTTAAAACCGTAGGCAAGTGCACCTATCGTTTATAGTATAGATTATTAGTACCGAGTGTCATTCCCACGAGGATTATAAGTACTAATAATTACCGACTTTTTGTTATTTAATCTAACAATCTTGAGTTTTTGTTTGATAAAGAATCTAATTTATCGAAGTGTAAAAATGAAGTAAAATTTGTAGAATAAGAAATCAAGAGATAGAAGTGTGTTTGAATGTAAATCCTCTAGAATGTTTTTGTGATTTGACAAGTTAAAAGATTCAACCATAAGCCCTTAAGCAAAAACCAACCTCTTTTAATAAAATCTCATGCTATGTGGACCGTAGAAATTCGATTTAAGTTAATCCCTTTCTCAAGGCGAAAAACTCCTAATCTCAAGTTGATTAACTGAAATCTCTTTCTAGTTAAAACCCCCAAGATTGCATTATAACGATTTATGAATTCCCATATTAGGTTTGACCCTAATCCGGAAGATTTATGTCGTCCTATATCTAGGATTGCATGCAACTCTTTTCACTTATATAGTTCTATTTCACCATGAATCTCTCGATTTCCCGGATGAAAAATAAACTTCAAATCAATATTGCGCATATATCAATTCGAATGAACGAAGCATAATATAAGTGAATCACACAAAATATGAAGATTTTATTAAAAACATACACACCTTAATCACAAATCCATTCCAGAGTTCATTACATTCAAACACTAGGAGTTTAGCTACACATGATTTTGACGAAAGAATAAATTACACAAGAAGATGTAAACATTGTAGACATGGTGTACTTATCTTTATCAAAATCTCAATTGACTTGATGATGTTGCTCCAAGCCTTCTTCCCCAATGTTGCCTCAAGCTTACTCTCCAAGACCCCTTGATCCCAATTCCACTCAAAATGTTAAACACTATGAATCTCTCTATGAATGAATATTACATGAATGATTTTCCAACTCAAACTCCTGGCTTTTATAAGCACCATCTTGTGAAATACCATATTAACAAATGCCCCATTTCCATGCTTGTTAGTTGAATCATTGTGTGCACATTCATGGTTGAGTTGGTTGAATCATTGTATACACATGATGATTGAGGGAATATGGGGACATGTTGCAGCAAAATTGGGTGTTAAAGGTGTATAAAAGTGGTCAAAAGGCTTGGTAGGTGAGTCTTCCATAATTTTCACATGAAAAAGTTGCAAAAGGGGTCCGGACACGCCAGTGTCGGGCAAAGACGGCCAAAGACGCCGTCTTTGCCGCACAAAGAATTGAAAATTGCACGACACGTAGTGTCGTGTCGTGACACGCCAGGCCGTGTTATGCGACACGGCCGTGTTGTACAACACGCCAGGCCGTGTTCGGGCCTTTGTTTTGTGCGGTTTTTCCTCCTCTTTTGATCCCCTTCAACATGGCCGTGTTTGGCGACACGGCTTGGCCGTTGGACCCTTTTTCCAATTTTTATCCAATTTATTTCCTTCTTTTTTTGAACATGGGCATGTTACTTGTCACCCCAAGTCATGTTGAGTGATTTTCTTGCCTTTTTCAATCAATATTGGCTCCATATTGCTCCAAATTGCTCCACCTATAATGTTAAACACATCATACTATGAAATGCTACAGAAATACTTGAGAAACTATGATTTTTCTAACAAAACAATTCACAAACTATTGAATTAATAATATAAAATATGTACAAAATGACACTTATCAACTCGTATTAATGCTTCATAACTCATAATGATAAACTTGTCTTACGAAATTTATGTTTAAGATTGTTAAAAATCTCTATATTATATCTCATCTAGAATTGTCAAAAGCTTAAATTAGCTAGAGATAAAAGTTTCAAGCAAAATTGCAAAGTAGTAAACTAGGAACTACTATAGTTTCTTATTATCATTTTGATGATCAATAGTAGCAAGAAATCTAAACCCCGTTTCTGGAGGATCTAAATTATTCAATATATTGAGTATTACCCTCAATAATATTTTTATCAACAAAACTTCAACCAAAGCTTTAAGCATGCATTTTCTTTTTTTGAACTTTGCCTATTCAAGCATTTAATATAAACCACCATAAGTCTTGTCGATACGGATGATAATGGACAAGGAGGGGGCGATATATGACATATCATACCCATCTCCTAATCTCATCCCAAATTCCAATCTCATACTATTTCCCATTTTGGGTATCTAGAACGAGACGGGGAATCAGTGGGAATTGGATCCCCATTTTATATTTATTAATAAAAAAATATGTAAAATTATAATAAAATCAATAATTAAAAATTAATAAAAATAACATAAATTCTTTATATTGTAATAAAAAAATGAGAACAAGTAAAATCAGAAAAGATTTTATAGTTAAGTTTTTTGAATTAATAAATTAAAAAATTATATATAGAATTAATATCAATAATGAATAATATAATGTATATATTCGTGGAGCGAGGTAGGGAATGGGGACAGATAGGGAATCCCTATTTTATGTATCGGGAACATGGATGGGGATGGTGACAGGGGATCGAGTTGAGATGGGGATATAAATATCAATCCATCCCATCCTTGGTCATAAAGAAATGGGAAATTGTCATCCCCGCTCTATCTCTAAATTAATCGGTAATTTCTCATCTTATTTTATTCAAGTACCAACGGAGATGATTCTCTCATGGAGATTTGTCATCTAGCCCATCTCTACATATGGATGACAATTTAAAATTTTGTCTAGCTTCTAAGGATGTGATTGATTGTCCTTTTGTTTCCTTCATTTTCATTTTGTGAGAGAATAGTAGTGAAAATTGATTTAAAAAAAAAAAAATAGATTGTGATTGGATGTAGATCGAAAAAGTAATGATTATGGTTGATGTAATGATTTTCTTTTTGAAATTATGATTGTTTTTTTAGATAGTTTCTTAGATTTTTTTTTTTTTTTTTGTGGAAAAATGTTTTGAAAGTTGGTTATTATGAAATTAAGGATTTTATTAATATTGTTACTTCTTATTGGAAAAAATACATTAGTAATGAATGGAAAATGAATTTTAGTTGAACAAACAATTTAGGAGAGAGAAAATTTCCAATCTTTGAGTGATTAAAATGGTAAAAAACGAGAAGTTGTGTGAGTTAAATTTTAGGAATTTTCTTACAACCAATCACATGTCCACCCAAAAATATTCTATGACCTAATTTTTGCAAATGATTTCCACAAGCAATCAAAGTCATTTTTAGTGGTACAAAAGTTTGTGCACTTTGAAACTTAAAGGCCATCTCTCCAGGTTTTTTGACTACTTTGGTGCGAAATTACACTACTTTGGTGTGAAATCTACATTGCATCTCCAAAGAAATGACTACTTTATCCAAAAAAAGAATATTCTATAAGATTCCTTCTTTTGTTCATTTAATATTTATTTTTATTACTTTATAATTAATAATAATATTAAATAATTAAGTTTATTTGATATCATATTTATTAAAAATTATTTTATGCAAGAATTATAATTTTGTGTGTAGTACTTTAAATCTCATATTATTATTCAAATTATACATTATTTAAAAATAATTTATCATATATAATTGAACCAACTTTAATATTATTTTTATTAGATTCATTAAAATATAAAACTAATAAGAATACTTTTTGTAAAAGGAATTTAATTATAATATTTAAAATTAAGAAAAACATATAAAAATTGAAAAAAAAAAAAAAAGTAGAATAGCGCTTAAACAGTGTTGCGCCATTTGTGGCGCAACACTGTAGTGATTCTAAAATAGCGCATGTAAGTAGCGCACTGTTGGAGTATAAAAGTGGCGCCCAACTCTAGTTTAGTGCGTTGTTGGAGTTTGGCCTAAGGAATCCAGCAGCACTTGATTATACTTTAGACAAGCGCTGAAGATTAATAAACAAATCCCAGTTGTACTTTTCTTTTTCCTTCTAATAAACAAGTTTTTCTTGGAATTCTTTCCTCGCGTACGAAATTTAGATTTTTTTATATGTTTTGGTTTCTGTGTGACGAATTTTTGTTTTACTAATATAAGATTATATTTGTTTTTGTTTTTAAATAATTTTTCTCTTTTAAGAAAGTAAAACACACTATATCAACATCATTAGTGGAGATACCTAGAACTTTTTCTCTCTTTTTTGGTAGTTGAGATACCTAAAACTTAGGAAATTATGTTTTTTTTTTTTTGAGAAAATAGGGAATATATTAATATTTAAACAGTTCTCTCATCCTTCGGGAGGAGATGATTGAGTTCAACAGAAAAGGACCACAATACAATTGATTGTTCTAAGAGAAAAAGCAAATCTAGCTAGCAAGTGCGCCATCTTATTAGCCGACCGAGGGATGTAGCGGAGTGTGAACGAAGTGAAGGATGTTTTGAGCTCCCTAATGTCGTCAATCACCCCGCCAAGTAGGTAAGGTTAGGATCATTGTTCGGGTATGCTTGTGCAAGAGTTTGGCGATCGGTCTCCACCTCCACACGATCAAGGTGAAGTTCTTTTGCTTTTTAAGGCCTTCGCGACATGCAATCACCTCTACGATGTCCACGGCAAATTCTTGACTAAATCTTCGTGAGAGTGCCACTGGTTACTACACCATCGTGCGTGCGAATCGCCACCCCAATGCTAGCGCCAACACCGCCCGATATCGGGCGTCAGGTTAATCTTGTACACGCCCTCAATCGGTTGTTGCCATTTTAATAATTTGGAAGATATTTGTCCGGACTTTTGATCCATACCGCCGGACCTATATTCATGAAGACACCTCGAAGCCATAGCAAAACATTCATAATGGGTTAGTTCAATACCTTTAAAAGTTCTCGCATTTCTTGCATTCCAGTGCCCAAAGTAACATAGCAAAAGGGAACTGTATCTTCATTTTTAAAATCACCACAACGTGAACCATGTCCGTCGATGACGCCGGGTTAGTGAGAGTCCTGGTCGAGGCGGAGCGGGAAGCACGCCAATAGAAATCACTCCACGGACAATCTTGGAGAACGTGTTCGATTGTTTCCACGCATTCCCCACATCGTTCGCAAAAAGGGTTTGGGGTCGCTTTTCGTAAATACAACGCATATTTAACGGGGAGCGCTCGTTGAATTACCTTCCACGTAAAGACTTGCACCTTAGGGGGGATATTGAGTTTCGAGCCATTTCCATAATACACCCGGACTCCTCGATGATGAAGGCGATTAAAAAATCTACTGTCCAAAGTCAAGCACACCGTATACCCAGATTTCACACTAAATTGTCCGTTTGCTGTGTGATGCCACGTCCAGCGATCCTCGCATTCGTAATTACGCAAAGGGATGCCGAGAATAGTTTTGGCCTCTTCGTGCGAAAAAGATGGGACACCGAGTTCCGCGTTCCATTCCACTTGCCCGTCACGAAACAATTTTCTAACCACCAAATTCTCATTAATTCCTCCATGGGTTTGTTGGGATAAAAATTAAGATCGAGAAGGGAGCGAGGATCTTTCCACACAAATGTGTTATTTCCGTTACCTACTAGTTTTTTGAGAGCCCTTACGGATGATTTCTCTTCCCGCTAAAATGCTTCTCCAAGTAAAACTGGGGTTATGACCAATTTTGGCGGTAAGAAAATCCCCGTTCGGGAAATATCGAGCTTTTAAGTGCGGGCTAGAAGGGTGTTATCGTCTTGGATTAGGCGCCACCTGTTTAGCTAACATGGCCTTGTTGAAGGTGGATAAATCTCGAATCCCAGGCCCCCATGCTCTTTCGATTTGCATAAGGATTTCCATTTGAGCCAATGGATTTTCTTTTCATTTTCCTTTTGCCCCCACCAAAAGTTGGCCATCGAGAGAGTTGAGACGTTGGCAAATATCAATCGGTATTTGGAAACATCTCATGATGTACGTGGGAATTGCTTGTGCGACACTTTTCAATAAGGTCATCTTTCCTAGGCTATTGATAGCGTAATGGCTTTCCAATTTTTCAATTTTTTACTAACTCTTCTGTCTATCAAAGATTGGAAAATCTTTTTTGACCTCCCCACATTTGCTTTGGCAAACCAAGATAAATATGATATTTGTCCACTTTCATAACTCCCGGGCGGTTTGCAAGATTTGACGCGACGTTTGATCAACCCCTACTAAAATTAATCTCGACTTCTCAAATTTACTACTTGCCCGGACGCTTCGCCATAAATTTTGATGATATGTTGGATTTCTTGAATTTCACTTTCCGTTGCTCTCCGAAAATTATCTTTGTCATCTGCAAAAAATAAATGTGAAACTGTTGGGGCCGTCTACAAATTTTAAAACCCATGAATTCTTCCCCTAGCTCAGAGCATCGAATAAGAGAAAAAGCCTCTGCCGCGAGAATAAGAATAAGTATGGGGAAAGGGTCACCTTGACGTAACCCCTTGTGGGGGTGAAAGGATTACCAGGATACCATTAATAAGAATGCAGTAAGAAACCGTGGAGACACACCGCATAATAAAGCGAAACAAAGTGTTGCGGTAATCTAGCGTAACATAACAAGATGCAAGAAATCCCATTCAACTCTATCATAGGCCTTACTCATGTCGAGTTTTAATGCAAAGGCTCATTTTTAGTGGCTTTCTTGGATTTCATGGCATGGAAAATCTCAAAGGCTAGAAGAGCATTATCGATGATTAAGCGACTCGGGAAAGCGATTGACAAGGGTGGATGATGAGGTTTGATAAGTGTCATTTTGTACATATTTTGTATTATTAATTCAATAGTTTTTGAATTGTTTTGTTAGAAAAATCATAGTTTCTCAAGTATTTCGTAGCATTTCATCGTGTGATGTGTTTAACATTATAGGTGGAGCAATTTGGAGCAATGTGAAGCCAATATTACTTGAAAAAGGCAAGAAAATCACTCAACATGACTTGGGGTGTCAAGTAACATGGCCATGTTCAAAAAAGAAGGAAATAAATTGGATAAAAATTGGAAAAATGGTCCAAACGCCAAACCGTGTCACCGAACACGGCCATGTTGAAGGGGATCAAAAGAGGAGGAAAAATCGCACAAAACAGGCCGAACACGGCCTGGCCGTGTCGTCGTACAACATGGCCGTGTCGCATAACACAGCTGGCCGTGTTGTCCAACACGGCCGTGTCGGGCGTGTTTTCGGCAATTTTGTTGCGGCAGACGGCCTGGCGTGCGTCTTTAACACGGCGTGTCAGGACCTCTTTTTGCAACTTTTCTTTGCGGAATTTGGGGAAAACTCACCAACCAACCCATTTTGGCCACTTTTGTACACTTTTAACACCATATTTTGCAAACATGTCTCCATGTCCCCTCCTCATCACTTGAATACAAGAATTCACCAACCAACAAGGAAAATGGGGTGGTTGTTTAATAAAAGAGAGCACTATCAATGTATTGGTTGCTATAAAAGCCAAGGGTTGAAATTGAGAGAGGCATTCATTAGATACTCAAGAAATATTCATTGTATTCATTTCATTAAGTAGAATTGGGATCAAGGGTCTTGGAGAAGAAAGCTTGGGGCATATTGGAGAAGAAGGCTTGGAGCAACATCATCAATCAAGGAAGAAGTCCATTGAGGTTTTGAGAAAGATAAGTACACCATGTCTACAATACTTAAATCTTCTTGTGTAATTTACTCTTTTGTCAAAATCATGAGTAGCTAAAATCTTAGTGTTTGAGTGTAATGAACTCTAAATGGATTTGTGATTAAGGTTTGTATGTTTTTAATAAAATTCTCATGTCTGTGTGATTCACTTATATCATGCTTATCTCATTCGAGTTAATATTTCCGGTATATTAATTTGATATCTTTTCTTCATCGGTAATCGAAAGATTTATGGTGAAAAAGAAATTGTATAAGTGAAAAGAGTTGCATGCAATCCTAGATATGACGACATAAATCTTCCGGATTAGGGTCAAACCTAATATGGGAATTCATAAATCGTTATAATGCAATCTTGGGGTTTTTAACTAGAAAGAGATTTGATTAATCAACTTGAGATTAGGAGTTTTTCGCCTTGAGAAAGGGATTAACTTAAATCGGGAATTTTTACGGTCCACATAGCATGAGATTTTATTAAAAGAGGTTGGTTTTTGCTAAGGGCTTATGGTTGAATTTTTAACTTGTCTAATCACAAAAACATTCTAGAGGATTTACATTCAAACACACTTTTATCTCTTGATTTCTTATTCTACAAATTTTACTTCATTTTTACAATTTATAATTTGTTTTTTTTTCATCAAACAAAAACTCGAAAATTGTTAGATTAAATAACAAAAAGACGGTAATTATTAGTACTTACAATCCTCGTGGGAATGACACTCGATCTTCGATAATCTATACTATAAAACGATAGGTGCACTTGCCTACGGTTTTAAAGGTAGCTTTTGAGCCATCAAGTTTTGGCGCCGTTCGGGATTTGTAATATTAAGAACACCTTATTTTTGTTAATTTAATCATTTTTTTATTTTCATCAATTGTCTTTCTAGGTATCTATCTTTGTAAGTCTTGGATTATACTTATCCTCATTGTTTACTACGATGCATGCCTACTCGTCGCCGAATGGAAGCGCGAGACCGCGGCTAAGAAAACGAGGAAAAGTATTGAAGTACAGACCACGAGGAGGATACTAACGAAAGCAAGGATCGATATGGCGGATGAACAACAAAGAACCGTATGCGATTTACTACGCCAAGCCATCTATGGACGGTGCGTCGTCTAGTATCGTAAGGCCCGCATTTATTGCGGCCAATAATTTGAAATCAAACCGAATGTCATTCAAATGGTGCAACAATTTGTCCAATTCGACGGCTTACCAGGCGAAGATCCAAATAATCATATCGCGAATTTCCTCGAAATTTGCGATCTTTCAAAATAAATGGAGTCTCCGACGATGCCACCCGTTTACGCTTGTTCCCATTTACTCTTCGGGGACGGGCTAAACAATGGCTAAACACTTTATCGAAGGGAACAATCACTACATGGAGCATTATGGCGGAAAAATTCCTTTTAAAATATTTCCCACCCGCTAAAACCGCATTGATTGAGGAATGAGATCTCTTAATTCACTCAAGAGGGCGATGAAACCTTGTACGACACTTGGGAGAGATTCAAAAGAATTGCTTTGCGAAAATGCCCACATCATGGTCTTCCCATTTGGATGCAAGTCCAAACATTTTACAATGGGTTGCTCTCATCGACAAGCGCAGATGATTGATGCGGCGGGGGAACATTGAACAATAAGACACCGAAGCCGCCCAAGATCTCATAGAAGGAATGGCCATGAATGGCTATCAATGGCAATCCATACGAGGAAAAACCAACGGTCGGTGGGAGTATATAATGCGGACGCGGTGGTGACACTACAAGCACAGTCGAAGCTCTAACTCGAAAATCGACGGGTTGGCGGCTCCAAAACCACCACCACAACAAGTCTTCTCATGCGAGACTTGTGGAGGATCGCACAACCACCAAGATTGCCCTCACGCGATACCGCCGCATGAACAAGTGGATTATCTAGGTAATCAATCTCGACCCTTTCAAAATAATCCTTTCAAAGAACACTTATAATCCAGGTTGGCGTCAACACCCGAACTTTAGTTGGGGAAATCAAGGTCAACAAGCCTAATCCAAACGCACTCCCCAATTAAATGCACCTCCCGGTTTCCAACCGCGAAAACCAAGTTTGGAGGACTTACTCATCCCAAATTGGTCCCAAACAACGGAAACTCGTTTCACGGCCACCGAAACATCCTTAAGGAACCAAGAAGCATCCATTCGCAACTTGGAAAATCAAATTGGTCAAATTGCCAAAATGATCTCCGAAAGGCCACAAGGGAGCTTACCTAGCAACACCGAGCCAAATCGAGAGAGCAATGTAAAAGCAATTACTCTAAGGAGTGAAACAAAGCTAGGCGAAGACGGATGCGGGAGGACGAACCCACGCCCATACAACAAAAAGACGAACATGTATCCAAGGAAACAAAGAAAATGGTACCTAATTCCAACCACCTATTCCGTATCCAAGTCGATTCGTAAGGACAAACATGACGACCAATTTGGTAAGTTCTTGGATTTATTTAAACAATTGCACATCAATATTCCTTTTGTTGAAGCCCTTTCCACGGATGCCAAAATATGCCAAGTTCCTAAAAGATCTTCTTTCAAATAAGAAGAAGCTTGAAGAAATATCCATGGTGCAATTAAATGAGGAATGCTCGGCAATTTTGCAAAACAAGTTACCTCGAAAATCAAAGATCCAGGGAGTTTTACTATTCCTTGTCATGTCGGTAATTTGATCGTTGATCGGGCATTGGCCGATCTAGGGGCTAGCATTAACTTGATGCCTTATGATTTATTCAAACAAATGGGTCAGGGAGCCAAAACCAACTAGGATGAGCCCGCAATTAGGTGACAGATCTATTAAATATCCTAGAGGCATTGTTGAAGATGTTTTAGTCAAAGTCAATAAGTTTATATTTCCCATCGATTTTGTAATTCTTGATATGCATACGAGATGTCGAAGTCCCTTTGATCCTAGGGCGTCCATTTTTAGCTACTTGCTAAGGCAATCATTGACGCGTGCATGATGGCAAACTAATTTTAAGAGTCGAAGATGAACAAGTCATTTTTAAAATCGCTACATCAATGAAAAATACGATAGATAAAGATGACTCATGTTTTGCTATTGATCTTATCGATATGGATATAACCAACAATCTACCAAACATGATTTCTAACGAATTCTTGGAGACTTGTATTGTTCAAAGTGCAGGTATATCGGATGAAAACCCCTTTCTTAGGGAATCCGTGATCGCATTGGAAAAAACGAACCAACAGAACGCGTAAAGAGTTCAAAAAATTGAAAACTCACAGGGGGGGCATATCAAACCATCCATTGAGGATCCACCACTCGTTGGAGCCAAGGAGTTACCCGAACACTTGAATATGCATTTCTAGCCGAGAACGCCAAACTTCCCGTAATTATTTCCTCCAATTTATCTTCTCATCAAAAGGATAGATTGTTGGCAATATTACGGGGAACATAAAAAGGCCATCGCTTGGAAAATCTCCGACATTCGAGGGATTAATCCTTCCTTTTGCACTCACAAGATTCTCGATGGAGGAAAATTTCAAGCCGGTTGTTCTACCTCGGCCGCTTAAATCCAAACATGAAAGAGGTGGTTAAAGCGGAGGTAATCAAACCATCGGATCTTTGGGCTCATCTATCCAATCTCGACGATGAATGGGTAAGTCCAGGTTCAAGTGGTCCCAAAGAAAGGTGGGATGAGCGGTGGTACCAAATGAAAAGAACGAACTTATTCCGATCGAACGGTATAAAGTTGGCGAGTTTGCATCGACATTCGACGACTTAACGATGCTACTCGCAAGACCACTTTCCCTTTACCTTTTATTGATCAAATGCTTGAACGCTTATCCGTCACCTCTATTATTGCTTCCTTGATGGCATGTCGAGGTTATTTTCAGATCCGATAGCAAGGAGGACCAAGAGAAAACCACTTTCACTTGTCCCTACGATACTTTCGCCATAGACGCATGCCTTTTGGGTTGTGCAACGCACCATCAACTTTTCAACGTTGTATGCTTGCCATCTTCGATGAGTTTGTAGAGAAATCATGGAAGTCTTCATGGATGACTTTTCGGTTTTTGGGGATTCATTTGATCTTTGTCTTGCAAATCTTAAAAAGTCCTTGTTCGTTGCGAAGAGACTAACCTGGTACTTAATCGGAAAAGTGCCACTTCATGGTACAAGAAGGTATTGTTTTGGGGCATAAAATTTCTTGCGGGAATTGAAGTTGACAAAGCAAAAGTTGATACAATTTCCAAATTGCCACCCCGCCTCGGTGAAGGCTATCCTTTTTGGGGCACGCCGGTTTTATAGGCGTTTTATCAAAGATTTTTCAAAAATCGCCTGGCCGCTTACTTGTCTTTTAGAAAAGGATGCGCTTTTTGATATCAACGATGAATGTCTCCAAGCATTCAACACTTTGAAAGAAAAACTCACCACTTCTCCCATCATGGTGGCTCCGGATTGGTCTCAACCGTTCGAACTCATGTGTGATGCTTTAGTGACTATGCGGTAGGAGCGGTATTGGGCAACGAAAAAGATAAACATTTCCTACGAATTACTATGCAAGTAAGACTTTGAATCCTGCTCAATCCCACTATACAACTACCTCAAAAGGAACTACTTGCGAAATGGTTTTCGCTTTGACAAATTTCGGTCATACTTGATTCTATCCAAAGTCATTGTTTATACGGATCACTCGCTTTACGCTATTTGCTCGACAAAAATGACGCAAAACCACGACTAATTCGATGGGTTCTCTTACTCCAAGAATTCGATGTGGAGATCAAAGATAAACGGTGCGAAAATCTTGCCGCCGACCACCTATCTCGGCTTGAGCACTCCCAAGACCGATGAGCAACACAATGGACATATCAACGATTATTTCCCGGATGAGCAACTCTTTGCCCTTAACTCAATTTCAATTGATATTCCTTGGTTTGCGATTTCGCTAATTATCTTGCGAGAAAAGTTCTCCCAAAAGGGATGACCCATCAACAAAAGAAGAAATTCTTTTCGGACCTCAAGTATTATATTTGGGACGATCCCCACCTCTTCCGAGTTTGTGCGGATCAAATCATACGAAGGTGTGTTGCACTTCCCCGAAACAATCTCCATTTTGAATCATTGTCATAAAGGACCTTGGTGGACATTATCAAGCAAATACTACGGCACACAAGGTCCTTGAGTCGGGTTTTTATTGGCCTACACTTTTCAAAGACGCAAAAAGCGGTATGTTGAAACTTGTGATAGTTGTCAACGAACAGGGAATATTTCTCAAGAAATGAAATGCCCCAAAACGGTATACTTGTTTGTGAAATTTTTGATGTTTGGGGTATTGATTTTATGGGACCTTTTCCGTCGTTTGGCAATAAATATATTTTGTAGCCGATTGACTCGTGTCTAAGTGGGTAGAGGCTCAAACTTTACCTAAAAATGATGCTCGAGTGGTGGTGCATTTTCTCAAAAACTTTTTACCCGGTTTGGTACACCACGAGCCATCATTAGCGATAGAGGCACTCACTTTTGTAATAATCAATTTGATAAGGTTTTAAAGCGTTATGGTGTCACACACCGAGTCGCGACCGCTTATCATCCCCAAACTAGCGGTCAAGTCGAAGTGTCCAACCGTGAATTAAAATGAATTTTGGAAAAACGGTTGGGCACTCTCGCAAGGATTGGTCCTCAAACTTCGATGATGCCCTTTGGGCTTATAGAACGGCTTTCAAAACGCCAATAGGGACTACCCCATACCGACTCGTCTATGGTAAAGCATGTCATTTGCCGGTTGAGCTTGAACATAAAGCCTTTTAGGCTATTAAAATGCTTAATTATGATTTGTCAAGTGCGAGGAAATAACCGTTTATTGCGGTTAACGAACTCGAAGAATGGCGAAATTCGGCATACGAGAATTCGAAAATTTACAAAGAATTAAGCGAAGAAACAATGGCATGACAAGCACATTAAGCACACGAGGAATTCCAACCCGGGTGATCAAGTGTTACTATTCAATTCCCGACTTTGCCTATTTCCTAAGGGTAAGTTAAAATCCGTGGTCCTACCCATTCACTAATACTCAAGTGTTTCCTTACGGGACTATCGAAATTACGCACAAGGAAATGGGCACCTTTAAAATAAACGGACACCGTCTGAAGCTTTATTTTGGGGGCACCATCGATGATAATTATAGAGATTCCCTCAAGCTTGAGGATCCCAAATACATCACACAATTAGAGGTGAATCACCCGGCTAAACGACACTAAAGAAGCGCTACTCGGGAGGCAACCCGATGATTTTTGTGTCAATTTGTTTCAATTTTTTAGGATTCATTTTTTTACTCGGGATGATATAAAAAAATGAAAATTGGCCCGAACACGACCAAGGTGTCGTGTCCCGACACGCCTGTGCTCGGGCCCAAAATTTTTTTCAACGGACAGGCCCGGAACACGGCCAGGCCGTGTCGCCTGACACGTGTCCGGCCGCACAAAAACAGGGAGCGGTTTGTTTTCAAAATTTCACCAATTTTTTCAATTCTAAACCCTAAAACCTCTTCTTCCTCCCCAAAATTTCCCCCAAATCTCTCTAACACTCCCATTTAAACTCAAATTCTTCCATAAAACACCATCTTCTCTCCATTGCCAACACTTCTACCGATTGATTGTTGGGAATTTTGTGGGTTTTTGGGAGATTTCTCTTTAATGGGTTTCTATTTCAAGGTATGATTTTCTATGTTATTTTTTTTTTTTTGTGTTTAATTTCATCATTTTTGTTTTTATGCTTTCAATTTGTTCATAAATGTTTGAAATTTCTATCATTTAGGGCTTTTTGATTTAACTTAAATTTTTGGAATTTTTATGCCTAATTATTTGTGTTGAAGATGAGGTATTTTTGGATTTTTATGGTGATAATGTTGGCCCCATGTGCTATTGAAATTTGTATGGGTAAAATCATGTGAAGTCAATGGTTGGGATTATCTTGCTTAATTTCACCAACAAAATTGGTCCTAAACGAATGAAAGGGTTTATTGTTGCCTAAATATAACGATATGAGCGTTTGTTGATTGATTGATTGTTAGAATCATATGATTGATCATGAGTGGAAACTGCGTGCTTTGTTGTAACTTACTTGCTATTTTGATGAGAACTTGAAGGTGATGGGATGATGTTGTTGTTGGGAATTTAATTGAGGCATGGTTTTTATAGGATAGTTGGTTTTCAAAGAAATATTAATAGAATCGTCCTTTGTATTGCATGTTGCTATCAAAAATTCCTTTTTCAGGACTATCATGTCAAAACGGCCGAGTTACCGCCCTTCCGGGGTCCTGGGGACCCTCGGCTCCCGCCGCCCCCGGCTAATCCACCAAGTAATCGTCATGGTATTCTATTCAGGGGATGACGAACAAGAAACCCGATATCAACAATTGTTGGGTAAACCATTGCACAACACCGGATATCCTGACGCCATGACATTGGAGACCCTTGACTACAAGAAGATATTGAATGGATGTTTGAGCAAGTTGGGTGGGAACAATTCATGGGTGCGAAAGCACCAACTTATGAGCGCATCACATTGGAATTCCTTAGCTCATTTAACGCCGAAATTCTAACGAACTCATGCTCGGGATGGCCTCATCTCTTTCCTCCGCTGTCAATCAAGAA
Organism: Rehmannia glutinosa; assembly: GCA_016081115.2. Classification (NCBI taxonomy): domain Eukaryota; kingdom Viridiplantae; phylum Streptophyta; class Magnoliopsida; order Lamiales; family Orobanchaceae; genus Rehmannia; species Rehmannia glutinosa. Next base: position 95,088 of record JABTTQ020001679.1, on the reverse strand, counting down.
TATACATTGACTCTTTGCCGACTTCAACCAAATATATGGTCTTCCAATTGGATTGGTGATGACGCTTTCCTACCGACTTTAATGCCCGGCGTTTTGGAATGAAATAGCCCTTCATGTCGAAGATGTTGCTTCCCCGTGCTAAAGTATCACGCGTAATAAATCCATGTTTTCGTTATATGCATCGTGTGATGGCCAAGACACCTGCTTCGGTAGGGGGAAAGTGACGGGAATTTGAGGAAGGACGAACTCTTGTTTTTGTGGGCTATGGTTTACGGCAAACACCTCGACACGGGGTCTCACTTAGCACGCCATTTTCGAAAAGTCGGGCGGGGCGAATGTAGTAAAATTCTTGTTGGAGGCCTCATTACCCCAATTGCTCTTCACTTTGAGTATGACTTAACGGATTTACAACAAGCGCAGGAAGACGCGCGTATTGATCTCGAGGTATGTCTTGCTATAAAATTAATTGAAAGAGTCAATGATCAATTTTGCTTGCTTTTCGACATACACCCCAACGCCTATTACTTCCCGACCTGGCACGAACTACAATTCGTAATCGTGACAATTGGTTGATGGGTATGCGACACAATCCTAGACCGACAGCACTCGCCTCACTCTACCGCCCATAGAGGATGATGCTCCCGAACCACCATCCCTCCAAGGGGTTCACCACCCCATACTCCTTCATCTCACCCACCACCACCACCGCCACCGCATGAACAAGTCAATCTTCAAGCTATTCTACAGGGAGCAACAACACCAAAGAGACATGTTATCATATCAACAAACGATGCTCGAACGCCCGGCGAATATGCTTGACCGCCAACAACAAATGATGGAGCAGCAATTTGGCGTCATTAGGGATATTCGAGAGGACCAACAACAACAAAATGCCCTCTTCTCTCAACTCCGCCAATGGCACATCTCTCAAGGGCACTTCCCGCCACCGTCATGAGGTCGTATTTGTCTTTGTCTTAGTTCTTGTTTCCCTTGCTCCATTTTGTATCCCATCTCCTCTTCACATTGGGGACAATGTGACCCTTGAAGTTGGGGGTGGCGAGATTTGTTAGAACGCTTGGATTTGAACTATTTTCTTTAGCTTTGCGTGTTTTAGCTTTCTTTGTGGATATTTCGTTTTCTTTTTACGCACCTTATCAATACCTTGCAAACAAACATGAGGTAATTTTTTTTACAATTAGATAGGTTAGTTGTGAATTGGTTATGACCATTTTTATCCCGAAAAAGTCATCTTTTTGAAAACTCAAATTGCCAAAATGTTTTTAAACCTGCGTGACTCTAGTAAAAGGATGAATTTGGCCAAAAGAGTTTAATGTCATGAAGTTAGCTTGGACTTTGCTTAAATCTAGATACTTTGTGTCATGATCACTAGAGAAACCATAACTCGGGTTTAAAAAAAAAAGCTAATCTTTGTTATATAAAGGGACAAATCGAGGTTATATTCCTCTCTGTTTGTTGTTGCTTAGTAACTAGGAGCATTCATGAGCCCCATGTTTGTCTCTTACGTAAAACGGCGACACAAATATGAATATGGGACACCACCCTAGGAGTTTTTGAAAAGACATTCAAAATTTAAACCTAGTGGAAGTTTGCCTCAAAAATGTCCTGATTTTATAATTATATTTGCAATATAAAAAAAAAAAAAAAGAAAAAAAAAATTGAAAAGACCCGGAGTTTTGGACTTCTCCTTTATCATTACATTTTTGTATTTGATCTAAGCATATGAACGACAAATTTTTCGTGATATGACAACTATGATGTTTTGAACGATTCCAATTATTGAAGTCACTCTCTTTTTAACAAATTGGTTAATTTGAAAAACGGATGGATTGACTTAATTGGGAAGGAAAAGGTTAGCGATTCACTTCAATCATATCAAAATTGTGAAAATAGATATCTCTTTTTGTTTTCAACCCATCTCTTTGTTTTAAAAATTGCTTGAGGACAAGCAAAATTTCCAAGTTGGAGGCGGTTTGATAAGTGTCATTTTGTACATATTTTGTATTATTAATTCAATAGTTTTTGAATTGTTTTGTTAGAAAAATCATAGTTTCTCAAGTATTTCAGCATTTCATCGTGTGATGTGTTTAACATTATAGGTGGAGCAATTTGGAGCAATGTGAAGCCATATTACTTGAAAAAGGCAAGAAAATCACTCAACATGACTTGGGGTGTCAAGTAACATGGCCATTTTCAAAAAAAGAAGGAAATAAATTGGATAAAAATTGGAAAAAGGGTCCAAAATGGCCAAACCGTGTCACCGAACACGACCATGTTGAAGGGGATCAAAAAGGAGGAAAAATCGCACAAAACAGGCCCGAACACGGCCGTGTCGGGCGTGTTTTCCGGCAATTTTGTTGCAAAGACGGCTTTGGCCGTCTTTGCACTGGCGTGTCCGGGACCTCTTTTTGCAACTTTTCTTTGCGAATTTGGGGAAAACTCACCAACCAACCCATTTTGGCCACTTTTGTACACTTTTAACACTATATTTTCTTTGAAACATGTCTCCATGTCCCCTCCCCATCATCAACTTGAATACAAGAATTCACCAACCAACAAGGAAAATGGGGGTGATTGTTTAATAAAAGAGAAACTATCAATGTATTGGTTGCCTATAAAAGCCAGGTTGAAATTGAGAGAGGCATTCATTAGATACTCGGAAATATTCATTGTATTCATTTCATTAAGTAGAATTGGGATCAAGGGGTCTTGGAGAAAAAAAGTCAAAGGCATATTGGAGAAAGAAGGCTTGGAGCAACATCATCAATCAAGGAAGAAGTCCATTGAGGTTTTGAGAAAGATAAGTACACCATGTCTACAATACTTAAATCTTCTTGTGTAATTTACTCTTTTGTCAAAATCATGAGTAGCTAAAATCTTAGTGTTTGAGTGTAATGAACTCTAGAATGGATTTGTGATTAAGGTTTGTATGTTTTTAATAAAATTCTCATGTCGTGTGTGATTCACTTATATCATGCTTATCTCATTCGAGTTAATTTTTCCGGTATATTAATTTGATATATTTTCTTCATCGGTGTCGAAAGATTTATGGTGAAAAAGAAATTGTATAAGTGAAAAGAGTTGCATGCAATCCTAGATATGGGGCGACCTGCACAAATCTTCCGGATTAGGGTCAAACCTAATATGGGAATTCATAAATCGTTATAATGCATCTTGGGGTTTTTAACTAGAAAGAGATTTCGATTAATCAACTTGAGATTAGGAGTTTTTCGCCTTGAGAAAGGGATTAACTTAAATCGGGAATTTCTACGGTCCACATAGCATGAGATTTTATTAAAAGAGGTTGGTTTTTGCTAAGGGCTTATGGTTGAATTTTTAACTTGTCTAATCACAAAAACATTCTAGAGGGATTTACATTCAAACACACTTTTATCTCTTGATTTCTTATTCTACAAATTTTACTTCATTTTTACAATTTATAATTTGTTTTCTTTTTCATCAAACAAAAACTCAAAATTGTTAGATTAAATAACAAAAAGACGGTAATTATTAGTACTTACAATCCTCGTGGGAATGACACTCGGTACTCGATAATCTATACTATAAAACGATAGGTGCACTTGCCTACGGTTTTAAAGGTAGCTTTTGAGCCATCAAGGTTCAAGGAGGATTTTAGTCTATTAGCAATTAGCTTGGTAATAATTTTGAAAATCTCATTACATAAGCTAATAGGCCTAAAATCATTTGGGTAGGGACGGACTTTTCTTTTAAGGGATTAGAATGATGTGGGTATGGTTGAGAGGGAGGGAGGGCTGATTATTAAGAATATTAAGAATGGTGGTAACAATCTCTTTTTAATAGTGGTCCAAAAGTGTTGAAAAAGAGAGCATGCATACCATCGGACAGGGGCCTTTGAGGGTGCATCCGGGAAACGGCGCGACAACATGAAATTATGTTTCAAGTGTAAAGTACAATGGTTATTATGAAAAGAGAAATATAGCACATTTAAATATTTGCTCTTATAAATTAACGAAACAAGGACACTCTAAGACCATAAGAAAAATAAAATTATAAAGGGGAAGTGTTATTAACACCCACAAAATCTATCAATACACCCTGCTTTTTAATTATAAAAATATCATCAATTGAAAAAGACTAAAATGCACTTAATTTTTATACACACACCAAATCTCTAAATACACCCTCTTCTTTTTAAACATATAAGGTGGCGATTTGATATGAAATGGATTCCATTTTCGTTCTGCTGAGAAATATTTTTGACCGAACATGCGATTGCTTATGAAAATTTTCAGAAAATATTTGTATGTTTATGTTTCAAGGCCCCATTTCCAATTTCCAACTATTCATAGAAATGAAATCATGTTTGTTTCTAAAATTTCCAATGAAAATCATCATTTCCACTTTCCACTTTTCACATAAAACATCATCTCAAACCTACAATTTCAATTATCAACTCTATACACTACCATACATCACTTATCAATCATTATTCTTATTTTTAATCCCATTATATATGTGGGACCCTCCATTACCTACTTTATCTACTTAAAATACTATTGTATATATCTAATGGGACCCACTAGCCTACAATCTTATAAATATAATATTATATATTCAATTAAAATATAATACATCACTTATGAATCAGTAAGTGGCAATGTCTCTTTCGGTGATGATTCTAAAGTAGCCGTAAAGGAAAAGGTACAATCCTTATTCGCTTGAAATATGAGAGGCATCAATTTATTTCTAATGTTTATTATGTACCCACCATGAAAACAAATATTTTGAGTGCGGACAACTCTTAGAGAAAGGTTATGATATTCATTTGAAAGACAATAACCTTTCTATAAGAGACAATATGAATAACTTGATTGCCAGGGTACCCGTGTCAAGAAAATAGAATGTTTACGCTCAACATTCAAACGATGTAGCAAAATGTCTCAAGATGTGCTATAAAGATTCATCATGGTTGTGGCATCTAAGATTTGGACATCTCAACTTTGGAGGACTCGAGTTACTTGTGCACGAAGAATATGGTGAGAGGTTTACCTTGTATCGGCCATCCCGATCAACTTTGTGAAGGATGTTTACTTGGGAAGCAATTCGAGGCAAAGCTTTCCAAAAGAGTCAAACTCCGGATCCCAAAAGCCACTTGAGCTCATACATGCGATGTTTGTGGTCTATCAAGCCAAACTCATTCGGTAAAAGTAATTATTTTCTACTATTCATTGATGATTTTTCAAGAAAAACTTGGGTTTATTTCTTGAAGCGAGTCGAAGTGTTTGAAGCATTCAAAAGGTTTAAGGCGCGAGGGAGAAAGAAAGTGGTCTTCAAATTAAAGCCATGAGAACGATCGAGGAGGAGAATTCACTTGAAGGAATTCCAAGAGTTTTGTGAAGCAAATGGAATTCGACGACCACTTCATCTTGTTCCCAGATCCCCAACAAAATGGAGTTGCGAGAGAAAAAGAATTCAAGAAGGCAATGACAAAGGAGTTCGAAATGACCGATATTGGGTTGATGGCTCACTACCTCGGAATCGAAATCAAGCGAGAAGGATGATGGGATTTTTATCTCACAAGAAGGCTACACAAAAGAGATCTGAAGAAGTTTAAGATGGATGATTGCAATCCATAAACACACCAATAGAATGTGGATTGAAATTGTGCAAGGATGATGAAGCAAATAAAATGGATCCAACACTTTTCAAAAGCCTAGTTGGATGTTTGAGTCTTAACTTGTACAAGGCACGATATTCTTTACGCAGTTGGACTTGTGAGCCGCTATATGGAAAATCCAACCACCACATTTCAAGGCGACCAAGAGAATTCTTCGTTACCTAAAAGGTACAATCAACTTTGGTCCTGTTTTATTTAGTTTCTAATGATTATAAGCTAGTTGGATACGATGATAGTGATTGGTGGAGATCTTGATGATCGAAAAAGTACAACCGGCTTCACATTTTCATGGGAGATCTGCTTTCACTTGGGCATCGAAGAAACAACCAATAATCACTCTTTCAACATGTGAAGTCGAGTGCGTGGCGGCTACATCATGTGTTAGTCATCTGATATGGCTAAGGAATTTGTTAAAAGAATTAAGCATATCACAAGAAGATCCAACAGAGATTTATGTTGATAACAAGTCAACAATAGCTTTGGCGAAGAATCCGGTATTTCATAATCGGAGCAAGCATATTGATACTCGATACCATTACATCGAGAGAATGCATTGCAAGAAAGAGATTCAAGTGAAGTGCGTGAAGTCGCAAGATCAAGTAGTGATATCTTTACCAAGCCATTGAAGTATGAAGACTTTGCAAGATTGAGAAGTTCACTTGGAATTATAAAATAAGTTTAAAGGGGAGTGTTGAATTATAAACTTATTTTATAATTAATTGTGGTAGTTGAGTTTTGTAGTTGATTTTAAGTTGTTGGTATGGTAGGTGAATGTGGTAGATGAAAATAAAAGATGACCATTGGATTAAGATTGGTGAGAATCAATCTTAGCCATTGATTTAGATGAAGTTTTAGTATAAATAGGGGGTGTTGTTGGTTCATTTTGTATCAAGTTAAGAAAGAAAAACAAGTGAGTGAGAAGTAAAACTTCTAAGTAATATTTGAGTTTGAGTGAAGTTGTGGTGAGGTGTGTCTTGTAATATTTGAGTGATCAATAAAATTATGTCTTTTGAGTGGTAAATTTCAACATGTATTGGGTGGGTTTATATTTTGGGAAAAGAATTTTAATTGGGGGAAGGATAAATTAGAGAATATTGGGGGTGTATTAAGTAAATAAGTTATTTTTAAAAAAGGGATGGGGTATATTAAGTAATAAGAGTGTATTGATAGGTTTTAGGTGTGTTAATAGCGCATCCCATTATAAAGTTTTTCTTTCTCAATCCTTCAAATAAACATATGTTTAATATAAAAAAGTGAGATATCATACTATACATAAGAGAGATATATCATATATATCAACAGCTAAAACAATTCCATGCTGATACTGCATAAATGGGCCTATCATGCCGACATATCATCAAACATCCCTTCTGACTAATTACCTTAAAGCCACCCGGCCCAAATGCCTCAATCACTTGCTGGGCCTCCTCCATTGTTTCATACCACAAACGAACGGGCCTGAAGCCCGCTCTTCCAAACCTGACGGCCCACTTTGCGTACCTTTCATGCCTCTTCTCTCTCTCCACCCCTTCTCCCGCCACAACATTCTCAATTTCTTGCCCAAACATTTCTTCTAATGCCGTTCGATCCGAGCACGACGATCCACCAAACGCAACGTCTGCTCGAATCGAACAACGCGCTGTAAAAATGCAACCCTTCGACGAATCGATCCACTAGACGACTCGGTGTGATTGGACTCTGCTCGACTAGTAGCACTACCTTCCGGCCCAATGGACTTCACCATTTCAAGAAACTGTTTCATCCGCTTGCATTCCTTAACTTGGTTGTTTTTGCTTAGCCCAAATTGCGCGTCGACACGATCATCCTCGGCCATAGGATGTGAAGGCTTAAAATCGACGTCAACGCTAACGCTTCACCCGATTTGACTTTGAGCATGTCCACGTCAACTCTCTAAGCCTAGTATTTACATAGTTGAATTCAAATGGCACATTCAAAATCTTAGCCTCTTTAATCAACCCAACCTCCAATCTATCATGGGCCTCCTTGTTTGTACCGACACACGTGATCTTCAAATGGGGAGGCCCATCGAACCCGATCTATTCCTCGAATAAAAGGAACCCATAACTCTTGGTCACCGAGCCCAAATCGATAATATGGATTACGCGTTCTCCCAACAAGGCTTGGACCAAGGTCCGATTTATAACCGCATAGGCAAAGCCCAAACAAGGGAATAATCGAATGAAAATGGACCTAGCATGATCCACATCGTATCTAACCGGCCTTAACCCACCATTGTTTAGGGCCTTGTAGAGGCCCGGCCAGCGCTTAACGAGCCGAGCCGCCAACGCCGCGGCGAACCTTGCGGCCAACCGCTGCATGGAGTCTCCGGTGACGGAGGCCAACTCCGAAATCTGGCGGAGACACGTGTCGGCGTGGTGTAGGTTACCGGAGGACACGTGGTTGGCGCAAGTTAGCAAGAGCTGGATTAATTTGACACTCCTTTCTTGGGGCCTTAAGCCATCATTTGTTGTGGGAGATTGTGGTAAGCTTAAGGATAACGTCACATCAGGCTTTTGTGATTGAGATGAAGAACTCATAATTAGTCAGATTTTTTTTTCTACTAATGCAAAATATTTTTGTTTGGAAGGCAAAAAATGTTGAAACTTGTGATTTATGAAGGGATCTTTTCTTGTTCAAAATTATAAGAGCAGGTGGGATTATGGGAGATTAGCTTTTGGAAGGATTAGACATTTCCAAAAGCATGCTACAAATGTTGTGTTTGTTAAATGATTTTAATGAAATTGACATTTCTGGATTGTTTGTTGTCATGATGATAGAAGAATTGTTAATTTTTACAATAACTAAGTTTAGTCATTGGGCTACATTGTCAACTAGTAGTAAAGAAATTATCGTGCATTTCGTACAAAGAAATCGTCTGTGTCTATTAAGACAACCCACAAGAATCAAGGATAAAGAAAAAAGTTGAATAGAAATAGACAAACTTTGACGTGATTACAAGAAATCTACCGCCCGACTAATTACTAATTAACAATCTAGATAATGAAGTATAAATTTAATCCATAAAAATGAAATTTGGTGCAAATGCGATGTTCTAAAAGCGCTAGGCGCTAGTCGGGCGGCCGACTAGGATCTAGCGCTAGCGAGCTCAGCGGGGTTAAACGAGGCCTAATCGGAATAATAACGCGGACGAACAAGGAGAGTTCGGTCATAGCGAGGACTAATCGGGGGCCATATGAGAATTTTGAAATAGTGTGCAAATGTATTCAAGTACCGGAGCTAGACATATAATTTGGGGGGCTAAATCAATAAAAAAAATATTTAATACTAAAAATTAATATTTAAAAATAAAATCTGCATAGAATTAATTGGATTTTTAAAAAGTTTGGGGAGGCTAAAGCCCCCCATGAATACCTAATGATACGCCCCTGAATGTATTCCCTTCATAGTTAAGGATTTCCCTGTCGAATTTATTGATTTTTTTAGTACAAATCCTGGTAGGTGGAAATCGAACCTCAAACCTCTGGCTGGACTTGAGGGACTTAAACCATTGAACCACTATCCAATTCGCTTATCAAATTTATTGATAATCACAAGATAATTACTATTGATCAACAATCAGATACACAATTCTTACCAACCTAAATTTATAGTGACTTGATGATAAGAACGAATTTAAATTGAAAATCTTTGTCCTCCTTTAGTTCAATGACATGCTGCTACAAGCCATACTTATGTCTCTAACTAGTTTTAATTTTCCTACAAGACAGATGAAAAAACATGATTAGAACAACAGGCCAAAAATATAGTCATCGCCGTATACATTTGGTGCATCACAACCATTGGGCTTCAAGATAATATTAACACATTCTTCCAATCACTTGGGACAAAGAGCATTGAAAAAATGAAACTAAGGCCAAAACCAAATCTGCAATATTCTGAATATTATATGCTAATTTTCTTCTTTCACCAGATCAAATGATCTTTATAAACAAACAATAAATATTTAAAACATAGGTCTTCAAATTTATTGTTACCGATGTTGTAAAAAGCATTAGGCACTCGTTAGGCGGCGATTAGGCTGCGGCACAGCGGAAACCTAGCGGGGATAGGCGGGACTGCAGGCGGGGTTAGCGAGCCTAGTCGGAAAAAAATCGTGGCGGATAAGGAGGCGCAGCGGCAAGAAGGGTGATTAATCGCGTGGCGGGGATTAACTTACAAGAGAGATTGTTACATGATTAAAAAATGTATGTCTTGTATATGAAATACATCCTTGCCATTAATTATTTAAACATTATTATTTATTCATCTCTTGGATATATATGCTTCGTGCAAAAACAAATGGAAGTTTTTTTTTTTTTTTTTTTTTTGAGGGGAAAAACAAATGCAAGTTAGTAGATGCTAGTACTTACAAAAGTGATGCTATAACTAATCCTAATAAATTAGAAAGAGATAAATACAAAGAAAACACCTGAGGTTTGCGTTAATTACAAACAAACCCAAGGATGTTTTACAATTACATAAAACCCCCTATTATGTCTTAAATTTAAGAGCGCAATGAGTCATTTTTGATATATTTTCTGGGGAAATGTAAACGAAATCAAACATGAAGTTTTTTTTTTTTAATTTTCAAAAACCTTTGGGATTTTATGTAGTTAGCCTGAACATCAGGGGTTTTATTGTAATTATCCTAATTAGAATGAATATGACCATCTCCTCAGTCACATAAACAGTATCTGAAACAAAAATTATGGAAAAAATAAAAAACTAAACATTCAGATTAAACAAGATCTATACAGATAATAATAAGATAAAGCAGATCAGAAAAAAATTTAAAAAATTTAGTAAAAATAGAAAGGAAGGAAAGGGGAGGATAGATCGGAAACCTTCGGTATGGGAGGAATAGGAAAGGAATATTCCGTTACAGAACGAAAGCCTTTCCCATCGCTCCCAACCCGAAAGCTTCCGACGACTCTTCGCTCCCTTTTCACCGTCCCATCCGCCGCCGTTAACCACCGCCGGAGATTTTTTTTTTCCTGTTATTCACTGAGATTTGTTTTGTGTGAAAGGATTATGAGTGGACAAGATCTTTAGATGAGAATATAGAGGTTGACGTCAGTGATCCGTAAAGTTGGGTTTTGTAAAAGCCCAGGGCTGAAGGCTCATCATATATTGGGCGCTTAATGGGCCTTTGACAATATTGCCCTTCGGCCCATTTGATAGTGACTTTACTGATCCGCGGTAGTTTGGTTCTTTTGCTTTGGGCTCAAACTAGAAAGGCTCAGGTTAAGTTAATAACTTAACTATACCTACAAATGTTTATGGATCTAGTGTTATTATGTTTTGGGCGTAGGGGGCCAGGCGATTGGAGATGGATTTTAATTAGGAGTGTCTATTACTCACTCGACAAGATAATACGATACGATCTTGATATGAAGTTATTGAGAGACATCCGAATACGTGAACACAAAAACCTGAATCCGAACTCAACCAACACGAATCGACATAATGTTGCCAATTTGTTTTAAGATATATTATCTTCTAGTTTATATAATTATTCATGTATTTTGAACATAACTTTTGAAATTGATCCAAAACAAAACATGAACACGAAACGATAACCCGAATTGACACCCCTAATTTTAATAGATTCTAAACAAATTCAGACCCTCTTTCCCATTTGGAATGGATTAGGGATAGCAATTTCGACCTCCCCGCCTAATATTTATATTTATAAAATATATAAATATATATTTTGCATATGTAATATATTTTATTATGTATTCTTATATTATATCTAATATTTATAAATCGATAATAATAAATTTTGTAAACAATATTTTATAAATATATTTTTAATAGTTGAAACAAATGTGGGTTGGATCATGAGAGTTTTTCGTTTCCAAAGCCAACTCGGTCAAATCCAATGCTTTTATTTTTCTAATTGTTTTTAAACATATAATTATTAATATTTCTTAATAAAGTGGGTGAAGGATTTAGAAAGAGGATTGCCTTGTCAAATCCCAATCGATACTTATTTTATTTTTTATTGAATTTCAAAAACTATATTTAAGTTTGATCAAGTCGAGTTTATATAAACTTTAATCAAGTCGAATACAAATTGAGCTCGAGTGATTTGATTTTTTACTACTCATACTATTTTTCACTGCTTCAGTCGAGTTCGAACAAAGTTACAATCCATGTCGAGCTAAAAATAATTTATAATAATTAATCTCATCCACGATTAAATAATCTAATTTCTTTGTGGGCCATATTGGCTACTGTCCCAGTCCATAATTTGTTCATGCACCAAGATTTCATCTAGAAGCTGTTTTTTACCAAATAATATCTTATTCTATCTTATGATTCTTATCAATTGTGATAGAACCAGATAAGATGAAGTTAATATGGGATTTTTTACATGCACTTGCAACTTTTTAAGCCTTAGCATATTTTTGTAGGCATGACTCCTTTAAGTTATCCCTAGCATAGCATATTATTGAAAAATCAATAGTAACTTCTAGATCATATCTCAACATAATTTTTGAATAAATTGTTTCTCAAATCAAGTTAATTAGCATACTCAACTAATCACGTAACAAATTCAATTCGCTAGCCATACAAAATAGATTTATGTTACCAACCTCAGTCGGAAACCCAAATTTTAGAATCTTTTTGTCAAATAAATACTAGTACATAGACGAAATTAAAATTTTAGTTTAAAGGAAATATATATGAAAGAAGACTTGGGACTTCCCTAAATTTATTTCTCTCCAAAGCTAGAAAAAAACAGAGAGAGAGAAAAAGGAGGCAAAAGAAATCTCATGAGAGAAGGGTAGCCATTATTTTTTTTTAATTTATCATAAGAAACTTATAATTGATTACAACAACAAATGAAAAACAACTCCAAGCCCTACAATATCTTAAAAATGTATAGATCTAAAACAAAAAGATGAAACATAACTAGATTAAACGATCTGTAGAATCAAAACTTTGCAAGAGATGCGCTCGACAAAACACGTCTCAAATATGATCTTACTTAATTCATCACGATCGTCGGGTAATGGTATATTCATCGATCTTCTTAACAAAATCCCACATATGAGGCATACTTATTAATAACTAGACAAAAAGTTACTTACTAGGGACAAATTTTATTTCGATTAAAAACAATGAAAATTACTTTCCTCGTCTCCTGTGGAGGACGAGGGAAATAGAAAGAGAAAGAAGATAAAGAGCTAGGGTTTTTATTAGATAATGTGAGCAGCCATTCTTGATTACGTACCTAAACCTTATTACTCTTCCTATTTAATTAAATTAAATTTAATTAGATAAGCATGTTGTAAAGCCCTACCCAAATCAAGCATCATTTGCAACCCTTACATAATCTTTTTACTTTAAATAGATCTCCTATAAATTAATGCTTTCCACATACTTAATTGCTGCTATGGTACACATCATTACCTATATATAGTACAAAACCCATTAATTAATCAATTAAATAAACACCTTAATACCACTTTGAGTACACGCGTCCATAAGGTGACTCATTGTTCTCGTCTTCTTTTACATTTTTTAATCACCCCATTACTATTTTGGCATCAAGAAGCTTCTTAAGAACATTAAAAAAACACATCCTTTTCATAAATTATATCTAGAACATGAAGCCAAAGATTACGCAATACCAACAATTGTGGTATCCTAATTGGGTCATATAAACCATTTTACAAGACAAAAACACCAACAACTTCCCTCCAAAACAAAAAAAAAAAAACCCAACAACTCATCACTAAATTTAATCTTAAATGGGCTTAATGAACATTATTATGCTCCTAATTAATCTAATCTTATGATATATGATTCATGTAAGATTTACTTCATTAAATTTTGTAAATAATTGTCCCATTGCTTCATTATACTGCTACCAAAAAAAAAATCCAGTTCACCGATAAAATTACCGACATAAATAATTTTGTCACTAAATTTTATAGTTACCTACAGACTAAAAAATATTAATTTTCTCAAATTATTCCGGACAATTACTGGATTTTTTCTTATAGTATACGATGTGTTGATTAAGGTTTTGAGGGTGTATTGTGGATCTTCCAAGCTCTTCAAAACAACTTAATTATAAGTTGTTGAGAGCTTATAAACTCTTTATAGTTGTTTGGTAAAGTTTTCTAAAAAAATATTTTATAAGCACTTAAAATAAGATGTTATGAGCTTATAAGCTGCTTTTGGAAAATTTTGGGAGATCCTAATTTTTTTTCTTTCAAAATCACATCTTATTTTAAAAGCCTTCTTTAATTTTGACTAGTATTTTAATTACATAATTGTCATTACTAATTAGGTCCGAACTTGAAGGCATGCTCAACAAGTCATTTGCCTAGGACCACAAAAATTTAGAGTATGTTTGGAGGAAAAGCCAACCTTCCCATTTTCTTCCTCGGCCCCAATCAATAGCAAAACATTACATTACACATCTCAATGTATTACTATACTAATACACACATTTTTTAATACATCACATCAAAATCCTCTTTCCACAATAAACCCAAAAACTTCATTCGGACATCCTCAATCACTAAACAAACATACTCTTAGGGGCCCATTTTTTGTTTAAGGAATAATTACAAAAGAGCCCATAAGGTTTTTTGTTGCCCCCTTAAAATTAATACACAATCAACCCTTAAGGTTTTTTGGGGCCCAATTTTTTTAAATAGTTAAATATATAAACCATATAATGCTCACATACAAAACCAAAATGAAAAAAAAGATGGAACTTCAACATGAAGCCTAGCATTACGAAAAAAGAGAGACAATTCACTCGAATTGAGGTATATATAAACACTAACGCAGAATATTTCGTAAGAATGACAACGACAATTTTAGTTGATATATAATGAGCATTAAATCCTTCTAAATACATTCATAAAATCCTTATAAATAATGACAATTCTTAGAAATATTCTTCTTACAAATTTTGATTTAATATTTTTATTTTTTTCATTGTGTTAATACTCTTCATTTTGCTTAGTTTTTTAGCTTTTGCTTAATTTTGCCCTTTCATTTAATTTAGTTAACATCGTCACTTATGATCCAAGCAATGATTTTGTTTATTTGTTTGTGATATACGAGTATTGGATTAACTTTGGGGCCAGTGACGTAGTAATTTGTGCAACTGAAATTTTGTCATTGATGTTGTCAGAAATTTTTGTGGATTAGTATTACAATTGATTTTTGGGACTTGATTCATAATAATATTTTAAGGCAAAAATATTTGGCCACTATAAGGGCTTATTTTGATAATCTCGCTTAGGGGCCTGACATGTGCTTCAAAGGTCCGGCCCTATTACTAATATCATATAAGCTCCATCGTATTTCGTTTAGACTCTTCAACAAATTATTTTCAAAGAATATATAACATTTTATAAGCTTTAAAAGTATTATTTAAAAATGATCTAATAAAATCTTTTAAAGAAGTTGAGCCAAACAGCCTCTTAGTTGTACAATACACTTGTCCAAATCACAATGGTCAAGAATCCAATTACAGAGACATATGTGCTGTTTAACACTTGGCAGATTCTGTGAGGAAGAACTACTGATTTCGTATTAAAGAATCTAGTCAAGCTTTGCCCAAAGTGGCAATGTAATTGAGGGTGGAAAGACTCTGATATTGCGGGTTCGAATCCGTATGATAACAGTTTTTTGTTGAAATAACATGTTAGTTCACTCTCTTGCAAGGCTGCCACTCGTGTGTATATCCCTCAATTTACAACCCATCTGGCCAAAATACATCTAGTACATGTGGGGGTTTCGCCTTTGGGACTTTCCACTCATCAAAAGAATTTAGTCAAGCTTTATAGTGTCAATGTGATCATCTTATAATTAGTGGCTTGAAAAAGACAGTGAAAGTGACAAGCTCAAGGATATTTATATATAAGGGAACATAGTGTTTAGGTTGTCTGTCACAGAAATTAGAGACAGTAATTAAAACATTAAAAATTCAGTGTAATTAATTAGTTAATGTTTCAAATGGCAAGCTGGGGAGTTTCTGAGCAAAGATGGAGAAAAGGGCCCTGGACACCTGGAGAAGACAAGTTGCTTATCCAATATGTGAGCCAGAATGGTGAAGGAAGATGGAGTTGTGCTTCTAAATTTTCAGGTATTTAATGTATTGAGTCCGTCGGATTGTCGGCCTTTTCTCGATAACAAAGATGTTTTCTTATCATGTTTTTCGAAAACATGTTTTAGCTATTTTGAGTTCATCCACTTTGCCTTTTTTTATTTGTGGGGACTAGTACATGACTTAACTACATGACTTCAATGCACAAATAGTATGATAGTCAGTTTTTAGTTAAAATAGCTGGAAAAAAAACATATTTTTGAAAAATATGGCTATTTTTCATTTTCAAAAAACATAAGTGGCCAATTTGAATTATTAGCGCTATTGTTTTTGTCCCGATATTAATATTTTTCTCCGGGAACAGATTTTCTGTTCCACTTTTGGTATTTCACTCCCTCTTCCACTAGTTGGATGATGGATAAGTGTTTACAAGATAAACATGGATGGTTGATTTTTGGATGTATATACATGTGTCCACCATCTAAGTAATCTCTCTATAGAAATATATATAGATGTACGCAGAGGCGTTTAAAGCCCCACCAAAAGTTTTTAACCCCCATTTTTTATATGTATATTTTTATTTTAAAATATTATTTTTTAATATTAAATATTTTTTTTATTGATTTAGCCCTCAGAATCTAGCTTCGCCCCTGGATGTACAGCCTTGATTTATACAAAAATGAATGCAATTTTTTTCCCCGGAAATTTGTAATGGAAATTTGTGGTGATCAGGTTTGAATATGTAAGAACCAAGTGGACTAGCAATTTTAATTATTACATTTTTGCAGGTATTTTAATTTTAATTTATTTTTAGAAATGTGATTTGGAAATTATTTGGATGATCAGGTTTGAATAGGAGTGGGAAGAGTTGCAGGTTGAGGTGGGTGAATTACTTGAGGCCTGGCCTAAAAAGGGCCATATAACACCACAGGAAGAAGGAATTATCATTGAACTTCATGCCCTTTGGGGAAACAAGTATACACTATTTGCCTTTTGCTCTTCTTCTTAATTTCCTTTAGGTTGCATTTAGATGTATTCATGATTTAAGAAATAGCTCAAGATAGGAGCTCACAGAATATTTGAAAGGGATAATTACAAAATCCCCCTGAAGTTGGGCTAATTACAAAAACTCAAGAGGTTTTCAAAAATTACAAAAACCCTTGAGGTTTGAATTTGTCTTACATTTTCCCGTTTCATAAGCAAAAAAAAGCTGTGATGTTTATAGAAATATTACACTTAACTCTTTAAATTTAAGACAACTAAATTTGAAGGGACTTTTTGTAATTTTAAAATATTTTTTTTTTTGTAATTAGCTAAAACTTCAGATTTTTTTAATAATTATCCCTATTTGAAATGTAAACAAGATCAGTAAATTTGTTATTATAAATTAATGGGATAATTACAAAATCTCCCGAGATTCAGGCTAATTACAAAAAATACAGATTTTTGAAAATTGCAAAAACCCCTTGAGCCTTGAGGTTTGATTCATGTTACATTTTTCCCATAATAAGTAAAAAAATATTTCAAAAACCCCCTTATATTCCAAAAATATTATAGTTACCCCCTTAAATTTAAGACAAAATCAAAAACCTGAGTGTGCTTTTTGTAATTTTAAAACGTCTCTGGTTTCTTTTGTAACTAGCCCAAACCTTGGAGTAATTTTTGTAATTATTGATCATCCAAAGGCAACCTTAATTTTTTCATCCTGATATAACTTTTGTTTGGTACTATTGTTGTCACAGATGGTCCACCATAGCACGATACCTGCCCGGAAGAACAGACAACGAGATAAAAAACTACTGGAGAACCCGTTTCAAGAAGAGAACTATTAAACCCTCTGACAATATTATTAATCAGCAGCAACACAAAAGAAAACACATTGAAACAGGAAAAGATAACATGAAGAGTACTATTAAGGCTGCATCCCCTGATAAACCAGAAGATGCCACAATTGATGGAGAAAAGGATCATAAGCAAGAGACAACATCGGATACTCCGAAAATCGAGAACCATCAGTTGTTAATGCCGATGATTTGTGATCAAGATTGGTCTGATTTCATGGTCCCAATTGATAATAACAGTTACTTGTGGGGTGGATTGTGGAATTATGTGGATGATCAGAATGGTAATTGCAACAAAATGGCAATGCAAAATCAAGGTAATTATTGTTTGGAAGGAGATGGTAATGAAGGGTGCATATTCTGAACAAATCTGAAAGGAATCAAATTATTACCTGAAGTACCAGTACTTCTTACCTGGTGTATTTGATCATAGTATATAGGGATAATTAAAAAAGCACCCCTAAGATTTGGATTAATTTCAAAAAACCCGGGGTTCTTTGAAAATTACCAAAACCCCATTGAGGTTGGATTCCATTTTACATATTTCAGTTTCCTATGATTTTCGAAAACATTTCAAAGACAGTTACTCCCTTAAACTTAAGGGGTTTTTAACTTCAAAAAAAAAAAATTTAAGGTTTTTTTTATTGTTTCGAAACATATCTGGGTTTTTCTGTAATTAACTCAAACCTAGGGGTGTAGTTGTCATTATTCATAGTATTATATTCTAATTTTTGCAGTACTTTACATGTACATGTATTAATTTCTTTTATTTTCTTTTTTATTTTTAACATTTTTCGTTTTTTGGTTTGATTGTCGGTAAGAAGTAAGAACCTCGATTAATAAGATGGGATGATTCATAATATGTTTATCTATGTCAGTAAATGATTAATTACTGAGTACAATTATGAGTTATTAAATAGTTGGGGAAAAAAATAAAAAATCGGAAAACATTACATAAAAATGGCCCATGCTGGTCTCGAACCTGCGACCTTCGCGTTATTAGCACGACGCTCTAACCAGCTGAGCTAATAGCCCTCTGTTGAATATAGAAAACATTTCATATCTTTTATCTTTTATTCAAACAATTACCTATTTCTTACAGACTTCCTCCTTGGCTCTGCGATTTTTGCTCGCCCTTTCAGTCTTTAACGTGCCAATTTCAAATAAAACTCGTCAGTCTATCGCAACGCTGAATTTTCAAATAAAATAATACCGAGACACACGATTCGGTACCCAGTTATGTACGACATCTATTTTTTCAAAAATATCAAAAATACCTCAACCATACACGAAGGGTACGAGCCTCAATTTTTAGTCAAAATAGCTAAAAAAAAATAAATATATCTCTTAAAAACATTACATTTTTCATTTTCATTAAACATAAGTGGCCAATTCAGCCTATTAATTACTAGTTAATGTCATGCCCTTGGAACCTTTTTCTGGTTGGAATATTTTCTTTTTTCTTTCTTTTCCCTGAACGAAGAGACAGATGCTAAAAAATCTTACAGTACCTGAAAAGTGCACTCCTTCTAATTATCTGGTTACAATCCTTATCTTTTTTCAACTTCCAACTTTAATGAATGATAGTGGAAGCAAACTCATAGTGTGCTTGTCGCAAAAACCCAGTACGGAGTGGGCCGAGTGGGTTGGGTTTGCATGCAAATCAACCAAATAGTCAATGGACCGACACATGTGCCCAACATTATAATCATTCTGAATTAAAAATTAGAGTATTATCTAAAATATTAACCTCCTATAATTTGTGCCCTTCCTCTTTCTTTGTTTCATTATACGTAGGACTGCAAATGAACCAACTGTTCGTGAGCAAATGACGTAATTCAGGACAAAGATAGTAGGGTGGGCGATCACGGAAAAGTGGGGTGGTAGAATAGAAAAATCATGAAAAATCATATAAATTTCAACTAATATATATTTTTTAAAAATTTGCTTAGTAATTTTTTTTTAAAAGAGGGGGGCCCGGGGCCCGGGTTGGCCCCCTAGCTACGTCAATGCTCGTGAGCTATTCGGAGCTCGACTTAATAAAAACTCGTTTGAGTTTGTTTAATAAGGTTCATTAAGATAAATGAACCAAACTCAAACTTAGAGATATTCAATTCGTTAGGTAATGAGCAAACTCGTTAGTAAGCTCGTATAAATTAAACTAAAAGTTTTGACTTTTATTTTAACTTTTATATGTTTACTTCTAATAAACATAAAAGTATTTAAATAAACTTATTTATTTGAATAAAGTCATATATTTCAATAAATATATTATGTGTTTTATATATATATATAATTTTATTTTCGTAATAAATTGAAGAATAATGTAATTTATAATTAATATTTACTAAGCTCGTTTAGGCTCGAAAAGTTTCGTGAGCCATTAATATGTTCGATAAACTCAGGCTCGAGTTCGACTCTATAATAATTAGTCAAGCTCAAACTCTCAAAAGTTTGGCTCGACTCGTTTTAATTGCAACCCTAATTGTATGGTCTAATATTTATCATATATCGAAAGAGCTCAAATCTGGATTTGTTGATGAGATTCGATAATACTTAGATTTAGTTTTATGGGGTATTCTTTTTCCTATCAAAGGTTTTTCCCAATGTGTTTTACTTTGATTGGTTTTAACGAGACCCCTTTTTTAAAGCTAGCTGCTTCGCATGTAAGCAATACACTATATTATTTTTAAATAATATTTTGCATTTATTCAAAAAAAAAAAACTTTTAGATTTGGTAGAATTGTACTTTCATGTATTATATAATATGGTTTATCATTGCATTTGAGATTTGTGGTTGAGTATTTATTTTTTAATAATGATGTACAATTCTTTGTTTGGCAATACTGAATATAATTAATATAAAAAGCAAATGACAAAATTATCCGTACATGTTAAAAGGATTAATTGGACAATATAGAGAGACCCAGCAAAAATGAAGGGCATATATTTGACCTTTCGCAAGATGGGAAAACATATGATTACCAAATAACAGCTAAGGGTTGTGATAACATATCAATTGGTACATTTTGCCAAACGAGCCGAAAGGATTTAATATAATGGATTTCTCCAATGTGGTTTGTTTGACTTTAGAAAGTCATCTATAAATTTACTTAACACAAATCAAATCAACCTACAATTATTGTTAATTAGTAGCATAGCTAACAAGAATTATTTTCTATTTTTGGTTATAAAATTAGTGGAAATAGT
Source organism: Rehmannia glutinosa (assembly GCA_016081115.2). Lineage (NCBI taxonomy): Eukaryota > Viridiplantae > Streptophyta > Magnoliopsida > Lamiales > Orobanchaceae > Rehmannia > Rehmannia glutinosa. Next base: position 74,255 of record JABTTQ020001679.1, on the reverse strand, counting down.
GGTTGCCTTCAATTTAGGGAATTGTATCAGGCATACGTTTCTTATCAGATGTAGATTTGAAGTAATTCGACAAAATTCAAGACCCATTCAAAAAATTTAGGCCTTGAACCAAATTAATCCCACAGATTAGACCAACTAGACTATTATTTCAATAAAACAAACTCAAAATCAATTTGAGTTGAAAGTTGAAACTCACCCCGTTGCTATCTTTAGAAACAAAGTAATTTGATATATGAAGAAAATATATCATGTCATCTAATTACAAGAGGAAAAAATGGGACAAGAATTGCCCTTGAAGTTTAACCTAATTACAAAAAACTATAGTTATCTCCAAAATTACAAATTCCGTCTTAAAATGTTACAAACTCCCTTTAAAATTTGTATTTATCTAACAAATACCCCTCATGAGCAATGACGAAGCCATGTTGGTACCGAGGGAAGCACCTTTGGCCCCAAAATTTTGAAAAACAGTTATGGTTATTTTGGTAGTTATACTTTATATTTTAAAGAATAGAGAAAATATTAGGAAAAATCGAACAACTCTTCAACTCATCCATTCTTCTTTTTCCCTCCCCGTTTGTGAATCTTGAATAATCTCTGCGTCTTGCTCATTTTTTCCATTTACAAAATTTTGTATATTTTCTTTGTGCTCCACCATAAATTTTGTAAATTTTCTTTTAGCTCCACAAAAAGTTGTACATTTCCCCCAAACTATTTCTTTTTGACATATTAACAATGAAGATATTATGCAATAATTTCAAAATATGAAGAATAGAAGAGAAGTGTTATGATATATTGATGTAATTATATTATGTTATTTCTTTTTCAACACTAAAATATAATTGAAATAATGCATTGACTTTATCAAAATTGATTTTTATTTGTTTCTTACAGTTGATATATTGCGATTAACTTTTATGTTAATGTTAGTTGGGCCCCTGCAGGTTTCGACTTCATGATATCGAGTGCAATTTATAACATAAAAACAAATGTCAAGTGGGTATTTGTAATTTTGAAAAATAATGAGCTATTTATGTTATTAAGCTAGACTTCAAGGGTAGTTTTTGTAATTAAATAAAAAAAAAATAGACTAGAAAATTATGATAAAGCTGGACCCTGACCAATATAACAGTAAAATGGGACTTATCATAAACCATAATGCAAACGGCCCCCCATTTTTTCACGACGCGCCGGCAGAATTTCATGTGTTAGAAAAGCTCAAAGCCCACTCCTCTTTCACTTGTCATATCACACAACACTGATATATAACACCAAAAATTAATTATTTGCCAACCCCTTTAGTCCACATGATATTTCATCAATATCACAACTTCAATGTTTGCATCATACATCATCATCACACACATCTAAATGGTTCTAATTAAATCCCCCTACATAGTTTTTGAAAAAAAATAGTATATAAGAATTTTTTATTTTACTCCCATCTACTCACAATAACTCAATAAATATTAATTAAAAAAATACACGCATATTAAGGAATATACTAAAATAACCGTGTACCCTTAATAAATATAAGGGTAATTTAGAAAAAATATTTTTTATTAGTCTTATAAATATCAAAACAACATTCTTTTTCACAAAAACTCATGACAGATATGTCTAACGGTCCGACTGTTAGTAGAGTTGTGATAAATGGTGGCAGTAAGCCGAAGCAGGCCCAACCCAAGTCCAATCAGGCCAAACTAGAAAATTGGGCGGATTAGGGCGCCTAATTTCACCGGGCCTAATAAAACCTGGCCCAACCCACCACTCACGAAAGACTCACGGGCCATCGGGCCAAATCGACCCAAGTTAAATATTGTAAAAACAATTATTAAAAAATAAATAAATGACTAATCAACCAAACCAAACCACATTCGGCCTTCACCATCGACTTTTATATATATATATCTGTCTTGTTTTAGTACATATATATACACATAAAACACTATATATATATAGGGGGGATCAGTGAGGCCATGTCTAGCATTTGTGACACAATGTACTAATCTCAACCATCCTCCACTATTAATCAATGGGTGTGATTTAATTGATAAAAATTATATTAAAACATTAATTTAATTAACATAAGGGTAATAGGGCAAAATAACATAATAAGGTAGGAATCAAATCTCTTTCTCTCTCATCATCTCATCTCACGTGTCTCTCTCCCTCCCTCTCCCTCCCTCTCCTCACGCCTCTCTCTCTCTCTGTCTCTCACAATTCCACCATTAACGCAAATTTGAAGAACTCGAATCGTGAAAAATAAAACAGTGAAGAAGATGCGCTTATGTTCGAATCATGGTGCATGATGAATCATCGATCGTGGAAAAATCTATACACAACAACATCAATGGTGTAGACATCGATGGAGAACTCGAAACTATCCATTAACATCAACTCTTAAAAACTCGTAATTTTCACGAATAAGACGATGCATAGATACTTATAAAATGATGTATAAATATTTATTAAACGATGTAGGATATTACATATTTGAAAATATGCAAGAAAAATAAACTAAATATGCATTATCCGAAAACTATCTATGCGGCGTAAAAAAAAAACTAATATGTGGTACAAGATACCCAACTATGCAAGACGTCATAAACTATGCAACTAAATCAACTAACTATGCATTTTCTAGAAACTATATATGCGATGTGGAATAACTAAATATGCAATTATTATGCAACATCCCATTTTATAATTTCCAAAAACAACATCTCATTTTCATAACCAAATATACATTACATTGAACCTATTTATGCGATGTAGAATAACGAAATATGCGATGACGTTATATTCAATTATGTCTTATTTTTGTAAAAAAGATCAATAAAACAACTAAATATGCATTATTTGATGTCTAATTATGCGAAGAGAAGAACCCTAACTATCTTTGTAAAATAAAAATATTTGGAAAACAAAATTCCTTAAATTCCACCACCAAATCCTAGCTTTCAATCTCAAATAAAACCAGCTGGGACCACTAATTTGAATTACAAAATTACCACCTTACCCTTAAATTGGCGGAAATCGGGAAATTAAAAAATATTAAATTAATCACATCCATTCATTTTTAAGACCAATTGGTAAGATAAGTCTGCACTTTGTCTCACCTAGTGAGGTGGTCTCATTTGAGCCAAACCCTATTATATATATATATATGTTTTATTTAGTACACACATATATATTTACAGTTAAAAACACTAAATAATAAATCGAATAACTAACACAAATAGAAATGGATCAACGTGTTTTAAGGCCGAAAAAGTCGGGCCATTCCCGATGGCTGTCGGACTCGGGCCATTTTGTAGTAAATCGTAGTCTGTAGAATCGAGGAGAATGATTGGAGATTTTTTTAGAAATTGAAATAGTATCGTGCTCGACAACGGGGAAAAAATGAGCTAGCAAAATTGGCCCGAGTCCGACGAGCCCTCTTGGGTCGGGCCATTTAGGCCCGACTTTTTCGAGCTTAAAAAACATGGCCCATCCGGCCCTATTTTTTCATGGGTTTTTGGGTCGGCCCATCAGGGCCGAGGACCGATTTTGCTAGCTCTACTTGTTAGACGGATCGACCGACCACGGACCTGCTATTATTCGTAATATTAGCGGTGGTGTTTTTTTAGTAGTTTTTCCGGACAATCGGTATTAACGATTCTTACCGAAAAGTATTAGTCGTCCTTCTAAAAAGTATTAACGATTCTTTTTAAATGTATTTGTAGTTCCTCAAGAAGTATTTTTAGTATTTCTCCCGAATATACTCTCGAAATGTATTAACGGTCCTCAAAAAAAAGTATTAGTAGTTCCTAAAAAGTATTAGTAGTTCCCTGGAGAGTATTTTAGTAGTTTCCCTGAATATAATTAAATTTTTCTCCCGAAATGTATTAATAATCCTTCAAAAAAGCATTAGCCGTCCTAAAAAGTATTAGCGATTCTTAAAAATATATTACTAGTTCACACGTATTTTAGTATTTCTCACGAATACTCCCGAAATGTATTAGCGATTCCTCAAAAAGTATTAGTAGTTCCTCGAAAAAGTATTAGAAGTTCCCTGGAGAGTATTTTAATAGTTTCCATGAATATAATTTAATTTTTCTCCCGAAATGTATATCTTGTCTCGCGGAAAAGTATTAATAGTTTCTCGAAAAAGTATTAGTAATTTCCTAGAGAGTATTTTAGTGTGAGTTTGAGCTTTTCTTTTGTTATATATTTTTCTATTTATTTAGTGCATTTTATTTATTTTTTTCACCCTATATCTGAAATTTCTCCCCGTTTCCATAGCCTCTGGTCTTGGGGGAATTTCATCCGCTCCTCACCACCGCAAAGAAAGTGTGTGTTATTACTTGTGTGTAGTGTGTGGAAGAGGTGAAGACGAGGAAGAGTGCGGCGAGTGTGAGCGTGAAGCAACAACGTCCGTTTTTTTTTGTGATCCGAGTCGGTCTGCGCTGATTGGTAGGATATTTAGACCCGCTAATGATCTAGATCAATTAGATGGTCCGGACAGAGACTAACTATTCTTTTTTAATAACTTTTTATGTGTCAAAAAGACTTATATATTGTGAATAAGATGGAATATTGTTCTTTCTTGATTTCAGCGTTGGAATCAATTTTGGGTGACCATGACTTATATCATTATCAAATTTTAGATGCTTATTGGAGACGCTCTTATAAAAAAATCAAATTGTACATTGTTGTTATATAATTAATAGATCTGCTACATAGGCTATGAAACACTGGTATGGGTATGGGTATGGGACACGAGTGCGATACGAGGCGGATACAAAAAAATGATATTTTTTAAATTTTAATTAATTACACTACAAGAAATCATGGATTAGCGGATTTTAGCGGCGGACACGATCCGTCGCTAATAACGACGGATCAACGACGGATTGGCAAATGAGAATAAACCAAGAAAATAAATAAATAGTTCGAATTGAAATTAGCGGCGGAAAAAAGTGTGTCTAATGACGACGGATCAACGACGGAATAGCAACGAAATGAAATTAAAAAAATATTTTGTTAATTAAATAGCGACGGATATAAAATCCGTCGCTAAAAAGGTGGCTATATTTGGAAAACTGAGCAAAGAAACATTTGCGACAGATAAAATCCGTCGCTAAATATTTATCATATTCAATTTAGCGACGGAATAAATCCGTTGCTAAATTGTAAAATAGGAAAAAGCGATTTGCGGCGGCCTTTGTCGTCCGTCGCTATTTCTGATTTGTGATAATTTTTCAGTTTTGTTTTAATTTTTACATTAATATTTAGCGACGGACTAATATGTCGCTAATATAAATTATTATTTTTTGTATAGTTTAACATTAGCGACGGATTGATCCGTTGCTAAACTTTGCCAAAATATATTAATTTTTTAAATCGACATTGTAGCGACGGATTAATCCGTTGCTAATATATCAACTTTAGGCATAATTTGTTAGAAACAACCTATACCAATAATTTTTATTTTATTTTTAAATTAGCTCATTAACGTAAACCTCATTATTCTCAATTTTAGGGTATTCACACGCAGCCTCACTTTGGGTCCCCGTCTAACCTCTCGCACCCCACCCCGTCTGCCGACCAGTTCGACGCCGCCCGCTTCAGGCTGTCTGAGATTGACGCCCATTTGTCGAAGGATTCAGAAGAAATAAATGAGGATTACAAGATTTATAAGACGGTGATGGCGATATGCACGAGGCGTATGAGAGGCTGTTGAATGAGGCGGAGAGGAGATCGGAGAGGGTTTGCGAAGCGGCGTTGGCCGGGGATGAGCTGAATGAGGAGGAAGGTGGAAAAGAGGAAGTGATTCGAGGGAGGAGGAAATGGATGAGGCAGTGGTTGCGATTTTGAAGGAGGCGGAATCGGGGAAGAAAGCGATTAAGAGTGTTGATTTATCGGGGAGAAAGTTGAGAATTTTTCCAGAGGCATTTGGGAGATTGAAGTTGCTGGTTGTGCTGAATTTTTCTGATAACCAGCTGGAGGTCAGGTTTTCATAATGAGGAATATATAAATCTTGAGATAATATACTTGAATTGTTTGTTTGATTAGTTTTGCTGCTTTGAATGTGTTTGAATTGGAACTTGATTTTGGATTTGGTTGTTAATGGTTCCTTTCATCTCATATTGTTTGAATGTGCTAAATGAGAGTATAATGAATTGTTGGCTAGACGATAACGGTTCGTGTTATTGAGATGTATAAATAGCATGAAATGTATGAAGCAGGGGGAAACAACTTAGACTAACATCAATTCAACTGAGTATTTGTTTGATTTAAACTATAGATAAGTATTACTAATTAAGACACTTGAGTTATCTAGAAATATGGAAATAAGCATTTATTTGATGGAAAAATTATGGAAACTTATATGGAAAATGATCATGAAATTCTACCATCTCCACCCCTTCATGTTGAGCCTACCTTTTGCCGCTGCAGTTTCACTAGTTTCTTTTGGTACACATGCACAACTGTGGTTATTGTAGGGAAAATAGTAGTTTCTTCTTACACATGGTTTTGCAGGTAGTAATCATTACAATTTTAATTAATCATGAAAATGATCATGATTAATTTCACACGAAGTTATTACTAGAATTTGTTTTGCACCTTAAAGGGGAGGAGGGCCATTGGAGTGGATTGGTAGCAGAGGCAACAATGCAATTGATCTCACTTTCTCTAATAACCGGTCTAACAGTTTGCGGAAAACAGGTATTTGGGAAAAACATGTATTTGTTGCTGCCCTTTATTTCTTACCAAACTTTTAAAATGTAGTGTTTGTAATAATTGATCTCGAACTGTTCTATAAGTGGGCTGAGGTTTGGTTTCTTGAAATTGTGTTTGACATTAAATTTTTGGAAAGGCAGAGATTATACCTTCAGTTGAGCAGCTCCTGGCAGTAGAGACACAGGTTTGTTCAAAACTTTGGAGTACCCATTAATTTTAATATGCAGAAGCTTATAATATAAAACCACTGGTCGTTGCTGGTGTTTTGTCTACTAAATACGTGGTTTTGGGAGGAGTAGTGATTCCACCCACCTGACTTGACATTCTAGCCTTCATACATTTGATACATAAAACCTTTACTGGATGACTTATCCCATTATTTTGATGCTTAATATTTGAGGTGTGATGATGGTGCTGAAAATTGACCATGCATTATTAACCTAAGCCTGCTGTTTAGTACTAATTGATTTTGAAAGTAACAGTGTAGCTACATATATTAATAGCAGAACATTTTCTGGTAAGAACAATTAGGTTCATGAGTCATGACAATGAGGTGGTTCATTTGACAAACTTGAGAGTTTTATGCTTTTCAAAGAAAAACATTGTTGAATTATTTCAAGATTTACCATTCACATTATACTTTATAGGAAAAGTGTAATCAAACATGGTTTGAGACTTAAGTTCAAAGCCGCCTGGCCCAAAAGATTCAAAAATATTAATTCAATGAGAATTCAATATTGATTGCGTAATAAATTATGGTGTGGAAACATTTCACTAGTAATATTGATTTCTACATTGATCTTGTCTCAACTGTTATATATATGCACCGATGCTTATGTTATTTTCTTCATTTTTATTTGTTTCGGATGAATAGAGGCCGAGCTAGTAGATGCGGGGGGGATGATGATGGAGTCGTGTCGCGAGGACAAATGCCTCCTCCTTGACAGCCATGCACAAATTGAACAAACTTTATAGACATTTGTATTTTATTTTTTAGATTATATATGGATTTGTTGCGGATTTCTATAACTATAAATGTTTTGCACGGATTTTTAAGGATACGGGTATGGTATATATATATATATACATATAAAATTATATATTTCTACATTATTGAATATACAAATGTACTAAGAATAATTAAAAAACAATGTGTCAAGCATAAAAAACTGAAATTCATTAGTACTCAAATTTGACATTGTGATAACTCGCATATACACACACTAAAAAACGCTGAAACTATGGGCAATAGAATAAATTTATATATTTCCATGTGTAGATATATCTATGGAGTATCCATGAAATATCGGACAAAGTATCGTATCAGATATGTATTCGGTATGGGTACGTCGTCCTCAGATAAGTATCCATGCTTCCTAGGCTATATATAGGATTCCCTCATGTATGATTTATGAATGTATAATGGGTTTAGAAAACTGGGGTTAGCCCAGTGGCCATGGCCACATGTATTACTCTTCAATGAAGAGGTCGGGGTTCGAGTCTACTACGTGGCACATCGTACAAATTTTAAAATTAATGGGTTTAGAAAATTATTAACTGGCAGTTGTAATGTTGGGGTGAGTACTGGACCAGAAGAACAAGGAGTAATGTAGATGAAAGCCGACATCAATATTGACATGTTGGTTTGTCAATGTCATTTTAATTAGTAAGGCGAAAAACATGACTATTTTATTAGTTTTTCTTTTTACATTATCGTATAGGTTTTTTATTTCTTTAATTTTTTTCCTGTGGGATTGAGCTGGCTTGGTGGTTATTACATTTTCACTATATTTTTAATTAATTTAGTGATGAAAAAGAAAAGGTTATAACAAGCTACTACTTCACTATTTTTCCTCTTCCCTAAATCTTGTAACTATATATTTTGCCCTAATAAGTCATGGCAAAATTGAATGGTTTCAAGTAATTGTTTTGTGGAATTAATAACGGTGAATTCAAAACGTCTAAATACTTTAACGGTAATTATTATTTAGTGGTAACGGTACAAAATAGCCATTTAGAAAATGTAAATATTAAAAATAGCCACTATGACACGAATTAATTGAGTCATCAGTGACTCGAATTCGAAGGATTCAACATGACTCGATTTGAGTCACTCAATGTGTGATATATAACATAAAGTTCATTATTATAATCAAAAGGTTTGTGTGGCATAGCGGTTTGTCCAATATTTCTTTACTATTAGGTCATGGTGGACAAACCACCATGCCACACAAACCTTTTAGTTATAATAACGAACTTTATGTTATATATCACACATTGAGTGACTTGAAATCGAGTCATGTTGTAACTCGAATTCGAGTCACAAGACTTCGATTTCAGTCATAGTGACTCGATTTTTTAAAACAATTTTTTTATTTTTTTTTTGTTTTAGTCACATATGACTCGATTTTTGATAAGGGTCTTTTTATACATGTTTTATGTGTATATTTAAGTATGATTTGAGTTATTTTATTGTTAGTTTCATAAATTTTTTATTGTACATAGTTCACATTACTCCGATGTGCTTTTATTGATGTAGATTGATGATTTGGAGCTGTTTTTGGTGAATTTTGGGCCATGGTTTCATGTCAAAACATACCCGGGGTTTTGGATGCAAAAACACTCAAAATCCCAAGTTAAACGCGTCATTTGGGCCTTTTCACCAAACACGGGCGGTATGTATGTTTTTAAGCACGACCGTGCTTTTGAGGAGCAAAACCGAGCAAATTTTTGGCCAAGACGTACCAAACACGGCCAGGCGTGCTTTTTGAAGCTGCGGCCGTGTTCGAAAAATCCGCGAACACGGCCTGGCGTGCTTTGAAAGCACGGGCGTCTTTTCATCCGACTTGGTTTTTTTCTTTGGCGGAAATTATGGAGACTTTCTCTTTATGCTTTTTGACAACCTTTGAGCAACTTTTACACCTCATTTTGATGCACCAAACTCTATTATTCCCTCAATTATCATGTGGACACAATGATTCAACCAACTCAACCATGAATGTGCACCTGAATGATTCAACCAACAACCATGGAAGTGGAGCATTTGTTAGCATTATTTATGTATTCTTTCACAAAGATGGTACCTATAAAAGCCAAGAGTTTGAGTTGGGAAAGATATAATTCATGTAGTATTCATTGATAGAGAGATTCATTGTATATTCATTGTATATTCTAAGTTTCAAAGCAAAATACATTGAGAGGATAAAAGAGAGGTAGAGTTGGAAGTTGAAGAGCAATAGAGGAGAAGGTTTGGAGCTCAACATCATTGCAATCAACCAAGGAGGAAGTCTTGTATTATTCTTGAATAAGAGCTAAGTACACCATGTTCATTTTATTCATATCTTCTTGTAGTATACTCTTTAGACAAAGCCATGTGTAGCTAAATTTCTAGTGTTTGAATGTAATGAACTCTAGAATGAATTTGTGATTAAGGTTTGTATGTTTTTAATAAAATCTTCATGTTTTGTGTGATTCACTTATATTATGCTTTATTCATTCAAATTGATATATGCGCAATATTGATTTGAAGTTTATTTTTCATCCGGAAATCGAGAGATTCATGGTGAAATAGAACCTATATAAGTGAAAAGAGTTGCATGCAATCCTAGATATAGGGGCGACATAAATCTTCCTGGATTAGGGTCAAACCTAATATGGGAATTCACAAATTGTTATAATGTTGTCTTGGGGTTTTAACTAGAAAGAGATTTGATTAATCTTGACATTAGAAGTTATTCGCTCGATAGAGGTTTAACTTAAATCGAATTTCTACGGTCCATGAAACATGAGATTTTACTAAAAGAGGTTGGTTTTTGCTTGGGATTATGGTTGTATTTTTATCTTGTTAAATCACAAAAACATTCTAGAGGGATTTACATTCAAACACATTTCTAGCTCTTGATTTCTTAATTCTACAATCTATTTTTATTTGATCTTTTGTAAGTGCAATTAATTTAAAATTCTCTATTTTTCATTTTCATTAAAAAACAAAACTCGAAAATTGCTAGATTAAATAACAAAAAGACGGTAATTATTAGTACTTACAATCCTCGTGGGAATGATACTCGGTACTCAATAATCTATACTACAAAACGATAGGTGCACTTGTCATGGTTTACTAGAGTAGCTTTTGAGCCATCAATTTTTTAAAAAAAAAATTATTTTTTCGAGTCATGTTCGAAAAAGTTCTTGACTCGAATTCGAGTCACATTGACTCGAATTCGAGTTACAACATACCCGATTATATATCACACATTGAGAGAAATAACCCAAATATCAAACAAACATGCTTTAGAAGGTGCGAATGTTATTTTACACCCCAAAATGGCTAAAAAAGATGTGTTTGGAAAAGATGGTTAAAAAACATCTTGGTTTGTTGGGAATGGCTAAAAAACGCCTATTATTTATTTATTATAATGATTGGTACCTTGTATATATCTTGCAAATGAATGTTTTGTTTGATTTTCTCCGATAAATACGAAATATTAAGTTGGTGATTGGATATGAAATAGATTCCATTTTTGTTCAAATTTGGATAATTATTTTTGACCAAACATGCAATTGTTTATGAAAATTTTCAGAAATGTACTATTCTCTAACTTTCATTTTTTTCTTATTTTCCTCTCACCGATCACATCCGCACATTTTTTTATAAAAAACTCATCATTATTAGACATTCTCCCACAAATTTCACTATTCACCCACTCACACATATTAACTACCATTCATTATTTTACTATTTTTAAATCATATTAACTTTCATCATTACTTTTTCATCTCACATTCAATTACACTCTCATTTTTTCTTCTAACTTTTTTAGCACGATTCTCTATTAAAATGAAATTTTTTAAAATGAAAGTATATTCAATCGCGCCTAATTTTATATCCACCTTTTCCAAAATCTCACTTTCACTAGATACAATTACTTAGAGAAAATAAAAAAGGTTAAATTATTAATTTTTTTGTTACATATCTTAAGAGAGAAAGGTGATGTGAGTTGAACTTCGGATCTCTAATTTGAACTTGGGTTAGTCTCTTGTCGACCGTCTAATCTGGATCTAATTCGTTAGACGAATCTAAATACCCGACCCACGGTCAATCCACCTATTGACCCACACGACCACTAACACTACAACAACAATATTCGTTGGTCAGTCTTTCTAATATTTTTAAGTGGGATACTAATATTTTTGGGAGACTACTAATAATATTTAGGAGAAATACTAAAATACATTTAATCGAAAAAACTAATACTTTTCAATAAGATTAGTAATTCGTTTTAGGGGAATACTTATACTTTTGCAGGAAAAAATCAATACTTTTCATGAGGATTACTAAAAAACTGCTCAAGGGTTACTAATACTTTTTCAGGGGGATTACTAATACTTATCCAATGGATTACTAATACTTTTTCAATGGATTCGATACTTTTCAAAAGAAAAAAAAACTAATATTTTTGAGAGTTGCCTAATATTACGTCGATGTCTAATAAGGGGTTAATTAATACATTTTAGGTATATTACTAATAATTATGAGACAAAAAAATATTTTTAATGAGGTTACTAATAAAATTGTTCAAGGATTACTAATACTTTTCTTTTCAGATATACTACTAATATTTTCAGGGAAAAAACTAATACTTTTAAAGGCTCATAATATTACAAAAATGTCATTGGTCCGGAGATCCTATGACAACACCCCAAAATATTACAAAAATGTCACTGTTCATGAAATTACAAAAAAAAAAAAAAACCGAGACGGTTTGAATCCGTCTAACGAAAAAGATCAGTTAGACGGTATAACCCAACTCTTTGTTACGAACTTGAGAGTCTTAATCACTGAACATTATCTGATACCTAAAAATGTAAATTAACTTAAACTCTAAATAAACACATATATTTGTATAGAAAAGTTCCAAGACTTATTTCTCTAATACATATTGCAAATTTAACAAACTTGAATTAATGCTCTTCAAATTAATATGGAGATATTACCAAATTTATTTGTAGGCTATTATGATTAATAATTAGCAGTGTTATCAATACTGAATATATATGTATATCTTCCAATCTCGACATATATGTAGCCAATATTTGTTCATAGTTGGAGTTGGACTATTCTGTTGAGATAGTAATTAAATATTCATGAATGTTAAATACATCATACTTTTTTGGGGTTAAAATTATGGCAAAACATATGTAATACATGTGTAGACATTTCACCTAAAAATAAGAGTATTATTTGTTGGGTTTATAATATTCAGGGGAACAAATTAATTTTAATTATTCGTAAGCATGTATACTATAAGAGTATTATAACGAGTTTAATTAATGGAGCTGACTATGATAATTTGTTGGAAAATTTTATATATCTTTTCTTTATCAATCCATAAATACCAAAACTTTGGGAACAACCCTCTTGTTCCAGATGCTCAAAAAACATAAATTAACGTAATCTCATAATAAACATTTTTTTGGACTTTTACCCGAACACACACACATAGGGGCATGGGCGTAGCCAGGATTTTTGGTCAGTGCGGTCAAAAAAATTCATTTCGAGTGGACGATTATCGAGCCGAAATTTTAAAAAACAAAAAATAAAAAACTATTTCAATAAAAAAAAAGCAAATATAAAGGTCTTACTTTTAGCAATTCTTTGCGATTTCATACTCTCAATTTCGGTTTATCTTGAATAAACTTTTTGGAGAAGTGACTTATCTATCATCCAATGTTAAATTAACAGCCAAACAACTATTATTATTATGAAAAATTAACTTTTAGATCCAAAAGTTTATTGGAAAAATGTTCACAAAAAGTTGTATAATATCAAGTTTGAAACATTCAATGTCTTAATTGGGCCAGTGATTTTTAATTCTTTTGGCCTTTTGAATTTTATCTTAATTATTTTTATAGACCAATTTTCGGTGTGGTTCAACCCAAAATTAATGAGCCACTACTAATCCAAAGCGGTCCAACCCAAATTTACTAAGCCAATTCGAAATCCGGTCTGTCGGTCCGCGACCGCACTGGCCTCAAGTAGCTTCGTCCATGCATAGGGGTCGAACCCTTGACCTCCCCAAACCGAGGAGGGCTCGTATTATAGTTGCATTATTGATAATTGCGTAAACATTTTGAAGGAACTATCTTTGGTTTCTTGTGTTTTTCATAAGGAGGTCGGCCAATCACGTTGCTCATGCATTAGCCAAAACAATGGATTCTATGTTAGGCGTCGTTGTTTGGGAGTCTACTCCCCGCTTTGTGATTTGTAATTTGTTGATCTCGGATTTGAATTGAATGAATTCCATATTTTGTCACAAAAAAAAATTAAAAAAGCTGCGTTTGTAATTGGTTATTTCTATAGTCAAATGCAAATACTTTAATAAACTGTTCCATCAAATTAATACGATGTGGTTAAACTAGAGAAAATTGATTATTTAAGAAATCAAAGGTTATATATAAAGGTCCTTACCCAATAAACAGTACATGTACAAAGGGCAAAATATTCAAATTAAAGTATTAACCTAAAATGGATTATTTTTCTAAATAAGAGAAAGAATTTGATCTCGTATCCTTTGAAATTGGGAAATTTTAATTGACAACACCAAACAAAATACATAGAGGTTTATAATCGTCATGTAGTTAATTGATTTACATTGTATTGAAACAAAATAAAAACAATTAAACTCAACATATTTTGGATTTAGTCGTACATTTACCTTGTGAATGACATTTTGCGTAAGGAACTCATACTAAATAACTTTCGTCTAAGTTCCATTTGGGGGAGATCAAATATATTTAAATTCGGAGATCGAATATACTTGTTAAAACTTTAACTAAGAGGATCTTGTGGTATGTTAGCGGACTCCACCAAAAACACTTGTTAATCCGTGCACATTCTCTGGTTACCTTGTTAGTAGCAATGAGGGGTCGAACTAGAGGTGCCAAACAGCTAGGCCGTGGCATCGGGCCAAAGCAAAAAAATCGGGGCCCTGGCTAGGTCGGGCCAAACAGTAACCGTACCACTATTTTTGGAGCTCAACCCGACCCAGCCCACGAAATTACAAAGAAAAAATCGGACCTATCGGGTCGGTCCGATTTTGGGCCTAATGGGTCGCACAAAAATATCCGTCTCATTTCGAGTCTAAGAAAGTGCGAGTCTAGACCGACCAATTTCTTGGGTTGGTTGGCAAACCCACCGAACCGAACCAAAATTGGCAGCTTTCTAATCGGAACTAGACATAGTTAAGCATAAGTCTCAAGTTGAGTTACGATGGCTAAATCATTTCTTTTCCTGAGATTTTACTACCTATTTTCATTTTCTTTTTAGCCAGCGTAGACAAATATCATGGAATATCCACCGAAGCTGGATTATGACCAAACGATTTCCAGAAAGCAAAAGATTTACCAGCCAGTGACCACCCAACACGTGTCGAGCATTTAAGGTTGGTAACGGCTGTCTGATAATTCCTGTTGGACATTACGTTTCACTACCACGCGCCCTCAACAAGCGTACCACTCAAACCTCCATCAAAATAAGAAAATCCCCACGCGTGCACCACACGCTCCACGCTCAACAGTACAACACACGCTTTTGTAACAGTGGTTAATAACATGAACCTTCCCACAAATTTCATAGTAAAAAGCAAAAACCAAAACAAAAAAAAAAAGATAAAAACACAACCAACCCTAAAGTTTTCATTTTTCTCATCATCTCCACCTCCACAAGCCCAAATCCTAAACTTTTTTTTTCTTACTGAGAATCCAAGAGCTAGAACAACAACAAATCCACACACACAAAACACACACAGATTTACAAACCCACCATTCTATAAATAGAATTGTCCTTTTAGGGTTTCAAGATTGTACCTTTTTTGGTTAAAAAAAATGGGTTCTTGGTTTTGAAGGGGTTAGAAAAAGACCCAAATCAGAAAAATCAAAACCCAGGAACTAAAAATACAAGTATATATATAAAGGGATCAATATGGGTAGGGGAAGAGTGGAGCTGAAGAGAATAGAGAACAAAATAAATAGGCAGGTTACATTTGCAAAGAGAAGAAATGGGCTTCTCAAAAAAGCTTATGAGCTTTCTGTGCTTTGTGATGCTGAGGTTGCTCTTATTATCTTCTCTAACCGTGGCAAGCTCTATGAGTTTTGCAGCACCTCCAAGTATATATACTTTATTCTCTCTGTTTTTTTTTTTTTTAATTTATTGGATGGTAAAGATTTGATTTTTTTATATGTTTGTTGGTTTTAGGGCAAGGGTTATTTGGGTTCTTGTGTTTTTGATCTGGGTTTGGAATCTTTGGTGAAAATATTAGGTTTCTTGATTTTGGTATTTTGAAGAAAGATCCTTCTTTTTTTTTGCTTTTATTTTATTTTTGGATGGTTTGATTTTGAGTTTTCTTGTTTTATTGACAGGAAACTGGCAGGTAACATTTGTGAGTACACAATGATTTATGCGAAATCAATGGATTATTTTTCAGTCTGGACACTTCATTTTTTTTTCTTTTAACTGGTCTTAAGCCTGATCTATATCTTCTTTATAGAAAAGAATAATTGTGAAATTAATGATATATAAGAATAAGATGCCTATTTATGAGTTTGATCTATCTTTCCCTTTTTTTTTAATAACAAAATTAAGGGTTTTTGGAAAAGATATATAATTGTTTGCCTTTTGTACAAAGCTGAAAATTATTTAGATTCTTAAATTAACTTCTTCTTTTGTTTTTTTTTTAAATATGGATGACATTACTGACATAAGGTTTGAGACTTTTTAAATTTCATCAGTTCTTCTAGACTAGTTTTTTTTTTTTTTTTTTAAATCAGTTTCTATTTTGGACTATTTGTGATTAAGTACTTATTTGTTTTTTTTAATAATTAAGTTCACGTTATATAATTATATTTTTTAGTTAAGTTCTGAATTTCAATAACTTTATTTGCCTTTGTGCCAGCATGCTCAAGACACTTGAAAGGTATCAAAAATGCAGCTATGGATCATTAGAAATCAATAATCCTGGCAAGGATATTGAGGTATGATAATAATTAATTAATTTCCATGTCACCCTTCGTACAAGTTATGGTTTGCTTAAAAAATCAAGAATGATTAAATATAATTTGAGCTCTTAATTGTAAATGTCAAATCCAATTATCATAATTTGTTCTAATCACTAAATCCATGTAAACTTTTGCTTGAATTGTATTAAAAATACATTTTGATCATTTCTTTTAAGTATAGCAATATGCTGAATTATGGCTAATTTTGTTCATGTAATTTTATTGTAGCAAAGCAGCTACAGGAGTACCTAAAACTGAAATCCAAGTATGAGTCTTTACAACGATACCAAAGGTATTCAATTTCCATCCCCATTATTCATACATTATAACTAGGGTTGCCAATTCGGATCATCGAGTTGGGTTCTATTTGGTTTTTAATTGATTTCGAGTTATCTTAAAATACATCCAAAATTAATTAAAATATTTACGTTTTAGACAAATTGGTAACATCGTGTATGTCGTGTTCGTGTTTGGGTTTCTCTCGGTAATTTTAGGTCCGATTATCGTGTCGTGTCAAAGTTGACACCCCTGATTATAACCCTCTTATGAACTGTATTTATGCAAAAATTAAAATTGGATTTTTTTCTTACAAAAAATTATTTTGAATTGGTTTCTTGAACTCTAATAGTACTTATAACTGGTGCAGGCAACTTCTTGGGGATGAATTGGGACCTCTAAACATCAATGACCTTGAGCACATTGAACATCAATTGGAGACATCATTGAAGCACATTCGGTCTACAAGGGTAAGCTAAAATACAGCTATTCCATTGTCGTCATAACATTGTAAATTATTTAGCATATATAATCTTTAGGCAAAATAATTTTTCAGTCCTCTAAGTGGACCATTTTGGAGATTTAGTCCCCACTTGTTTCAATTTTGACATTTAGTCATTTAAGTGATCAGTGTTTTTCAACTTTATAGTCCTTCGACTGCTTTCTGGCGGAAAAAAGTCACCTGCTGGTTACTTTCGTTCCAGCAATTACAATATATAATAAGGATCCTTATAAGGTTATGTAAATAGGTGTTCGATATTTGTCCGGTTAGTATACTAATTTCAAACAAACTAAGAAAGTGGACTAAATGTCCTTTTTGTTGTCGATTAGTGAACTAATTTCAAATAAATCTAAGAAAGTGGACTAAATGTCCTATAAATATTCAGTTAGTGGACTAAATTCAAATAAATATAAAAAGTGGAGTAAATATTGAAGTTATCCGCTTAGTGGACTAAAAAAATATTTTTGCCTAATGAAAAATGAGACAATGCAGGCCTTATATGTGAGACATAATTAAATATTTCTAGGTTTTTTCTTATTCTAGGTTGTTTTAATTCTCTTTCACTTTTTCTAATCTCCAAACACTATTAATTGAACTATAAAATGTGTGGATTTTCTGATGTTTCCTATATCTGGAACCATAAAATTGATTTTATGCAATTTTGTGAGGTACTTGCATTTTTTGACCTAATTAAATAATTTTTAAATTAGTCTCTACATATCTTTTAGTATTGTTCTCTTCCACTATTTCCTGACTGATTTTATGACTTGTTCTAACTTTGTACGCAGACACAGGTTATGCTTGATCAGCTTTCTGATCTTCAAGGAAAGGTATCTGCATTAATTCAACAATCATATACTCCATCCGTCCCAAATAAATAGTCCAATTTCTATATTTAATAGTATTTTTTAATTTTACTATTATAACCTTTTTAATATGCATTTTATAATTTACGCTATTCGTTAAATAAGGGTAAATCAAGTAAATATTTAGCATATTTGCGAGTTTCCAATACTTCTCTTAATACGTGTCAAAAGTCAAACTGGACTATAAAATTGGGACGGATAGAGTATGTATTAAACTCTTAAATTTCATTTCATCTATGCATAACATGATTATTTCCAAATGAAGGAGAAGTTGATGCTTGATGCTAATAAGGCTTTAGAGAGAAAGGTTTGTAAAGCAAATATACAATATTTGTCACATTTATTCATTAATTATTAATTTTATTATTTATTATTATTATTTTTTTTTTTTTTTTTGTGCCAGCTGGAAGAAATATATGCTGCTAATCACCTTCAGCAATCCTGGGTAGGAGGGGGAACAAAGCAATACCTATAACCATCATCAACATGCTCAGTCTCAGGGCTTTTTTCAGCCTCTTGATTGCAACTCTACTCTCCAAATTGGGTAAAGTAAAAGTGATATTCTTTTTGTTCTCAAATGGTGTTTGACGGAGTTTATAAGTTTTTTAAAATATTATAAGTTGTTTGAGAGTTTATACGTGCGCTCTTAAAATTTGTTTGGCGAAATTTTCTTGAAAGAACTTATAAGATCCTAACTAAAAGAAGTCATTTAGAAGTTTATAAGTTGTTTTTTGGAAAAATAAGAAGAAGAGATTCCACCCGTTTTTTAAAAAAATATTTTTTTCCAGCCATCTACTTTAATTTTGCTATTTTAATTACAAATTTGTCATTACTAACATCGTAAAAGCTCCACCATCTTATTTTATTCGGATACTTCAACAATTTATTTTTAAATATAATATCTTATAAGTTCTAAAAATATTTTATAAGATCTTTTAAATAAGCAACCAAATACCCTCTTATTGTAAGTCAATTTCTCATACTTTTAGTGGGTTAGGGCATCCAAAACAGTGTTTTTTTTATGAGATTTTTGGAGGAAAAAACCTGACCAAAAACCTCTAATCATTGTGAATGGTAGATTTGAAAACAAAAGAAAAATTTTGTTTGGGATTTATTAAATAGAGATGAATTGAGTGTGTGCCTATACAAAGAACAAAGTTTATCGGATGTTTTTTGATTGTGGAGAAAAAAATAGGTTTATTTTTGACGTGGTAATGTGGAATCTACTAAAAGAGATGTTTGAACTCCAAATCTTTTAGATGCCCTTACAAATCCTATTAATATGTACAATATATAGCATGTTTGACTTTGAAAAATCAAATAGTCAAGCATTTTACTCCTATAATTAATACTTTCCAAGCATTTATCACACATGCACTAAAATACGAGAGTGGTTGTCATGTGATCACTATTCAAAAGTAAAAAAACATTTCTATCTCATAAATCATCATGGTGCATGTTTGAGTATAGTTGAAAATTCCTCTAATATTTTTTTATTGGGATAATTACAAAAGACCCCTTGAGGTTTTGGCTAATTAAAAAAAACATAGAGATGTTTCAAAATTATAAAATGCGCCCTCAGATTTGATTATGTCCTAAATTGAAGGAGTTAACTATAATATTTTTAGAAATATCATGGATTTTTTGAAATGTTTTTTTTAGTAAAGGAGAAAAATGTAAGACGGAATAAAACATCATTGTCTTTTTTTTATAATTTTCAAAAAAATTCTTGGTTTTTTTGTAATTATCCCGAACCTCAGGGGTTTCTTTGTAATTTCCCCAAATTCTTGAAATTCTTTATTTTTTTTGGGTCTTGAAACAGGTATGGTGACCCTGTGAGCTCTAGCCAGATGACAGCAGCAACTGATGTCCAAAATGTCAACGGTTTAGTCCCTGGTTGGATGCTCTAATTATCATAGTAAGACTAAAAAAAAAAATCCAGCCCAATTAAATAATTAAGTATATATAGTTTATTATATGTATGAAGGGTTCTGCTTTCCAGATACAATCTTAATTAATAATGGATTGCAGCAGTGTAATTTGGTTTTAAGAGTCTTGAAAAACATGAACATTATTGTGGATTTATTTATCATTTACTAAATATTTGAACTTTAGAGTCAAGTGTATGCATAAAACTAGCTAAATTAAGCACATTGTGTAATATTTGGATTGTGCTAGTCTTCTTAATTAAGTTTGGTGTGTACAATTTTATATATTCTTGTGCTGTTTTTTTTCCATGTATATTTTGGAATATGGATGGATAATGTGGATTCGACAGGTGGGGCGTTGAGGTTTTTAATAGAGTGTCAAAATTAGTTTGGCCGGTAATAGGGCCAAGCTAGACTATGATATTGTAAACTAGAAAAGAGTCGGGCCGCCTATTTGGTCTCATGCGACTTCTCATGTGTATTTTCACAACCCGATCCGGGTTTGGGCCTCCAAAATGGCGACTCGATGGAATTTCGAACCGACTCAATCCGATTTCCTGTTTAGCTTAGCGGAGAGTATTAGCCCGGCCGCCCCATTTGACAGTTCTGGTTTTTAAGGATCCAAACCTAGTGATCATTTTTGGAAAAATACTATTGCTTGTTTTTAAAAAAAAAACTTTATTAATAAATTATTATTGAAATATATATATAATAAATTGATTAAAAAATAATAGATAGGTCGGGTCTCAATCGAGTCTGAAAACAATGATTGTAAATGATTATTAGCAATATGAAAAATATATCTTTTCGCGTTTTGATTTATTGGAAGTAGTAATAAAGTTATATATATTTTCGTTTCATGCTTTCATATTTCGATATTTTTATGGGAAAGAATGTCATATTTTTTGAAACCATATAATATTTAGGAAAATAATGTAATTTTTTGAATCGTCGTAAGTAAAAAATGTAGAAATCAAATAACATGTGACGCACGAATTGCATCGTATAAAAAATATTTTCAGTGATTGTTATATCCGAAATTTCATAAAACAAAAGATAAGTAAATATGAATAACAGTAGAAAATTGCATTTTAAGTACACGTACACTTCATTGAAGAACATGTTTTTAAATAAAATAAAAACTTAAATCATCAACTTATTTTTAAATTGAACCATAAAATATTAACATCTTATATGGACCTAACTATGAAGCACTGATACGGAACGGGACAAGGATACGATATTACATCCGTGTATTTTGAAATTTTAATGATACAGATACAGTATATATACACATATAAAATTATATATTTTATATTATTGAAAATACATACGTACTAAGTATAATTAAAAATACAAATTTCAAGTATAAAAAACCTAAATTTAATAAATACTCAAATCTGAAATGTGATAACTCACAGACACAAAAAAATGCTGAGAAAAATGAGCGATATAATAAATTCTATCTATTTACATGTATAGATATATCCTTGGAGTATCGTGTCGAATTAGATACGGTATAGGCTGACATTCCAAAGAAGTGTCGATCTTTAGAGACCTAACAATAACCATATCCATAAATTTTTGTAGTGTTGCTATTAGAATAGGAGTACATATATGGGCCTAAAAAGACTGATCCAAACAATTTAAATTCTATCATATTGTAACAAGACAAATTGACTAAACGGCCCATTATCTGGCAGCCCATAAACAAATGGCAACAACTGAAATTAAATTGACGTCTCTCAAGTTGCTCAAACTCTCCTTCTCTACATGTTTGGAACCATCTTTTCCAGTTTCTAATTTTTACTTTTTTTACAGTAAAAAAAAAATCAAATCTATGTTCATTTTTAACATATATGAATCTATATCGATATTTAGGGTTTTTTAACTCGAAATAGTTCAGATGCAATTAGTATTTGCGTGTTATGGCTCTATTTTGATATCCAATATTTTCGGAGGCTAAAAATCTTCACAAGTGATGGGGAATGCACATATGGTTATTAATTTTGAAAAAGGATGGAGTTATTTTCTATCATATTGATATCCGACTCTATTTGATTGCAATGATCTTTTTTTAAGGCGAAAAATTCTAGGTTGAGTTTATTTTCAATCGAAAAAGTTCGTAAAATATTAATATATTGAGTTACAAATATTGAATTAAATTAACGTACACAAAAAAAGGACAATGGAATAAAAATAACAAAGCATAAAACAAATAAAGAATAAAATGAGACCAATTGATTTAAATAAAAAATGTATTTGGATACATCATCTAAAGTCTACACCATTAACAGACTAAACATTGTTATGGCCTAATCAATAGTGTTTTGGGCCATTTACAATGTTATATTTGGGCCACTTACAAGTTACATCTGGCCCAAAACAATGAGACAAAAATTCTGAATTCTTCTTACCTTGTTTTGTCTTTCTATCTTCTGTTTTTACTTTTTATTATCACCTGTGTGATTTTTTTTTTTCACTCGTCGGTTCTCGTGTCATTCAAAGAAATGGACATCAATGGGTAACGATTTGGTTCGATCCGAACGAAGATATTCAAGATCTATTCTTTCACGTTAAGATCTGGTTCGATCTACCGAGGTTTTGTGATTTTTCTTTTTTTACTTTTAAAACGATTATTTCTGTTTATACTAAGAATAATAAAAAAAAACTGCTTTTTTCATTTTTTTTCCGATTATCATAGTCGGGAATCGGGATACAATTTCTTCTCAATACCTGTTTTTCTTTTTTAATTATTTTTGTCTAGACTTCAGTTTGTAATTTTTTTTCCTGATAAAGGCTACTGTATTGTGGATTTTTAAATAAGGAAAAGCTTTTTTTGTTGCCCACCATATTTTTTATATTTTATTTTCTAACTACGGATTTATATTCCAGTTAATTTTTTTTATATTCCGTATAAAATTACGATTTTCTTAAAATAAGATATATATTAGTTACAAATCCAATTCCAAACAGGGCCTTATAGAAGAAATCCAGACGGCAAAATATAAAGCCCAAATAAAGCCCGGCCCAGATCTCATAACATCATTGCTGCACCTAAATCTCATTACTCTTTCCCTCCATTCCTCAAATTCAGAACGTCAGTGAAAAATTTTCCAGCACTGGAAAATGGCAGCCGCATCTGAGCCCCACGCGTCCGCATTTTCGGCCGCAGAGGTCCATTCTTTGCCTATTTCCCAATTTCACTTGTATGTTTTTTTTGAAACCGTTTGGATGCATCGATTTTCTCGTTTTTTTTAAAAAAAATTCTATGCGCAGCTGGAGTTTCTCGCGGAAGATGAAATGGTAGAGATTGTACCGAATTTGAGAATGGATCCGCTTAATTTCATCTCGGTATTATTCTTTCTGTAAATTGTTTGTATCTACCAATTTACTTTTTATTTGTTTCAGTTCCAGCAAATGGATTGATCTTTTCTTTTTGGTTTTGTGGTTAATTTTGCTGAATGGACAGGGAGATTTTGGTCCTTTTAGACCGCAAATAGCAACTCAAGTGCCACTTTGGTTGGCCGTGGCCTTGAAGAAGAGAGGCAAGTGCACAATTCGAGCTCCAGAATGGATGTCTGTCGGTGAGTTTGGCAGAAAACGCAGTTTATTTACCGTTTGTAATTCTACTTTTAAATATGTGAGAAAGCATCATTTCAATATTTCGAATTTGCTTGTTTTTTTTTGTTTCTGTATAAAGTTTATTGTACAGTTTTCTTCTCAGGAGTTAAATGGATATTTGCCGTTGTTTGTGCATTCTTTAGTTTTTGTTCATGGCACACTACATCGAGAGCTTTTTAACATAGTTTTCTCATGTGGCTCGCATTTTTTCACAATTTTAATTTTTAAGTGAAAAATAGGCAAAGTAAAGCCAATAGCCAATATTCAAGCATTATCATCCATAACTTTTAACCCAAGTATATCTTTTTGCTGTCAACGAGCTCGGAGCTGTAAAAAAATGGAGATTACCTAACACACACTCTTTAAACATCACTCCAGTTCGATCAACAACACATACTGCTTTCTATAATAACTGAATTTTGGAAAGATCAAGGAAATAGAATGTTTATTGATAGCAACCGAGCTGGACCCTAGTCGGTAAGAGTATTTATTACAGAGCTTTTTATGATATGTCAGAATTGTTTTTTTATTGATATCATACTAAGTTTGGTTATCAGCTTTATGTTTTTCTTGGGGAACATGTTACATGTATTACTTATTGTGTAAAAAATGGAGCAAAAGTCTCTATCCGTTATATTATTTAGTGGAAAAATGGTGCAAAAGGCTCTATCCGTTATATTATTTAGAGGAGATTGTAAGCTGATTTCATTTAATCCTTTGGACAATCTTGACATCTTATTTTTCCTTGATGGCTGTTTGTTCGTTCTTATTTTGATGATTACCATTTTTATTATGGTAAAACCATTTCCATTTTGGTGGGTTGATGAAGTAGAAGGCTGTCTTATTTGGTTTCCAGTTTTCTAAATATCTGGCAAAGTCGTGGGTGCAGATTTCTTATTGTTGTTTTGCTTTTCCATAGATAAATTAGCACAAGTGTTGGAATCAGAGCGAGATTCTGAGAAGTTTCAGCCTTTGCCATTTCATTATGTAGAAATATCAAGGCTTCTTTTTGATCAGTAAGTATTTTAATATTTTATAGATTTTTTCTTTTATATCTTGGCACTGGTTTTGAAACATGTTTGTCTTTGATGTAGTGCTCGGGAAGACATTCCTGATATCTACATGGTTAGTGGGCCGACTTCATGTCCATATTCCGTTTTTTTCCAATAATGTTTTCTGGAAACATGATTTCAATTTACTTATAGGTACGGTCCCTCATTGAGGACATAAAGGATGTGAGGTTTCATAAAATTGGGACTGGCCTGGAGATTATCTCGAAAGAACGTACTTATGCATTGAGGGTATGGTACATCTCTAAATTGTAAATCTACTGCTGCACATTAGTGTCTGGCCATGTAGCTATATTTTGGTTCTGTTTCCTTGAGAAAAAGGGAAAAAGAAAATATCTATCGTAATCGTTTCAAGATTGTGTTGCACTCTATGTGTGGAGGAAATTGTTGTCCTTCCAAAGTTAATTTTGAGCTTGCTATTCATAAATCGTTTGTAGTATTTTTTTATCTGGTTTTAGAATTTTGTTTGGATAGTGTATTCAGACGAAAGAAGTTGTGTGTTTGCCCAACTCATATGAATATCTGGTGACAATCTTATTGATTGAATTTTCAATATGCTTCTGAATGAAAAGTTAAGATGATTTTATTGAATATATTAGGATAGATTGTCCAAGGCTTAGGGCATCCACTCAGGAGATTATGGTTTGTCCTCTGACCATTATCCTTGAAATTTTGCAGCTTAAAAATTTATCTGCTATGGAAGCAAATATAGTGCGCCCGTTTATTACAAGAGCTCTTGAGACGTTTTATAAGCTTAGTAGTTCTGAGATGATACAAGATTCAGACCACATGCCTAATAGACAGGCTCAAGCAACCAATCGTGGGCCGAGGGTAAGTTTATCTTTTATTTTGCCTTCGGCGCCCAGCGCCTCAGATTGTGAATTTATTGTCCTGACCAAATTGTTCGACTTAAACTTTCTTTTTTGCTCGTTTGTCCCCTATATTTCTGGCTAAAATGTACTTTTCTCATTTAAAAGATAAGGTTTAGGAGAACTACGAACATGTTTCTCAAGTTTTAGCCTAATATATATAATTCAGTTATCATTCAAAATTACAAATATATCACCTTAACGTTCTTTTTTCTATTCTACAAACTGCACTTATTTAGAGGTCATTTGTAAAACAAACACAAACATCAAGAGGATTTTTGTGAAAGATAATTGGATTTTCATTTTCTTTTTATCTTTTTGGTAATTAGGCTAGACTTAGGGAAAAGTTATATTAGGGACTTTCACAGATGATTGAATATATTGTGATATTCATTTACATCTAATATTTGATGGATTATCACTTGAATTATGTAGTTGTTATAATGAGATGACATAATTATTTTCTTGCTCCTCTAATTCTTGTTCTTAAAGACTAGCTTCCTGAGTATCTTCTCCTCTTGATTTTCAGCGGCAACTGAAAGATAGATGAGCCAATCTGGAGATGTTGTACAAATGTCTCTGCAAATGTATCAAAACTACAAATGGTATTGTAATTTATTATCCAGTGTAAGTATATTTTCATCTCAATGAATGTGGCCAAATTGAAGAGAACTGCCCTTAAATGGTACTTTTTAGGCTTCTAATCAATTTTTTGAAGAGTTCATTAAAGTAATGCTATTATTCCGTGCAGTTTTCTTCAGTTGCTTCACAATTTTCTACTTAATCAGTGGTTGATGAGAGTGACTTGGTCATGACCTAATTGACAGTTTAATCATATGGATTTGTGCCATTTTCTTATCTCATTCGAGTATCTCCAGCCCGACTCCAAATCCCTACTAAAACACCAAATATGGTATAAATCCTTCTCTAATCCGACACCAAATTTGATATAAATAAATAATAGTGGTACACAGAATTTGGTGTAAAACCAAATTTCCCACTCCAAATTTTAATTTCATTTGTATCATGTATTGAATATTTAATTAATTTATGTATTTTTTTCTGTATTACACCAAATTAACCGCTGCAATGAATTATAACAGTTTAGTGAAATAAATCTTGTGGTAATTCTTTCCTCAAAAAAAATTATATATATATATATATATATATATTTTGTATATTCCTTGATTTGTCAAAACGAAAATCAATCATCATTCAATATACTATGCTAACTAATGCAGTTTGTTCCTCTAATGAGACATAATCATGAATGGAACAAAATTATGTCAATGTCAGGGATGGACCAAGAGGGTGTTGGAGGGGCTATTGCCCCCTTAAATTTTTATGTTATATTATATATTATCTATATATTATATTTAGAGCATTTCCAAGACACTTTTTAAATTTAAAGAGTTTCTCTTGCAAAACAAATAGTGAAATTTTTGACATTTTCCAAGACTCTTTATAGTAGACTCTTTATTTTATTTTTCCCAACATTAATTTAATACACATGAAATATTGAAAGTAATTTATGAAATTTTTCAAATTTTGTGTTGATTTTAGAAAGTGAGTTGTTTTGGCTCTTCAAATTGGAGAGTGAAAACTCATTTTCTAAATTTAAATGTTAAAATAAAGAGTTTGTTAGAGATGTTTTTTTTGTAGAATGGCTCTTCTAAATAAAGAAGATTCTTCATTTGAAGAGTCTTTTGGGGATACTCTTATATATAAGAGTTAGGGTTGTCTTGGGACTTGACTGATTAATGAAATCGAACCGATATCCGGACCGAAAGATCTCGAACCGAAAATATCCATTTGACTTTTTACTCTCCCGAACCGCATGCAATACCAAAAATATTTATGGTACGGTTCTGGAGATTTTTCAAATACCGGTACCGAGAACCGTATCGAACCACTCCGAACCGAGAACCCGAAGCTAGAACCGATTTAAAATATTTTATATAAATACATATACATTATTTCTATATAGTATTTGTTTTTATATTGAATTAACTACAAACTATTTGAAATTAAATTAAATATAAAACATATTTCTGGAAGAAAAAAAACTATAATAATGCAACTATTATGAATTTTAAAAAACTTTGATATTAATAATAGAGTAAATTGTTTGAAATTGAATTTAATTAAATGATTAGTAAATTGCACTTAAAAGAAAAACAAGTAATAGTACCATATTATAACAATATAAAAAAGATCATATTTTGATTTTTTTTTACCACATCACATAAATTATAAATATAATTTTATTGATTATGTTAAGTATGAGCCATTGAGATTGTAAACTTATACAAGTTTTTATTTCATGTTAAGTTATAAAAATTATTAGTTAATTATATTTGTTTTATGTCAATAGAATGATAATTGCCCAAATAATAAACTATTATTGAATTATAGAGGTTATTAATTTAGAATTTTGGATTGTGTTATCTATTATAATTTTAGTTTTTATTTTGAGACTACGCTAAAAAGAGAAGAACTCTAGAAGTATACTCGTTTGGTGATTTTTATATTAATTTATTTTTCCAAATTTGTATGTATTATTTATGGCTAATCTCCGAATCTCCGTCCCGAACCGTCACGAAAGTTCGACGGTTCGGAACGGAGATTTTTTTCTATGGTTCGGTTTTGGAGATTTATTTTCAGGATCTCCGAACTTGGGACGGTTTTGGAGATTTCTAAATCTCCGAACCGTCCCGTCTGCGTCACCCCTAATAAGAGTTAGTTGTCTCTTTAAATATTTCTTATTATCCTCCTATCTCTCAAATATTTTCATTTTTGTACCACATGCTACATTTTGCGTCCTTCTCTAGTCAACATGACAACATGTTTTACCAAAGTTGAATATTTTCAGTGATTCATGGAAAGTGTTTTTATTGAAAAATGTCAGTCTAGTTCACAAACTTAATATGTTATCGATCAAAAGATGATATTGTGTTAATTTATGTTTGTTTGTTTTTTTTTTTCGATTTTGTTAATCTATGGGTTCTCCCATTCTCACGAATTAATAAGGGTACCCAGTTGGTGGAGTAGGTGGTGGCGCGGGGTGAAGGTCATGAGTTTGATTCCCCTACCAACACTTTCTTGGTTTAGTCTGTCGGTCAGCTACTGCGGTGTGGTTTACTCTGGTTGGCGTAGTTTGCGGTTAAGACGCGTCCACCGGTGTCTTGTTTCAGCGAATAGAAGCGAGCTGCATGTCCCCCATCATCAAAAAAATAAATAATAATGTCCTTTAATTTAATCTTCCCAATAAATCTCTCCATGGTCCCCAACTTAAAGCCTAGTAATTAATGTCTTTTTTGGTAATCAAAATAGAAAATATATCCACCAAAAACACTTGTTTCTAGTATCGTTGGACCACTCGGTGAATAAAGAGAAATTAGGTTGAACAGCTCAGATTGTACGAAATTAAGATACTATAATTCATTCGCATTCATCTAAGACAAAAATAATTAATTGTTTTTCCTATTTTTTTATTTTGCCCTTTTTCTCGTACAAATGAAATGGACCACTAATCCAATGCTGTGAAAACAATTTGATGAGTTGAAATACCTCTAGTGTGTGTGGGTCTTCACTCTAATGTGCATTATCATTAATTGTACATCTGTTGTTATTAATATCTCCAAGGAATTTGAAAGTATATAAATTTTTATATTTTAAATATGTATGTCCTTGAAAATAATAAGTGAGACAAAAAAATAATGGTGAACATTATTGTTACAAAATAAACTTTTTTTTAAAAAAAAAACCTCAACTTAAACACAATATTTTTTGAGACGCTGAAATTTTGTATATATTATCCATAAATAATAAATGGGATAATTACAAAAAGTACCCACGATGTTTGACCTAATTACAAAAAAAAAAGCTCAACTAACTTTAAAACTTACAAAAAATCTGAGATTTGAAATATATTTCAAAATTCCCCTTCATATTTGTAAAATCATTGCAGATTACCCCTTAGTTTTAACACTAAATCAAACATCAGGGGTACTTTTTGTAAGTTTTAAAGTTAGCTGGGTTTTTTTATAATTAGGTCCAACCTCTGGGGTATTTTTTGTAATTATCCCATAATAAAATTACAAAACCACCTGCTTTTTTCTTTAATGTAGCGACTTACTTTTGAATTTTATTCATATGCTAATAAAAGTATAGTATACTATTTTATTGTTTATTTTCAAGTCACACACACACACACACACATATATATATATATATATTTACTAGAAAATATAGTTTCTATTGATAATCAAGACATAAATGTACTATTTCATAAAATAATTTAATATTTTGTCGTAAAATATTCACTAATTGAATTTTAAAGACGAATTTTGTTATGATCACTGGATTTTGTAATTTTTCTTTTTTAAAATTATCTGATAATACTCGAATCACGAAATTTAATAGCTGCCAAATTATTCCTAAATTCAAGATTTATTACTATAAATAAACACATCATTGTTTCATTTGGAATGATATCTTCATATAACGAAAACAATACTTTTAAAAAACAATGTACAGTATATTTATTTGGTTTTCTTCACATTAACACAATTGATGAAAAACACGAACGATGTAATTGTATCCTTTTTAAAGATATCATTTTTTTAACACAATAGTTACTTTTTGGTTTTCTTCACATTAACACCTGTAAAAAACACATTAACACGAACGATATCATTTTTTTAACACAATAGTTACTTTTAAAAAACGATGTAATTGTGTTTTTTAAAGATATCATTCGAGGGCCATAACTTTTCTGAAGATGTCGTGTTTTTTAAAATTCAGAAAGATGTATATAAGGTTGTTTACCACCATTTTCCAATTGAGCTGGTCGATTTTTAGTCCTCTATTGTTAGGGCTATCTTTCATTTATTTTGACCTGTGTGTGGGTCTTCTTTTTCTTTTTGGTACTGTAATTTGTAATAATCCATCATTAGTGGAATTCCCCCTGAATACCCCGCTTCATGACCTCCCTTTCTTGTACTTTAGATGGTGGGTGTTTGGCTTTCTCTGCTTGATCTTTGCTTGCTCCTCCTTTTGCTTTCTTATCCAGTCGATTACTTTTTACAGTGGATGGCTTTTTGTGGACCAGTTTTTTTCCCATATGATGAAAATTTTCTTTCGTGTGGGCTGATTTTCCAAATATCAATGTTTTAATGGTGTTCTTAAAGGTTTTAAAATTGATTGCTCTTTGCAAATGTATTTTTTTAGCCTTTTCGGAACCCACTGACTGAAAAAAGGTTTTACCCTCATTGGATGGTTTCTTTTCTAAGTGGTTGTGTGGCCTTTTGGCTGCCCCATGCTGGTCTGTTTGTTTTTGAAACTCAGCTGGTGTAGAGAAGTTCCATGGCTGATTGGTTCCTTGTGGTTCCACTACTGCCTGGTCCTCCCTTATGCCCGCTGCTGTCCTTTTCTTTGAGCTTCCAAGATTTTGTCTGAAGCAACCTGGGGTTTACCCTTTTTATGATATCTTTTTTTGAAAATTCTGATGGGACTCAAATTTCCTTTGCCACATAGGCTATCCACTTGGGCAGCGAATTTAGAGATACTGTATTATAGGGTATGCCCTATCTCCACTTTGTAAATTTTCTTGTAAATCTCTCGCCACCCTTTTTCGAAATACAAGTGGGACCGTTAGGTCGTGACTGTCTACTCCCACTTGTTAGCTCGATTAATTGGTTGGAGATTGTTTCCCATGTCTTTTTAGTAATCCTCTTTTGAGGTTTTTGTTCTTTCTCAATGATCGATCAATCGATCGGGATCGTTTGTCCTGTCTTTGCTCTACAAATGTTAATGGGCTGTTCATTCAACATTTCACCTTAACTGGGGTATGCCCCTTTTAATTTTGTACATTTTTCACCTTATTAATGAATTTTTCACATTTTCATCAAAAAAAAAAGAAATTGGTAATTAACTCGTCCCAACCACGCGTGTCGAGCTGTGGAAGATTAATAGGTCAAATTGATCACTTATATTTTGTGAAAATGAAAAATAGTTGTGTTTTTCAAAATATGTTTTTTAGTTATTTTGACTAAAAACTGATGGCTATACTTTACCGTATATTTTTCGGTGAGGTATTTTGACATTTTTCAAAAAATTAATGTGGTACATAATTCGGTATATACTGGTCCCCAGAAATGATAGAAAGGGCAAAATGGACATTTGAACTCAAAAATAGCTAACAAAAAAATATTTTTGCTATGGAGAAAATATTCAAATACACTTGTCGTTTCATACTACATCACTTTTTTTAAGATTGGTTCTTTTAAATGAATTAATAAACAAAAACTCTTGTCTGTAACACAAATGAACGATAGGGGAGAATTTTAGGGTTTTTTCGACAATAATCCTTCAATGAAGAAATTTGCACTAAGGTATAAAATATTCGAATAGGAATGCAAATTAGTTGCCAAACAGATAGATGTGTTGGATTTTAAACTTGATTTGAGTCCAATTAATATTGGTTTGGAAGAATAGTTTTGAGATAAAAGAATAAATAAGAGCCAAACCCAATGACCCAAGTTCTAGAATATATCTAGAAATGTCTTATGAAAATATCTTAGATATTATTTGAAGGAAAGCTTGTAAAATATTCTAAGAAAGTATATATTTTGGAGGATGATTCTAGTAGATGAATTATAACCATTAGATCAAATAAATCTTAGTCATTGGTTAGGAAGTTGTCTAGTAAATAGGGGTGTCTTGATAATTTTGTAACAAGCCAAAATTTGAGAAGAATCAATACAAAGAAATATTTCTCCACCAAAACTCTCTTTACATTTCTTAGCATAAATAACCTCATCCTCCTACAAAAGAAAAATAATCCCTCCTCCAACTTCCATTTTCTAAATAACCCATTTTCTTCTAAACTTGAGATAACACTCCTCCAACAAAGTGGTATCGTAGACACAAGATCACTTGTGGTTTACATTAAAATATGGCAAGCGGTGTGACTTCCTTTCAAGTCCCTATGCTCAACACAAGCAACTATGATAATTGGAGTATCAAGATGAAGGCCTTTTTGGTGCACATGATGTTTGAGATATTGTAGAAAAAGGATATGTCGAGTCACAAGACGAGACTACACTATCCCAAACTCAAAATGATAATTTAAAAGAGTCAAGAAAGAGAGACAAGAAAGCTATCTATCTCATCTACCAAGCTTTGGATGATGATGGTTTCAAAAGATCTCAAGTGCAACTACCGCCAAGAATGCATGGGAGAAGCTTCAAACGTCTCATAAAGGAGCCGAGCAAGTAAAGAAGGTCGTCTCCAAGCATTAAGAGGTGAATTTGAACTTTACATATGAAAGAGTCCGAATCTATTTTCGACTATTTTTCAAGAGTTTTGGTTTTCGATCAAATGAAAAGAAATGGTGAAAATTTAAGTGATGTGAGAATTATGGAAAAGATACTTTCTGTTCTTAAGTCCTAAATTTGAGCATATTGTCGTAATAATTGAGTAAACAAAAAATTTGGAGGAGATGGCTATTGGTCAATTATTGGGGTCATTCTGGCATATGGAGAAAAACATAAAAGAAGCAAGATATTGTAGAACAACTTTTTAAAATGCAAGTTAAGGATAAAGAAGAAAGCATGGGCAATGTACGAGGTCAACATGGAAGAGGTCGTGTCCAAGGGCGAGGCCGTGGTCATGGATGTGCACGAGGAGGTTTCAATAACAATGAAGATAGAAGAGAATACTCAACCGTGGACGTGGGAGGAGCAATCCAAGAACGAGGTACGGAAAATCACAAACAAAGTGTTATAATTGTAAAAAAATTTGGACATTATGCTTCCGAGTGTAGAGCTCCCAAAACCAAAGTTGAAGAAAAGGCCCACCATGTGGAAAATAAAAATGAAAAAGATGTCAATTTGTTACTAGCATACAAGGGTGGTTATGGAAGACAAGAAAACACTTGGTATCTCGATACTTGTCATAACCCGGAACTTTTCATATTTATTTACATGATTTATATCATTCATAAACATAAATACATGCATCTTAATATTTCATATTGACATTAGAACACATGAATAATATTGATATGTCAATTTTTAGTTTAATTGTGTTAGGTTACTATTTGTGCACTATTTAAAGAAATCGGGTAATAAATATTTTAAGCTTTATTTTATTTCATCAATTGAGTTATTTGAGTGTATAAGGTACAAATATATGTTGAGTATACATTTTTAAATACATGTATATGTAATTAATTATTAATCATAAGTTAAGGGGTCAACATGCATTTTAAAGACACTTTAGGGGCTAAAGTGCAATTTTTGGAAAATTTGCATTGTTCCTCTCTTAGTAAGACCAAATGGAAGCTATGTTATCATTATTGGGGGTCTG
This sequence comes from Rehmannia glutinosa, assembly GCA_016081115.2. Taxonomy (NCBI): domain Eukaryota; kingdom Viridiplantae; phylum Streptophyta; class Magnoliopsida; order Lamiales; family Orobanchaceae; genus Rehmannia; species Rehmannia glutinosa. The sequence continues at coordinate 39,965 of JABTTQ020001679.1, read as the reverse complement.
GAAGTTTCAAAAGAAAGGAGGAAAAAGAAAAGAAAACAAATCAAAGAAACAAGGAGAAAGGAAGAAAAACTTACCGTAAGATCATTTTTCATCAAAAATCCAAGGTTCTTTCCAACTTTTCTCTTGATTTTTGTTTAGAAATGTTAAATTTATGTTCATAAAAGTGTTTATATATGAGTTTAGTTTATATTTTTGAGATTTGAGAAGTCAAAAATCAGATTTAGGGTTTGTAAAACAAGAAAGAACAAGATAAACACAAAGTTGCTATAGTATAAAAATCTGTTTTATTATGTTGTAGAGAAAGTTGCATTTGAAGGTCTAAAATCATGATTTTTAATTATTTGAAAGCATGGTTATATTTTTATACATGTTAGTTAATTGTGGTAAAAATTTGGGAGTGATTGAATACATTAAGAGGTGTGAAATTTACATGAACTTTAAGGTGACAACATGATCCCCTGTTTACGTCGGTGATGGTTTTCTTACGTATTTCTTCATTTAGACCGATTTGCTTTCCGAATTTGGAGTTTTGTATAACATTAAAGTTGTAGAAAATTGAATTATCTTTTCAGTCCAACTTGAATCATATTAATATCAGTTTTCTACAGAATGTTATGTTGAAAATACGGAAGGCTGCCAGAGTGAAATTTTCAGACATTTTAGTTGAATATTTTCTAAGTTTTGTCATTAGTTAAAATGCATACATGACATACATACATGACTTAATTAGTACTTAGTATATGACATTAAATTTGGTTATGCATTTTTAATATATTTATAGGTCAAAATCTCGATAAAGAAGCGAATAAGGTTGATTAAATGAATAGGGATAAGGACTTCACCTTGTGAGTATAATCTTGTAATTTGTTATTTGACTCTTATGTAATTGTATGATTGATGTTTTTGAATGAATTCCATATGTGTCGATTTTTGTGAATATGAATCTAATGTATTCTAAATGTGAATTATATGGTTGTTTTGGTGATCTTATGATGATGTCGATATGAATGTGATAAATGTGAAATATATTGATGATATTGATATGGAATCAAGATATATGAAATGTATTGATGATACTGATATGGATATGAATTATGTGATATGAAATATGCATTCATCAAAGTTAAAAGGATTCTGTTATTGCCACCAATATCCTTGAATCATGTGTTACAGATTTTTCAGAATTTTCTGAATACAGAGTACCGTACGGCCACCCCGAGTTCTTGGAACTCAAGTATATGTGTTATGAATTACAGAGTGCCATGGCCATATTCGTGATCATGATTTATTCTTGGATATGGATGGTCCATAACAGTAAAAGAATATGACTAAGCATATGCATTTGTGTATTTATTAATGATATAAATCGAATGTGTAAGATGTATTGATGATGTACTTGTATTAATGTTGTGCTTGTATTGATGATGTACTTGTATTGATGTTGTGCTTGTGTTGATGATGTGCTTGTGTGATGTTAAATAACTTGTTACTCGATTATACTTATTGAGCTTGCAACTCACCAATTGCAATGTTGACTATTTTTAGATTATGTAGATGAAGTGACATGTGAAGCTTTTGTACAAGTGGAAGTATAGATCGATCCAAGGTCGGCCGATATTCATCCTTCTTCCTCCGCTCATCATTTGCATATTATTTTAGGATCTTGTTTATAAGAATGTGGTCTATAATGGTTTGTAATATAACTTATGTATGTGTGTATGAGTGTTGAAAACCGTTTCATTTGGGAACAATGTTTGTGTTTGTACAATATGTTTGCAATAATAATAAATATGTGCACTCTGATAAATAAAACAGTGGTAATGCATTTAAGTTGGTATTTGTATTTTTTAAGTGTATATGTTACAGGGTAAGGGTGTTACAATCACTGTGCAAGCAACCATATGTGTGGAAGAAGAAACATGTTTGTGGAGCTTAATGAATCGGTGAGTGGCAATGTTTCTTTTGGAGATGAGTCTAAAGTTCCTGGTCAAATGAAATTGTAAAATTCTAATCCGACTTGAAGAATGGGAGTCATCAATTTATTTCTAATGTATATTACATTCAAAATATGAAAAGTAATATCTTGAGTTTGGGACAACTCTTGGAGAAAGGCTACGACATTCACATGAAAGATCGTAGTCTTTCTATAAGAGATGATAGAAATAATTTAATCACTAAAGTGCCAATGTCTAGAAATAGAATGTTCTTATTAAATATCCAGAATGATGTAGCAAAATATCTCAAAGCTTGCTACAAAGTTATATCTTGGCTTTGGCATCTACGATTTGGGCACTTAAATTTTGTCGGATTAGAATTACTATCAAAGAAAGAAATGGTGAGAGGATTACCTTCCAATCAATCATCCCGATCAACTATGCGAATGATGTGTATTGGGAAAATAATTGAAAAGAGTTTTCCAAATGAATCAAGCTCGAGATCACGAAGCCACTGGAGCTCATACACACCGATGTTTGTGGACCAATCAGGCCAAGTTCTCTTGGTAAAAATAATTACTTTATCCTCTTTATTGATGATTTCTCTAGAAAGACTTGGGTATATTTTTTGAAACAGAAGTCCAAGTGTTCGAAGCATTCAAGAAGTTCAAAGCCATGGTGGAAAATGAAAGTGGATGCAAAATCAAGCGCAATGCGATCGGATCGTGAAGGAGAATTCACATCTAAGGAGTTCAAGAATTTTGCAAAGCAAACGAATCCGACGTCCCTTGACAGCCCCCAAGATCCCCAAGAAAATGGCATAGGAGAGAAAAATAGAACATTTCTTGAAATGGCAAGGTGCATGCTCAAAAGCAAAAGGTCGCGAAAGGAGTTTTGGGGCAATGGCGTGTGCGGTGTACCTATCAAATCGCTCACCAACCAAAAGTGTGTGGGGAAAAATACCACAAAAAGCTTGGAGTGGAAGAAAACCGGATATCTCTCATCTAAAAGTATTTGGAAGCAAAACATATGCACACGTGCCTAACGAGAGAAGAAGTAAGCTTGATGACAAAAGTGAGGCATTCATCTTCACTCGGGTATGACTCAAATTCTAAAGGTTATAAGTTATATAATTCAAATACTAAGAAGCTTGTGATAAGTCGTGATGTAGAGTTTGATAAAGAATCAAATTAGGATTTTGGATCCCAAAACAACTTCAATTTCTTTCGGGATTTTGAAGAAAATAAGTCGAGACCGATCGAGCTAACAATAAAAGTTCAAATGAAGAGCCAACTATTCCATCCACTTCACAATCAATGAAGGAGACTCGTCGCCATCATTTCAAAATGAAAAAAGCATAACGCGTGCAAGGAGTCTAGAAGATCTTTATGAGAACACCGAGATGATAGATGATATTAGGGGTGTCAATTCGGGTTGGGTCCGGGTTCGTGGGTCCGGGTTCGCAGGTTGGCGTGTCAGAAATGGCCGACCCGGACCCGACCTATTTAATTATTCGTGTCAGAATCTTGAACCCGGACCCTACTTATTTCACGCTAACTCGGACCCGACCCACGTAACCTGTCTAATAAAATTATTTTTATATAAATTTAATAGTTTTAACTGAATAAATTTATTTTTTTGAAACAATCACCGTCATACACTATTCAATCAATAAAAAATATCACAATTCACAATATACAAAAAGAAATAACATAATAACATAAATAACATAACATTCTAATAATATTTTAAGAACAATATTCAGAAAGACATGCATAATAATAACAAATATATAATTAAGGAGGTTTTATCATTTAAATTTTAATGACATGTCTTGTTTGTTGTTTTTTCTTACAATTAATTATTTATTTAATTTTCTTTTAAATTCACAAACGGGTTAAATGGGTCATAGTAGGTTGACCGAACCCGACTGTTTAATTGGCAGGTTATTCGGGTTCGACCCATTTTCGACCGGACCCACGAAGCCGGACCCATACCCATTAATTTCGTGTTAGGTTCGTGTCGGGTTTGAAATTGACACTATTCTGTCTATTTGCAGATTGTGAACCAGTGCGCTTTTGAAGAAGCGATCCAAAATAGAAGATGGAGAGATGCCATGGATGAGGAGATACACGCAATTATGAAGAATCGACACGTGGAGCCGATCTCACTTCCAAAAGGACATAAGGCTATCGGTGTCAAGTGGGTGTACAAAGCAAAGAAGAATGCTAAATGAGAAATTGAAAGATATAAAGCAAATTTTAGTCGTAAAAGGCTATAGTCAAAGAGTCGAATCGACTATGACGAGGTGTTTGCTCGATCGCTCGCTTGGAAACAAGAGAAGGCTTTATCATTTCTTTACCACTCAAAATAGATGGAAGATTCACCGATGGACATAAAGTCGAACTTTCTTAAATGGAGTTCTCGAGGAGGAAGTCTACATTGAGCGGCCAAAGGGCTATATGGTGAAGAATGAAAAGATAAAGTTTTGAAGTCGAAGAAGGCTCTTTACTGGATTAAAGCGAGGCACCACGGGCATGGAATAAAGCAGGATCGATAAATACTTGCAAGATAATGGGTTCACTAAGTGCCCACACAAACATGCACTTTATGTCAAGGTAAGAAAAGATGATGTTTTGATCGTGTGTTTATATGTGGATGACTTGATCTTCACGAAAAATAATCAAGACATGTTTGAAGAGTTCAAGAAAGCAATGACCGTGAGAATTTGAGATGACCGATATCGGGCTTATGACATATTACCTCGGCGTTGAAGTTAAACAACAAGAAAATGGGATTTTTATCTCACAAGAAGGCTATGCGAAGGAGATTCTCAAGAAGTTCAAGATGGATAACTCGCAAGCTATTAACACACCAATGGAGTGCAGGATCAAGCTATCAAAGTATGACGGAGAAGAAAAAATGGACCCAACATTGTACAAGAGTTTGGTTGGAAGTTTGCGGTATTTGACATGCACAAGACCCGACATTCTCTATGCCACCGGCCTAATAAGTCGCTACATGGAGAATCCAACTACTACTCACATGAAGGCTACTAAAAGGATTCTTCGCTATCTCAAAGAATGCGATCAATTACGGCTTATTCAACAACTAATGATTATAAACTTGTTGGCTATAGTGATAGCGAATGGTCTGGAGATGTGGATGATCGAAAAAGTACTACTGGCTTTGTGTTCTTCATGGGAGATACCGCATTCACTTGGATGTCAAAGAAGCAACCGATATTCACTCTCTCAACCTCAGGTGAAGGAGCGTGGTTGTACGACTTGTGTTTGCCATCTTTGTTTGGTTGAGAAATTTCTTTGAAACCGGAATGACACAAGAAGAGCCAACTAAGATTCGTGTTGACAAAAAGTCAGCTATGGCATTGGCAAATAATCCGGTGTTTGATGATCGAAACAAGCACATTGACATTCGCTACCACTATATACGAGAATGCATATCGAGAAAGGACGTGCAAGTGGAGTATGTGAAGTCTCAAGATCAAATTGCGGACATCTTCACTAAACCACTCAAGCATGAAGACTTCATACGACTTAGAACTTTTCTCGAATGACAAATCAAATTTAAGGAAGGGTGTTGGATTTTAAACTTGATTTGAGTCCAATTAATATTGGGCTTGGAAGAATAGTTTTGAGATAAAATGATAAATAAGAGCCCAAACCCAAATGGCCCAAGTTCTAGAATATATCTAGAAATATCTTATGAAAATATCTTAGATATTATTTGAAGGAAAACTTGTAGAATATTCTAGGAAAGTAGATATTTTGGAGGATGATTCTAGTAGATGAATTATAACCATTAGATCAAATAAATCTTAACCATTGGTTAGGAAGTTGTACTACTATAAATAGTGGTGTCTTGATCATTTTGTAACAAGCCAAAATTTGAGAAGAATCAATACAAGCAAATATTTCTCCACCAAAAACTCTCTTTACATTTCTTAGGATAAATAACCTCCTCCTTCTACAAAGAGAAAATAATCCCGATGGCTCAAAAGCTACCTTTAAAACCGTAGCAAGTGCACCTATCGTTTTATAGTATAGATTATCGAGTCCGAAGTGTCATTCCCACGAGGATTATAAGTACTAATAATTACCGTCTTTTTTTGTTATTTAATCTAACAATTTTCGAGTTTTTGTTTGATAAAGAATCTAAATTATCGAAGTGTAAAAATGAAGTAAAATTTGTAGAATAAGAAATCAAGAGATAGAAGTGTGTTTGAATGTAAATCCTCTAGAATGTTTTTGTGATTTGACAAGTTAAAAGATTCAACCATAAGCCCTAAGCAAAAACCAACCTCTTTTAATAAAATCGCATGCTATGTGGACCGTAGAAATTCGATTTAAGTTAATCCCTTTCTCAAGGCGAAAAACTCCTAATCTCAAGTTGATTAACTGAAATCTCTTTCTAGTTAAAACCCCAAGATTGCATTATAACGATTTATGAATTCCCATATTAGGTTTGACCCTAATCCGGAAGATTTATGTCGCCCTCATATCTGGATTGCATGCAACTCTTTTTCACTTATATAGGTTCTATTTCACCATGAATCTCTCGATTTCCCGGATGAAAAATAAACTTCAAATCAATATTGCGCATATATCAATTCGAATGAACGAAGCATAATATAAGTGAATCACACAAGACATGAAGATTTTATTAAAAACATACACACCTTAATCACAAATCCATACTAGAGTTCATTACATTCAAACACTAGGAGTTTTTTTTTATATATCAATATTTTTAGTAAAGAATTGTTTGATTACACCCAATCAGTTAAATAATGAACTCAATTACACCGTAAAAATATTGATGTCATTAATTTGGATCAATTTGAATGAATAAATATTAACTTTTTGCAACTTTTCTTACCCATGATCTAATTGATAGATTTGTATCTCATCCGGAACACGAACAAACGATTACAACCAAAAAGTGTTCCGCTGGCGTTAGTCGGGCGGCGGACGGTCTAGTGCTAGGAGGCCTAGGCGGGGGCCTTATATATATATACAATTTTATGAATTATTCCCATAATACATAATCAGAAAGTCTATAAATGATATTTAAATTATTTTTGGACATATATGATATTTAAACTTTAAACTTTAAAGTAAATTAACACCAATAATATAATAAATTATAAATAATCTAAAATACAATACATTAACAAATATTACATTGATTTATATAATATCAAATTATTATATTGAAAGATTTCCAGGACCTTAAAATTTTGTTTCATTTTTTTTTATTAAGAAAATTATATATATATATTCAATTTCACTTAAACCGAATTTTGGAGTCAGTCGGTATTTCTTCACTAGTCGAAGTCGTTTTTGTTAGGATTTCGAAAAAAAAAAAAAAAAAAAAAAATAAGGCGCTTAGACCGCCTAGGCCCCAGCCGCCTAGGCAAAAATCTGGGCGCCTGGTGGCCGCCTAAGGGAATTTTTAGAACACTGATTACAACTTCTCGGGATACCCTTCATTGCTCAAGTCGAAATATAATAGAGTTTCAAAAGAAAAATAACGTATTTTTACTAAATAATTTATTTTTGAAATAATAAAAATTGGGGTTTTATACTCGAATGTTAGAAGAAGATGTTTTGCGTGCATGAACCATTTGCCATTTAGGCACTGAAATATTTATATTGAGCCTCGTGAAATTAGTATTTGACCTCTAAAAGATAAGCCATTTGGAGTAAACTTTTAATCCATAATCCATATATTGACCCTTTGGATATGATTTAACGGATCTTTTATAGTTCATGATTGTATCAATACATTCTATATATCCATAAATATAATCTCACAAAAATGCAAGCAAGAATTCGAGCCATTTATAGAACATAATAATAACTCAAGAAACTTTCTCGATCTTAATCGAGCATAGACAAACTTAGTAAATATCAATTATAAATTAAATTATTTTTTAATTTATTAAAAAAATAAAATTATATATACCTAAAATACATAATATATCTATTAAAATCTATGATTTTGTTCAATAAATAAGTTTATATAAATTTTATATTTTTTTGAAAGGTGAAATATTTTTATATCGATCATAAGTAAATGTATAAGAGTTAAATTTAAAGTAAAACTTTTAGTTTAATTTATACTAGCTTAACCTATATACGAGTTTACTTCGACCCTAACGAACCAAATATCTTTAAGTTTGAATTTGATTCATTTATTTTAACGAGTCTTATTAAACGAACTAAAACGAATTTTTATCGAATCGAGTCATCGAATAGTTGACGACGACTTGATTTATTTGCAACCCTTAGGACCAAACCCAAAGAAGGACCACTCGTTAACAAATACTATCCCTTCGATATATTCTATAACTAGATCACGGTTTAAAGTAAATTAATATTAATTTAGCAAGTCTCTTGTGGTGAGCATCTCACGGATCTAAATCATGATATACGGACCGCTAAGGACTCCATCTTGAGAATACATGAACCATGAAAATAAATTTAAAAATAATAATGAACCATAAAAAACATGAACCATGAAGAATAAACCCGAAAAACATAAACCATGAAGAATAAACCCGAAAAACAAAAATAAACCCAAAAATAAAAAATAAACTCAAAAAAAAACTAAAAATCCTAAAAACCCAAATCAATTAAAAATAAACCCAAGAAACAAAATAAACCCTAAAAAAACAAATATAAACCCTAAGAAAAATAAAATCAAAAAAACCTTTAAAACTTTGTGTAAGAACAAGTCTCACGGATCTAAATCCGTGAGACCGTCTCACGCAAGTTTTTGCCATATTAATTTAACCTTAAAAGAACGAGAATAACAGCTGTTGATTGCACATTAAAGAAAAGTTTAAGGACAAAGTAGGGCAAGTAATAAATAAAGAAAAATACAAAGACGAGAATTATAAATAGAAATAGTACAAGGTGCTATAATAATATTAATAGGCATAATAATGGATCAGGGGCCTACGTTTTTTCGCGTTAGGTCGTACGGATTTTGTTCAATTCAAAAAGCTGTGGCCCAAAACGCAACACTGAGCCACTAACGACTCAGACACCACCCTCTGTCCACTCACAATTAGACAACTCATCCCACCTTCTTTTACTTCTCTTCCCAATGTGAAATACGATTTGGGATTATGGTGGTGCTATTGGCCTCCATTTTTTATTTATGAGTACACTCATGAAATGTAATATTTGGAAAAATAAAAAATTTGGGGGCTAAAATAATAAAAAATAAATATTTAATACTAAAAATTAATATTTTTAAACAAAATTTACATATAAATAATGGAGTTTTCAAAAATATTGGGGCTAAAGCCCCCCATGCAAAAAGGCAAGGATACGCCCCGAGTACACTAATCTTTTAAGTATACTATTCACTATTATTTTTAATATAATACAATTGTTAAATATATCCCTCCTTTTTCCAATTTTACCCTTTCACGAAAAAAGACACGATGTCACGATGGACACACGACACGATGACAAGATGGCACGATGGGTTTTTCACATCATGCCACATGGCACTATGGCATTTTCACCATCATGCCACATGGCACGATGGCTCATGTGGCACGATAGGTATGGCACGCGACACAATGAATTTTTTGTCATAGCCGCGGCGTGATTGTCGTATCGACGCATCATCATCGCGGCGAGATTTTTCAACCCGAAATTTTGAGAAATAACATATTTTATGCTATAAACTAAGAATATACGTTCATTATATGAGAATATGAATACTTTATTGTTCGAATCTTCAACAATTTGGGTGTTGGAAAAATCCGAATTTGTACAAAAGAATTAACTTTCTTCGAGAAGAAGAAGAATGTGTGTGAATTATGTGGGTGTATTTAGAGATTTGGGGGTGTATTTAGAACTTGGCTTTTAGTAAGAGTATTATAGTCTTTTAACTTAATGTCATTTTTAAATTTTAGAAAGGGGGTGTACTCATCAAAAGAAGGTGCTAATAGCGCCACCTTGTGATTGTTATAATGGAAAAATTCAACCGATATTCAATTCGAGATCGATTATTAATACCTCACTTGTTTGAAAGATGTGACCAAAGTTTAGGAACCGCCGATTCTATATCCAAAAATGGGTTACTACTCCAGCTTCCTCATTTTGAGTAATCGAACCAACACAGTTGTCTCACGATTCCGATTGAAAAAAAAATGATTTATCAATTTTAGTTATAAAATAAGAAAAAGAATAAAAAAGGATGTGGACTTAATATTTACAATACCATTAAGTTTTTGTTAATAACAATATGAAATTGTCTATATCTTTTAGGGTATAGAGTAATCAAAGTTTATGCAGTTTGTTTACAATATTTGGTTTAAAATGTTTCATGCGGTTTCGACTATATAACATCATAATAAATATTCAACATTTTTTCAAAGATATTTTTACCCATGAAATAAAATCATCGGTTTCAACCTCGCGGTTCTACGGTTTTTTGGTAGCTAGAACCGACCTACAAGATTGCGCTCCTATTTAGATTCCCCTAATTTGAACTTGGTCGGTCCATTAACATAACAAACTAAGTTTGAACACATTTTTTCTTATCATAAGATGTAAAGTTCCACAAATTCAATTGCATTAGTAAAAAAACAATAATATATTTGTAGGAAAATACTACTCGGACTCGATTCGATTAAAATTGGTCCAAATTTGATTCTATTAATAATCAATTTAATCAAAACACAATTTTTGAAGATCGAGCCTATAACAAAACTTGTATTTTTTTATTTATTGATATACTTTTAATTATTATTTTAATTAACAAACCCTGCTTCCACAACCCCAACCCCTCCCCCTTCACCAAACACCAAACAGTACCCTTGAGATGTGTATGTGTCTTTTATATATATAAAAAAATACATATAAAACCATACAAACAGATAAAGATAGAAAGAACATATGCTTTAATGGATATCACTTAACCAAAGTAGAAATCACCATATAATGCCAGGATAAAAAATCCACCTACAGTAGCTGCTTTTCTTCTATTTTATTGGTTGTTTTGTGCGAAACATAAAAATTAGGTTTTGCGTCTTCAATAAGCTTATACATTTGCAAATACCTTTTCTTAATCTTAATATTTTTAGAAAATAAATTAATAGTTCGTGTTCGTCAGAAATGGGGCGAGGTAGGGTTGAGTTGAAGCGGATCGAGAATAAAATTAGCAGACAGGTGACGTTCTCGAAGAGGAGATCTGGTTTGTCGAAAAAGGCTCGTGAGATTTCAGTTTTGTGCGATGCTGATGTTGCTTTGATTGTTTTCTCTCCCAAAGGAAAGCTCTTCGAGTATTCTACTGATTCCAGGTAAATTTTCTTTTATTTTATTTTATCGAATTTTGTAGAGATTTAATTTGTGTTTTTGCGAATTTTTATGATATTGTGAGATTTTGGATCATGTTTCATGTTTTCTCTTGAGAGTTGTGCCTATCAATGATAATTTCATTTTACCCCTTGAAGTATTTCTCGATTAGGGGTGTCAATTCGGGTCAGTGGATAGTGAGTTGTATCTTTGTTCAATTTTAGGTCAATTTCGGGTCATTTTCATAGACAAGTAGAAACACACGTATTAAGAAAATATAATAAATATAATTGAAATTATAATTTTTTTCATATTTTTTCTATTTTGCCTCTGCATTAAATGGTGACATATCATTCAAACTGAATTAAATATGCGTAATTTAGTATATTGTTGAATTAATACTCTCAATAGGAAGAAACCTATCAATTGAGACAGATTTAAAAAGGAAAGATACTTTCATCTTTTTGGGACAAGGAAGACATATAAAATTAGGCAAAATATAAGATAACTATGATTTTAGACAGATGGTAACATCACGTCAGATTTGTGTCAAATTATGTGTCCATCATAGAAAATATCACATATGTTAGTTACTATTTATGTGAATCACAAAATTTCTGGGTTTGTGTTTGTGTTTTTGTTTGTGACTCGGAGACCAAAGTGAACCCTATCGGAATTGAAGATTAACCATTTATTTTTTCTTCTTATTACAGCTTATTTGCATTTGTGAGGCGGAACTTTGGAGCATTGACTCCTCGTACATGGCTGCTTACAAATTTTCATGTCAACAATTTTTTTTTAATTAAATTTCTTCAGTTGGCAAATTATCGACATGTATTACTCTAAAACCTACAAGATAAAGTTATTTGAGGTCTTCAATTTTCTATATTGGGTGGACAGATAAATACAAATATGACTATACTACTAAGTACTAAGCTTATTGTCTAATATAATAACCAAAACTTTGATATGCAAATTGCTGCATTTATTCAAATAAATATTATAGTAAGTGTTTTCAAGTGCGACTCCACGAAGGTTCATTGTTTACCAAAAGCATCTATTTGAAGTTTTATGCATATACGAGAAGTTATAGCTCATGTTCTTGGTCATTATAAAAGGAAGCGTGTAAACCTCAGATTCAAAAGAAAAAAAGAATAATGCTAAGTACTACATTTCAGTACTGTTATAGTTTTTTTTTTTTTTTTTTTTGCGTTGGTTAGGATTCAAACCTGACCTCAGGTTGCAATTATAACCCCTCAACCATCGACCAACCCGTGGGGTTCAGTACTTTTTATAGTTTGAAATGCATCTTTGTGTGTTTACTTGTGCCCTACATATATATCTATTGCTCTTTGATATTGCAGCATGGAAACAATTCTCGCTAGATATGAACAACATACACCTCACAAACAAGTTGGCACGAATTATGAATGCAAGGTACTACTACATCAACTTCAACTACGTACTTTTGCGTACTTTTTTTTTTTTTTTTGCTTTTGATGGTTTATATAAATTATATACACATAACATTTTTTTTTACGAAAAATATGTGAATATATGTTTTGATTCACCATCCTAAATCAAGAATTGGGAAAATGTATAAATGCAAAAAGAGTTTATGCGAACTTCCACAGAATTTAGCATACTAAAGCGAGTTCTTTTTGTAGTAAAGAGTTGAGAACAATATTTAAATGGTTGTCAAGACGAAATTGCTTACTAAATTTGAGGTATTTTTCTTAATTATTTTTTCCTATTTGTTCGGGTTTTCTGTAGTCGAAGTTAAGATTAAAAAAGAATTAGTCCTCATAATTGTTTCTCGTAAAATCTCATCATCCCATTATCCACGGATTAATTTATGATATGTTTACTTAATTACTTTGTTCACCGCTAAAAAATTAAAATTGGTGAAATTTAGCTGGAGTGTATGTTATATAATTAACAAGCTAGCTGCCCAATAATTTCTAAACTTATATGACAATCTATATTACAAATAATCAGATTATGGCAAAAAAAAGGGATATATTTCGGATATTTTATCATTTTTCTTTTCCTTCTTTTCTGAGCTCATGCATTTTGGTATACCTCTAGCCTTTTTTCTTAATATTCTGATGATCATATACGATAACCTCGATAATTTAATACTTGATTAATTAATAACCTCGTTTAAATAATACTTTTGGTCGGTCCCGACTTGGGAACAACAAGCAAGATTAATAGCTCGCTAATTTATTATCTCGCTAAATTAATAATTTTTTTGCAGTCCCAAGATTATTAATTTATAGAGGTCTAACTGTATATATTTGGCTATGTAGGAAAGTTGGTGCCTTGAATATCCAAAACTAAAGGCTCGAATTGAACTTTTACAAAGAAATACGAGGTACAAGTTTTCTAGTACTTACGAATTTGAATCTAATTTTCGTTTTTTTTTTCTTTTTCATGTCAACAAAATGTCATGTAGGACTTGACTGTAAATGTAAGTTTCTCTCTTTCAATATTTAAAATATATCCAATTAGCTACATTCTAGAAATGAATTATTTAATTTTTCGAGTTATGCATCATATTTAATTTTTTTGTTAAATACTTTTAATACTAGTAGTTGCTATGATATTCATTATTACTAAAAATCTTTTTAAACTATATATTTAAATTGTTAAAATCATGTCTCAAGATATATGGAATGGAGAAACATAAATATTTCGCAAAATTACAGTGATTTAATTTAATTTACTGGTAATTTTGAGAAAAGAAAGCTTTAAATTGCTTTTGTAGGAACTATGCTGGACAGGATTTAGATCCCCTAAGCTTGAGAGAGTTACAGAATTTGGAGCAACAACTTGACAGTGGTCTCAAGCGAATTCGAACAAAGAAGGTAACTTTAAAAAGTACTTTTTGTAAGTATTTAATGGCTTAATTGCAGTTTTGGTCCGATAAATACAAGGAGGTGACATATTTAGTCCTGTAATTATTGTGTATAGGGTACAACAAATTTTTTCCTGTATGTATTACAAATTGGCATATTTGGTCCACTAAGTGTGTTGTGTAGCAATTTTGATCGCAAATTTTGATTTTTTTTGTGTAATTTTGGTCTCATAAGTTGTAAGTTTGTGCAATTTTGGTCCTAAATTGATGAAAAATGACTTACGCATTTGGGACCAAAATAAAACTTATGGGACTCAATTGCACAAAAATAATTTTATTGGACCTAAATTGCTACATAACATACTTACAGGATCAAATATGCCACTTCTTTGAATTTAGAGGACCAAAATTACTACATAAAATACTTACACGAGTAAATATGCCACCAATTATATTTATTATTTATAGAACTAAAATTGCAATTAAGCCGTATTTAATTGTTGGCTTTTAACAAATTTTATTATTGATCTTTGTTATACTAATCAAACGAGCAGAATCAACTCATGCTTGAGTCCATTTCTCAGCTTCAAAATAAGGTAACTCCCGTTAAAATCGCCTATTGCAGATTTGTGTTTCATCTCTATTCCATCAAGACGGATGATTGTCACGTGTATAGAAGTTATCATATTAAAACCCAATAATTTAGGCGTGATTTATGCTCCAAAATTAATATGGTAACTTCTATACATGTGGCAATCATTTGTGCGGTAGAATAGGAGATGAAACATTATTCTGGAATAGAAGATCCCATCCGAACTCGTATATCTTCCTTATTTCCACTAAGCATTAAGTAGATATATACTTGTAAAGTTTGTGCAATAATAATTCAAAAAAATTCCCCATAATTTTCTAGTATTTGCATTGTATAACTCTTTCTCTATAAACCTAACTAGTAAGGGTTCTCACCAAAGGAGGCCATCAGAAGAGGGGTTGTTTTTTATAAATGGAGTCGCAAACGACTATTTATGCAATCACAATTGAATTAACACACTATATAAAATGTGTAGTATTTGGTCAAGACTATAATCCAAACACCTCCTTATTTATAGATCAAATCTAGGATATTTAATATGCAATACAAATTTTGGTGAAGAAAAAAATTGTTTCTAGCATATATAAGCAGTATCGAGCCCTAATATGCTATACATCATCCTTAAGACTTTAAATTAAAATTATATATATACACACACACATACACAAACACACATTGTCTGTATATTCTGATATTCATATATATTTATAGAAATACATGTTTACAAATACAATAAATATACTTACATATATTTTATAAAAACATAAACACAAATATTCATAATATATATTATTTAGGGGTAATAACAAAGACCCCCCCGATTTGAGCTAATTACAAAAAAAAATCGAGATGTTTCAAAGTTACAAAAAGCCCTCTCCAGATTTGATTATGTATGTCCGAAATTCAAGGGGGTAATTGTAATATTTTTAGAAATATTGGGGGGGGAGGGTTGAAATCTTTTATTGCTTATGAAAGAGAGAAATGTAAGCAGAATCAAACCTCAAGGGTCTGTTTTGCAATTTTCAAAAAAACCCTGGCTTTTTTTGTAATTAGCCAGAACTCCAGTTTTTTTTTATTAATATCCCTATTATTTATATCAAACATAGTGTATATGTGTATTTGAAAAATGAGATAGGAGATATGATTTAGGGATCTAATAATTGAATAATGAAAAGGTATTCTTATTTAGGAGATATGTATATATGTAACCAAACAATGGATAAGAAAGGTTTAATTTCCATGCATTAGCTAATGAATGGTTCCGTATGTATTATAGTTAGACAAATGTTGTATAGAAAAAAGTAAAGGAATCAATATCCAACCATACACATGCATTATCATGATACAACAATGATCTCAATCGTTATAACTTAGCCTCTTTCCACTATAGACTGAATTATGCATTGAAACTAGGGATAATTACATAAAAGCCCCTGAGGTTTGGGATAATTACAAAAAAATCCAGAGATTTTTGAAAATTACAAAAAAAGCCTTAATTCCACTTAAATCTGTCAACTTCATGAGCAAAATATATTTGAAAAACCACCTTGATATTTGTAGAAATATTATTAATCCTAAGACAAAATCAAACATGGAGGGCTTTTTGTAATTTTGAAACATCTCTGGATTTTTTCGTAATTAGGCCAAACCTTGGGGTGTTTTTGTAATATTCCCTTGAAACTATCTTGGTAAATCTTACCTGTTCTTTTTTCACATTTGTGATAGGAGAGGTCACTGAAGGATCAAAACAACTTATTAGCAAAGCAGGTAATAAAAAAAATTAAATTACTATGGTTGCAATTTCAGTCATGTAGCTACTATCTATCGTGTTTGATATTATAATAATGCTGCAGAAATCACGATTTACAAAAATCTAGTCGTGTAATTAAAAAAAAAAAAAACGATTTCAGTTATTTGGTCGCCGAAATTAAAAATTTTGCCAAAAATCCACATGTCCGCATAATTAAAAATCAGGCCAGGTTTTCAGGAAGAAGGAAAGGGGAAACTTGCAAAAATAGTTCCATAAGTCATGGCCATTCACATTTAAATCCCATAAGTTTTGATGTTTCCATCTTGGTCCCATATGTTTGGCCTTTTCGTATTTTGGTCCCATAGATTTTAGTATGGTGCAATTTTAGTCCTATAAATTTCTAGTAGTTGCAACTTTGGTCCACAAGGCCCACTTTATGCTTTCATAATGCCCTTATTTGTTCAAATGACTTATTTGACTAAGTCTTGGCTCAAAAATGGGCGGGGTTCGGGTCTTTAGATACCCGGCCCGCCCATTACCATTCGTCCATCCCTAGTGGAAATGCATGGCCCACCAGCCTAACTCGAAAATTTATTTTGTGCGTGAATATTGTCAGGTCGGGCCCACAGACCGATTGTGTCCGACCAAATGTGCTCGAATTTCTTCAGGCCTAGAAAATCGCAGCCAAATCCTGCCTAAACCCCGGTTGGTTGGGTTGGATTTTGTCACTCTATTACCGATGTATTGGATCTAATTGTGATTTCTCATATGCCATGTTATACATATTTGGCCTTTTAGCCTAATTTGTGCAATGGGTCCAAATTAATTGCCACCTCCATAAAAATATGGGGTTTATAATTCTTTACTTTTAAAAGTTAGTTAGGGTCTAAAATGTTATTTATTGCTATAAGGTTAAAACAGTCAATAACTAAACTGCTACTTTACAAAGTTCATCATCATCATCAACTGCACCTTATCCCACTATGTGGGGTCGGTGGTGTGAAGTTTATAGTGTCAATTAATTGTTTAAAATTAGTTAACACTACAAATTCACACAAAAAGTAAAGTGGCAAAGTTTTACGTCGGATGCCCTTCCTGACGCAACCTTCATACGAAGGAGAAATGAGATGAAATTCCAAAACCATCATCATCATAAGTTTTTCCACTTGCATGGAAAATACGATGAGACGGCGATGAGTTGAGATAGTTGCTCTAGTCATATCCCATTACATAATTGACATAGTAAAATCAACATGTACATCATGGAACATGACAGTGCTACTTTACAAAGTTACGGGACTAAAATGCGAATGGCCATACTGAATTTGCAATTTTCCCAGAAGGAAAATGACCTCATATTATGTTATAATCTTTGGAGCAGCTCAAGGAAAAGGAGAAGCAGCAAGTAGTGGAGATCAATAGACAGCAGGAGCAAGAGGGTTTACCTCAAAATGTTATAACCACCTTCAGACTTCCTCAGCCTCTCTCAGAAGAATTACATGGGATTTCTCTAACTATTGGGTACTATTTCTCAGTGTTCCCACTTAAACTTTATGGTTGCATTTTCTAGGTTTTTGAGATTTTCCTGTCCCGAGTCATTTCAAGAAATTAAGCTGGAAATAAAGTAAGATTTTATGGCAGAAATAGTATCATCATTTTTCAAGTTTTTATATTCCGACAAGCTCACTTGAGTTTTGGTACTGAATTTTCAATTTTTTTCTGTTTTCCCAATTTCCATGAACAGATTGATGTAAAGAGTAGCACTAAAATACACTAGTCGTCCTGATGATGATATTTGCTGGTAAACATGTACTGTAAGAAGATACTATATATAAGTTGTTTAACAACACAACTTTCGACAAACAGCCTCGTGAATGAGTTCGTTTATGTTCATTTATAATTTATTAAGCTTAACAAATATAAATGAACAAGAAAATTTGTTCGTTTATGTTCATGAACTGTTCGCGAACATGTTCATTTAGTGTTTGTTTGATGTTTGTTTATTATCGAATTTTTTTAATTATATATTTAATTCTTAATATTCACTACTTATATTATGAAAAATAAGTTTATTTTGGTTTTATATTACGCATGTTCATTTACAATTATTCATTTATGTTGAGTTGAGTGTTCATTGTGACGCCCGAACCCGCTAGGCTCGGAACATCACTAAAACTTATTTTTCAATATTTAACATAGTTGATAGCGGAAGCGTAAACGGAACTTAATTTTAACATTTAGAATCACGTAAAATATCGTTTGTAAAACAACACAATATTTATAATATTACAAATCCACACTTTAATAAATAGGGAGGAGACATGTTACTCGTTGTCGTCACCCACTTCCTATCCATTAGCCTCGTAATAAAAATATAGCACATATGGCATGAGTATAAAAACTCAAATGGGGGAACACCGCAAGCGCTTATAACCAATTGTCACATTGCATACATTCATAAGAACCATTCATTCATTGTTGACTGGACCACTCACTTTTCTGTGAGACGGTCCATTAGCTAGCATTAATCCCGGGATTCTTTTCATTTGGATTACCCGAAGGTGAATCCCATTCATTCATTCTTTGACTTCCCGAAGGAGAGTCCATTCATTTGTTCAAATAAACGACACATGGAACAACAATGATTATAACAGTACGACACACTTACGGATCAAGAGTTACCCCACCTTTATGCAGTTACTGAAAATATGAATTCGGATAATGTTGTAAAAGGGCCCTACGGATCCAAGCATACCGGTTATCCCCCTTTTCTCCCTTTTTCCTTTCTTTATCTATGCTCTCTATTGTCGTGTGCTGTGTGTTGTTCTACTCTAAACCCATGTGTGTAACTATATATATATATATATATTCATTTGGAGCAACTAATGGCGGTAGAATTATAAACTCAAGTTTATTACACGTGTGTTTGCCGTGTGCATTTTTGATGAGTAATACATTTGCATATTTATCTAAGTTGCTTAAGACAATAGTCTTTATCTTATAAATCTAAGTTACCTTAATTTATAAGAAATGCATGTTCGGTCAATGCATTACACGTGTATGTAACTACACTTTGTTATATTACATATAAGCCATATGACTAGTTATAAGATATAATATTATATATATATATATATATGCATGTTCTCTGGTACATTCCCAGAATTTACTAAGCATATAAAGTTGAAGAGTTAAGCTATTAATCAATAAATATGGGGTATCGTGTATGTTTATCTCCATAAATACTATTTTATTATATGACCATCTTAGTTAATTTTGTCATTTTAATAAAATGACTACCTTATTAATTAACATACATATGTTTTTGTAGCAAGTTTAATTATAATTATATTTTATTATTACACATAGGGTTCTAATATTTGATCAAACGAGCAATTTGTGATTTGGGATATCACATTCATGAACAAGTGTATTTAACTTTTTTAATAAACATGTTCATATAGTTGTTCGTGAGTAATTAAGGAGCATGTTCGTGAACATGCCGATAACTAAACAAACGAACATAAACAACAACACGAACAACTTTCGCTCGTTTCTAAACCGGTTCTAACTCAGTTCGTTTTACAGTCGTAGATTTAGCGAACTGAATCAGAATTTTAAGAAAAACACACTCACACACTTTACATTAATTAAAATATGGAATTTTGCAGCGGTGGTCCCCAGCATCGAACCACTGACCAAGAAGACGGCAATCAACCTCGCCCGCCTAGGCATTCCAACAACCTCATTCCGCCGTGGCTCCTCAGCCATGTGAACAGACAATAACAAATCCGGCCACATTCTGGCCACCCTAAGTGGGTTTTTATTACATCTTCAGTTAAATAATTATATTGTTTATCTCATTAGTATTAGCATATAATGAGCCAGTGTTCGATAAATTGTGCCTTGTCTGGTATGTATGATGCTGTAATTCATGCATATATCCATAAATCAAAGGTTGTTTTTATATAGGCATCTCAAGAGTGATTTTTGTAATTTTCAAAATTAGCTCTGGTTTTTTGTAATTAGGTCAAACCTGAAGGATAGTTTTAGCTTCTGGTTTTCCAGGATTTTATATGGCATTGCTACAGATTGCAAAGAGCTAATGAGGGATCCAAAATAAAAAACGAACAATTTGTATTTGTGTAGGTCTCTTGTGAGACGGTCGCATGGTACAACGGATTGCACTTTTAGTGTAAAAACTGATAATACACTTAATTTTAGTGTATTCAGACAAAATACACTAAAAGTATCATTTTTTACACTAAAAATAACACTCGTCGCACCGTGCGATCGTTTTACACAAGTTTTTGCCTTTTTTATTTTCCCATTTCACCTAATCACCATATTCTCTAGGGCATTTAAAGAGTGCAGGAGGTAAGAAATGGAATGCAGAGATAAGCAGATTTTGCAAAGTTGGTTAAACTAAATAACTTGAAGTCTAGTTATCTACTACTAGTACACAATTTTAGAATATGTACAGAAGAATGTCAAATGTGGTAGTTTACATAAGAGACACAGACATCAGTAAGTACAAGGTTTTCCTTCACACATCAAAGGGCTCCTTGTTATTTAAAACCTATTTACTTAAATAGAGATTTGCTGGAACAACAATTGACAAACAATGCTTTTCTTTTTTTTTTTTTTTTCTTTTTGTCATTTTTGTAGTGATGGGAAAACACAAAGTGTGCACATTAATGAAACAATAGGTGAAATCAGCTTAAACACTGCTTTCAAACAGAACCACCATTGAGCAAATGCTCCCTGCATAAGCAAAATATGACCAAAGATGAGTTTTTCATTTAAAAAAATGGGAAGGAAAAAGAAAAAAGATTAAATTACACTTTGTCTCTGAAGCATGCTAGTTTTTTTCACTTTGTCTCCCAAACAATTTTTTGTAACCCTGAACATGGTGTTTTCCGCGCACTATACCCCTATGGAGATTGGAGGTGGTGAAGTGTACAAAAATGTTAAGTTTAGGGGTAAAATGTCACAAAAAAATTAAGGGTGCAAAGTGCAAAACACGCATAGTTTAGGTGGTTTAGTATAATTAACCCAAAGAAAAATGACAGATAGCTTGAACTGCTGAGAACAGCTAGCAGGATTTTCAAGTAACAAAATAATCTGCGCCTCGGGTCACATTTTACTAGCATTAACAATAAAATACAACTTCTCCTTTATATAATTCGATCACGGGTTTTATATGGTAATAGATGGGGGAAAACAATACAAAGACCACCACAACTCCCAAGCCAATTTAGATAAAGAGCCTAAATGACTAATGATAAAAGGTTACTGGAAAGGCGCATAAATTTCCTATTAAGCAGGCTGAAAATGACACATTGTATTACCTTAATCTTTCACAAAGGCGGGCTAAAGCATCTGATCCAGATCTTAAGGCAACATCCTCAATCTCCGAAGCATTCGATAGGTTCACATTGTTTGCAAGTGTAAACTCGCACAACTCCTTCAACGAACATGCATCTGTCAATACAGCTGAATGGCCACCTCCGGCAGCTAACTTCCTAACTTCCCCAACACACCTACATCAAAACAAGCTCCCATTGGCCATTAGCATTGTTTCTTATAAATTTAATCTTTAAACGGAAAAAAGACATTGAAATGACGACTTTTTATACGCTAAATCATACCAATCAACTGGAGAAGGATACCAAGCATACGTAGACTTCTCGTTAGCAGCCTGACCATAGCTATTGTAACCCCATCCATATATTCTCCCTTCTTTAGTGCAAATCAGCGTATGAGAATGACCACAGCAGACAAGTTGCACGCCGGTGGGGATCACCAAAACAGGTATGTTACGGAGCATCATTTCGGACCCGTTAGGAACGCAAGAAAAGAATCCATTTTGGGGGCCGAGGCCTAGCTGCCCCGCCTGGCCCCCACCCCAAGCATAGAGAGCTCCTTTCTCAGTCAAAGCACACGTATGAACACCACCACATGCAACGCGTTCTGACAAATATCCCGTCAAGAGCAACTACACGCCTAGGCAACAGTTCTTTATCACCAGATTGAAGCGAACAATGCCCGAGTTGACCCATGCTCCCAAGTCCCCAGGTATATCTGAGAGATAAATGTGTAATCATGAAATAGACGAAAATTAGACAATAACTGAGCAATACTAAATAAGACACATAAAACAAGGGATAATTACAAAAAGCCCTGAGGTTCGATCAAATTACAAAAAGCCAGAGATGTTTCAATATTACCAAAAAAAAATCAGGTTTGATCATCTAAATTTAAATGGTCATGTTCCATGATGTACATGTTGATTTTACAATATCAATCATGTAATGGGACATGACTAGAGCAACTATCTCAACTCATCGCCGTCTCATCGTATTTTCCATGCAAGTGGAAAGACCTATGATGATGATTGATGATGGTTTTTAGAATTTCATCTCATTTCTCCTTCGTATGAAGGTTGCGTCGAGAAGGGCATCCGCGAAAACTTTGCCACTTTGCTTTTTGTGTGAATTTGTAGTGTTAACTAATTTTAGACAATTAATTGACACTATAAATTTCACACCACCGACCCCACATAGTGGGATAAGGTACAGGTGATGATGATGATGATCATCATCTAAATTTAAGGGTGTAACTGTAATATTTCTATAAATATCATAGGAGTTTTTGAAATGTTTTTTTTCTTATATAGGGGGAAATGTAAAACGGAATCAAACCTGAAGGTTTTTTTTTTTTGTAATTTTCAAATAGCTCTGGAGTTTTTTGTAATTAGCCCGAACATTAGGGTTTTTCTTGTATATTATCCCTAAAAAAATGAAATAAGTTCACAGTGCTGAAAGCGTGAAATGGCGACCTCATAACAAGTCAAATTTGAGATACTTGGATTAAAATAATTTATCATAGTTTCCCTCTATCTACAACTGAAAAGTAAAAATCAATCCAGAAAATTAAGATTCATTATGAAAAACCAGAAGTCCAATAATGGGAACCATTAGAATTCGCTGTGTGATAATCTCTCCAAATTTTCCAATACCCTGTCCTATGCAGATAACCCAATTCTTATCGTAATAGAAGAAGGTATCTCGATCATAAAAAGTCCCCTGGAACACTTACACCTCGCCTGTATCCGATATAGCTGCAGTGTGGTACTCTCCACATGAAACCTGGATAATCTTCACAAGCTCAGGGGCTTCATCAAGGAACCTAGCGAACCCCTTAATTACACGAGCCCCCTGAAGACCTTCGCAGGTAATACCTCTGCCGAGCTGACCATACTCATTATAGCCTGATTTACCAGATCAGTGACAAAATTCTTATTAATACAATGCAAAACAACCATGTTTTAATAGTTCCCAATCTTACAGTTTCACTGAGGCCAAGATATGGAAAGTAAGATCAACAAACAGACGAGATTAACACATTGAGCATCAATAAGTTCAAGTTGTAACCTAGCATCAGTCAAACAAGTGCAACAACATATATATATATTAAACAAGCATATGTAGCATGCTAATGTTCAGTATTGAATTAAGGTTAATGTTACCCCATGCTTGTAGCAAGCCATCTTCTGACAGAGCAACCACATGAACAGCCCCACAAGAGACTTGGCGAACAACCTGAGGGTGGAACAATTAATAAATGAGTCAGCATAATGTACAGGAATGCGAAAATTTGCACGACAATTTTACCAAAACTTTGTTGCACGCAAGAAAAGAATAACTACAAATGAAAATAGAAGAAAGAGCAAGACAGATTTGTTTGGGGGAGTATTAAAATAAAGGGATAATTACAGCAAACCCCCTGAGGTTTGGGCTAATTACAAAAAAATCTAGAAATGTTTCAAAACAACAAAAAGCCCCCTCAGGTTTGATTATGTCTTAAATTATGGAGGTAACTGTAATATTTCTATAAATATCAAGATGCTTTTCAAAATGTTTTTTGCTTATGAAGGGGAAATGTAAGACGGAATCAAACCTCAAGGGGTTTTTGTAATTTTCAAAAATTTCTGAATTTTTTTGTAATAAGCCCGAACCTCATGGGGTTTTGTAGTCATCCCTAAAATAAAAACATACTATATATATATATATAAAGCCATAAAGCTTGAAACCACCACATTCTGAGAACAGCTTGTAGTATGTAGGTAAGTGCTTGTGATAACTAGATACAAGTATAAAACACTGATAAACAAAACCTCGTTGAGAAAGGAACACCCCAGTATAATACAAAGAGTTCAAGGTAAATACCGAATGAAGCATTCCATAAGTCATGCAATAGGCTTAATTTGAAGTGAGATTGATACCGTGTTTTGAGTGAAGGCTCCCCAATATAGGCGTGGATAATTAGAACCCTGCAAAGGAAAGCACAGAAATTTAATTAAATCATAACATAAAATCACTGAATAAGGAATGAACGTAGAGGAAAAATGACTCAAGTTGACATTCATTGGAGAGTGATCTACAAAAAAGAATTATTTTATTTCTATATTAAAAAACTTAAATTGATAAGACAACTCTAAGAACTTCTATAATATCATATCCCTGTACTAATAATTATATATTTATTATCATGTGTTATTATTAGTCGCCACCAATAAGAGAAAGTTTCTAATTGATAATACCCAAAGTAAGAGCATGACAATAGAGTATGTGAGAAAATAATCTCACATACTAATTGAATCATAATACCCAAAGTAAGAGCATGACAATAGAGAATGTGAGAAAAGGATATTGATATGAAAAAATTATCACAACCTGAGAGATAAAAACAATAAGTGAATCACATCTTATGTCAATAATACACTTCTTTCTTTTCTACACAACAGTATGTTGTGACATTACTAATGAGATGATGAAATGCACAAAGATAAAAGAAAACATTTACTATTAGCTACCAAGACAAACAACAGTAAAGATAAGCTTCTTTCAATGATGTTGCATTGATGTAAATACATTGCAATCACATTGAGTATATACTTCCAAATTTATGTGATAACAGTAGTATGATGGTTTGTGTGCAGTGACGGGGCCGGGGGCACGACGGCTGCCCCTAAAATTTATAAAAATTATTAAATTTTAAAATCTTGCCCCCAAAATAATCTTAAAAACACTCTTTATCTAATATTTTCAAGGAAAAATAAATCTGCACCCCCTCCACAATGTTCATTTTCTAGCTCTGTCCATGTTTATGTGTTTGTCTGCGTGATGGGAGATAGGGAGTAGTGAAAAATATTGAAATTGAAATACTGTTACATTTAAAATTAAATTTCCTCTAGAGCCATCAAGGAAAACCTCAAAACCACCAAACAGACACCCAAACCCCTTCCCCTGCTCCAACCATGGTTATACTTATACTCATGTGCACATAAATTCTCATAGAGAAATATAAAATTCCCATTCTTAATTTAAGCATCAAATGTACCTGATTCTGTCCCCAAACCCACAGTCTCCTAGTTGACAAAGATCCATCATTTTCACGTGGCTCTGCTATAGCCGCAGTACAATGTGCGCCACAAGATACAGAGATCACAAATTCAGACTGCAAATGCTTCACTTTCTTTGGATACTTTCTACTCCTTTCAGTACCATCCCCAAGCTGCCCATATTCATTGGCCCCTGTTCAGAGAAGTGGGGTCAACCTTTTTTACTTCCAACGGATGAACAAAAACAAGAACTAGAAACTCGAATAATGATTATCATGCATAAGCCAGAACTGCGATAAGAGCATGAAGAAGTCATGGAACTAGTTTGTCAAGAAAAAGGACATTTCATAAGCATTAACGGCCCGCAGTTAAAGTTCTCCAAGGTCATCATCGTGCTAGCAGGGTTTAATTCTTCATTCAAGAGCAAGGTCGAATCTCTAAACTAACCATACGAGCTTTACTAAATCACATTTAATGCTATTACACTATATGATCCTGCAACACATCAGATAGTTTATCCTCTTTACTACAGAGGCAGGAGCGTACAAAAATGAAATGGCACGCCACGACAATAACCTCATCTACCTCTTTTCTTCCCCACATTGTCCATAAATTAAGCACTTTTTATTTTCCGAACCATTTAATTAGTAAAAGAATCGCCAACTCATTAACATTTAAAAAGAATGCAATCCTTTTGTGTGTGTGTGTGTGCGCGCGCGAATAAATAAGATGTAATCTAATCCGAAATTGTCACAATTATATGTATAGAAATTTTAAAAAAAAAAAATGCCCATCATCTAATCCGCAAATAGGAAAAAGTTGAAATGGAGTAAAATAGAGGAGTAATGTTAAAACAAAAATACCCCAAGTGAAGAGCGATCCATCAGAAGCTACGGCGGCGGTGTGTTCGCGGCCGCAAGCTATATCGAGCCACCGTGAATTTCCGCCGGCGGCTGGACAACCGAAGAGGTCCATTGGCAGCTGCCTTGGAATCCGCAGGTTCCCTTCTTTACCCCTCCGACCCGTTTGACCCGACTGATTGTAACCCCACGCGTATATAACGCTCTTCGTCGGAATATTCGCCCGTTTTGGTTCCCCCAATATCTCGTCAATCTCCATTTCTAATTACCAATTATCAATATCACAACAGCCAAAAAATAATAGCACAAAATTGAGAGATGATTTAGAGTTTGATGCTCGTCGTATCAATTTGGCGAGGAGAAATTATTACTTTTGCCTTCGTCGGAAGAAATAAGATTGATTATCAATACGGTAAAGGTTAGGAATTTCGTGTTCCGAAGAGCTTGGGGGAAAATGGGACTGGGATAATCGTGGGCAACTTCAGATTCCTGCCCGAGCTGCCCGCTCCACCGATATTTTCCGACAAAACAAATAAATTGAAGGATCAATGTCACTTTTACCCTTCTATTATCAATTTTAAAATTAAAACAAATGAAATCAAATGGCAATTTGGACCCGACTCTGGTACTCACCCCGCCTCCTCGCTCCGCCCGTAACCCGCGGTGAGGCGGGACGGTCAAGGATCACTTTTCTTTCATGAGATCCGCCCGTATATAATATATTATAATATAATTTTATCTTTTAATATTATATCAAATATTTATAAATTAAAAATAAAAACTTTTGTAAAGAATATTTTATAAATATATTACAAATAAATGAAATCAAATGGCAATTTGGACCCGACTCGTGGGTACTCACCCTGCCCTGCTCCGCCCCGTAACCCGCGGTGAGGCGGGACGGGTCAAGATATCACTTTCGCTCTGCGAGTATCCGTCTTGTATATAATATATTATAATATAATTTTATCTTTTAATATTATATCCATTATTTATAAATTAAAAATAAAAACTTTTGTAAAGAATATTTTATAAATATATTACAAATAAATATTTTCTCTTTTTTTTTCATTTCATTCGGGGTAGGATGTGTCGATCCGCCCCGTGACCTCGCCAGCGGTCGGCCCGTTCCCATTCTATGGATTTATGTCTGGTTTTCAGATACCCCATCTATTGTTATCCTTTATTCCCTTACAACATCTCTTTAATATTCTTATCAAGCTCCATGTGAAATCCTTTAGAATGTTGTCAAAATATTTCCGTATAGAGTTTGAATCAAAGAAAATAACTTCCGCGTGCAAAGAGTAGAGATGAAGTAAGTTTTTGTTCTCAAGTTATTTCGAAGACTTGAAGCTCGCACTTATAGAACAATTCCAACGGTAAGATAATAATTTGAGCAGGAGGGACAAACACGCGGCCATAGCTTTTAGGGAGACAACCTTTCGGCTTTTAGGTTGAGAGGGACAAAAGGTTCGGCCATAGCCACCCCTATGAAAAATAGGTAGGCTCACATCCGATAATATATAGTAATTCTATTTAGGCTAAAATAGGATATTTGAGGCAAGGTGGAAAATATATTTTCGGGTAAGGTAGAAAAATAAAATTAGTTTTTAGGTTTCAAAATTAATCCGAGCCGCGACTATATCGCTCGCAGGGGGGAAAATCGCCGATTTTACACTACAATCGGCAAATTTGGCCCAACTCTTTATGTGTGCGAGGCCCTCTTATCTCTTGGCGATGGCTCAAAAAGCTACCTTTAAAACCGTAGACAAGTGCACTATCGTTTTATAGTATAGATTATCGAGTCACCGTGTCATTCCCACGAGGATTGTAAGTACTAATAATTATCGTCTTTTTTGTTATTTAATCTAACAATTTTCGAGTTTTGTGTTTGATGAAAAAGGAAAACAAATTATAAATTGTAAAAATGAAATAAAATTTGTAGAATAAGAAATCAAGAGATAGAAGTGTGTTTGAATGTAAATCCCTCTAGAATGTTTTTGTGATTTGACAAGTTAAAAGATTCATCCATAAGCCCTTAAGTAAAAAAACCAACCTCTTTTAATAAAATCTCATGCTATGTGGATCGTAGAAATTCCCGATTTAAGTTAATCCCTTTCTCAAGGCGAAAAACTCCTAATCTCAAGTTGATTAATCAAATCTCTTTCTAGTTAAAACCCCCAAGATTGCATTATAACGATTTATGAATTCCCATATTAGGTTTGACCCTAATCCGGAAGATTTATGTCGTCCCCATATCTAGGATTGCATGCAACTCTTTTCACTTATACAAATTCTTTTTCACCATAAATCTTTCGATTACCCGATGAAGAAAAGATATCAAATTAATATACCTAAATATTAACTCGAATGAGATAAGCATGATATAAGTGAATCACACAAGACATGAGAATTTTATTAAAAACATACAAACCTTAATCACAAATCCATTCTGAGTTCATTACACTCAAACACTAAGATTTTAGCTACTCATGATTTTGACAAAAGAGTAAATTACACAAGAGGATTTAAGCATTGTAGACATGGTGTACTTATCTTTCTCAAAACCTCAATGGACTTCTTCCTTGATTGATGATTTTGCTCCAAGCCTTCTTCTCCAATATTGCCCCAAGCTTTCTTCTCCAAGACCCTTGATCCCAATTCTACTTAATGAGATGGATACAATGAATATTTCCAATATCTAATGAATATTTCTCCCAACTTCAACCCTTGGCTTTTATAGGCAATCAATACATTGATAGTACTTTTTTTGTTAAACAATTGCCTCCATTTTCCTTGTTGGTTGGTGAATTCTTGTATTCAAATGATGAGGAGGGACATGTTTCAAAGAAAATAGGTGTTAAAAGTGTACAAAAGTGGCCAAAATGGGTTGGTTGGTAAGTTTTCCCCAAATTCCGCAAAAGCAAAGTTGCAAAGGGGTCCCTGACACGCCGAATGTCGAAGACGGCCAGCCGCCCGTCTTTGCACAAATTTTTCGAACAGCAATTTGGACACTACCGCGTTCGGGGTCAAGCGTTTTGTGCGATTTTTCCTCCTCTTTTGATCCCTTTCAACATGGCGTGTTCTGACACGGTTTGGCCGTTGGACCCTTTTTCCAATTTTTATCCAATTTATTTCTTCTTTTTGAACATGGCCATGTTACTTAACACCCCAAGTCATGTTGAGTGATTTTCTTGCCTTTTTTCAAGTAATATCGCTTCACATTGCTCCAAATTGTTCCACCTATAATGTTAAACACATCACACGATGAAATGCTACGTAAATACTTGAGAAACTATGATTTTTCTAACAAAACAATCCAAAAACTATTGAATTAATAATACAAAATATGTGCAAAATGACACTTATCATGGCCCATATTTTACTAAGCCCATCGGATCTCCCACTAATAAAGTGAAGAAAACTTCATTACCTATTCTATGTGGGATATGGAAGTTCTTTTGAAACACTCCCATATGCTCCATTCCCATTTTATACAACATTATTTTCTCTTTAGTAAACATTTACGATTAATGTTGGTGCGCTTTTTGATCAACAACACGAGGATCGTTAAATACGTAACTAGAAATGTAAATTTAACACTGAAATATGTAAAGTGGATGATTCACCTTTTTATTGATAATGCCGAACATGCTCTTTTTGGTCGGTTTAAATCGTGAATTTGAATTTTACAAGTTATATAGCGATTTTCTCTTGTCTTTTTCCTAATAAATGAGATATATTTATACTAATGCAATTAGTGGCTAAGTAATTATTACATCTAAGATAATATATAATGAGACACTTGTCCTCCTCTTGATGTGCATGAGGCGTACGGGTGGCCATATGTTGAGAGATAATTGTTGACTTGTCCGCTGACGTGTTGACAGTGGCACATTGGGTCGCCACCGTGAATCGGATCAACTTAGTGGAAGAATGTTGAGTGGAGCACTCACTTGAATTGTTTTGTTGTAGTGGGTCGAGCCTCGCTCGCATCTCAACCCGGTGGGGTGGCCTAGTCGGTCCACGTCACTTGGATGGCCTACATAATCATCGCTTGGATGGCCACATGGATGTATTTATCCCAGCTCGGCTGGGGTATCATCACAATGTTAAGCCTCATTATTAAAAAAAAAAAAAAAAAAAGATTCAACCAACTCTCGAAATTACAAATACCTCCTAAGTATTAAAGACGCAATTTGGATGTTTGTATTTGCATGACAAAACCACCTCGAATAGGTACTATGTGTAAAATAAAAGAAAAATCAATGGGTATTCTTAATTTTAAAAGATAATCAAGTTTTTTTATAATTAAACTGAACTTTAAAAGATATTTTTTATAATTAACCCAAACATCTTGTTAGAATTAATTGTATTAATTCATACCGCAGAATCATCATGTGAATTATCAAGATATGAATAAAAAATGAATCTAAATAAGAAACATACCTTAAATTCATAGACACAAATTGATACCTTTAATTCGTGTAGACGCGTGTGAATTTTTAATCGAGCTAGTTATCATCTTCCACAGTCAATCCTTTAGGTACTCGACTGGTTTCTCTCTCAAGATGGGGAAGATGAGAAGAGTGAACGATTAATTTGACTTAGGGACCATAACCCTAATGAGAGTTCTTTATATACTATGTCGATTAAGACTTAAGAGTCCATCAATCCTAATTGACTAGTATTGAATCTCTACACATTGCAAAATGGAGCTTTATTAGATTAGATCACTTAATCGACTCTATTAAATTAGAGAGTCTATAATAGAATCGTAATTACGAAAAATTAATAAAATTCCAACATGTATGTCACTGTCAAACATCATGATGCCATCCCAATGGGAAAGTAGTAGGAAATGATAATAAAGTTTTAAGGGTAGACAATTCAAAGGAATTTGATTTTTACTTGTAGCTCCATATATAGCAGTTTCTTGGAAATTACATTGTGAGCCCCCACTAACACAAATAATGAAATAAAGCCACAATAAGTGAACACCAAAGTGAAAAATTAATTGCACTTTTCATTTTATCTCCATCAATGGAAAAATCCCAAGTAAGGCTACATGGGTTTTGGGCAAGTGCTTTTGTGTATAGAGTGATATGGGCACTGAAACTGAAGGGTATAGAGTATGAGTACATAGAAGAGGACCTCTCCAATAAGAGTCCATCCCTTTTGGAGTATAATCCAGTGTACGAAAATGCCGATCCTCATTCACGGCGAAAACGCCGTGGCCGAGTCCGTCGTCATACTCCAATACATCAAGAAACGTGGCCCGATCATCGGACACAGCATTACTCCCCACGGATCCCTATGAGAGATCCGTGGCTCATTTTTGGCTAGATTTTGGACGACAAAAGGTAAGGATATTTTGTACTCCAATCTTATATGTCAAACATTAATGTAATATATGCCATATCAAAATCCAAAATACTAAGGGAATGTCAGCTTTTGATTGAACAAAACCGGTTTTTATATTTTCAAAATGTCAAATTTGAAATCTATGTTAACCACGGAGATGGATGCCTTAAATTTCCGATTCGATTTATGGTTTCTTTTCGAAATGTGTAAAAGTACTTTTACAACTTATTCATCAAACATTCTTTATTAAATCTATCAACTTTCAGCTTCTATGAGCAAATACCATTAACTTTTGATTCTGATTCTGGTTTCATTTTGAAATATGTAGAAATATTTTTACAACTTATTTATCAAACACTCGTTATTAAATATAGGGATAATTACAAAAACATTTCTAAGGTTTGGGCTAATTACAAAAAACCCAGAGTTCTTTGAAAATTATTTTGAAGTTTGATTTCGTCTTACATTTTCCCTCTTAATTTTCGAAAATATTTCAAAAAAAGAACCTAATATTTGCAAAAATATTATATTTACCTCCCTTAAATTTAAGACTAAATAAAACCTGAAGGATTTTTTGTAATTTTGAAACATGTCTGGTTTTTTTGTAATTAATCCAAACCTCAGTGGTGTTTTTGTAATTATTCATTAAATCTATCAACATTCAGCTTTTATCCGCAAATACTACTACTTCTGATTCTATTTTTGGACTTTTTTTGATTTGAGATATCTAAAAGCACTTTTACATCGTATTCATCAAATACTTTCACTTTTTTTTGCCTTCTACTACAATAAATCACTTCTTTTAAGATCAGAAATTTTGCAACCACTCCTCAAAACTTCAAGTTAAAGGGCACTCGCTTCAACTTTTACAGCAATCACATAAATAATTTCATTTTTTTCTTGTTTCATTGAATTAATCATCTAACAAGAAAATAAAATTTTCATGAATATGCAGAGCATGACTTTTTTCGCATTCTTTCTATCTTCGGAAGAGGATAAAGAGGAGACAGCAAAACAATTACTGGAAACACTTAAAATCATCCAAGATCAAGCTCTGGGAGACAATAAATTCTTTGGTGGTAATAAAATCGGATTGGTTGACTTATCATTCGGTTGGCTTGCACACTGGTTAGAATCCATACAAGAACTTGTCGGAATACATATTCTAACACCAAACAATCTGCCTAGGCTGCATCAATGGACATTGGATTTCAAGCAAGAGCCTGTCATTAAGGAAAATCATCCTGACAGCAACTCAGCAAGGCATTGTTGGCACAATTGAAAAGAGCAAAGATGAGGTTAACATCGCCCAAGAACAATTAATTAGAGGGATAATTACAAAAAGCCCCCTCAGGTTTGGGCTAATTACAAGAAAAAACAGGAGATTTTTGAAAATTAAAAAAAAAAAAAAAAACTTGAGGTTTGATTGTACCTTTAAATTTAAGGGGTTTGATAAACGTAAAGAGAGCTTTTGAAATGTTTTTGGCATATGAAGGGGGAAATGTAAGACGGATCAAACCTAAAGGGTTTTTTTGTAATTTCCGAAAATTTCTGGGTTTTCTTTTGTAATTAGCATGAATCTCAGGGGATTTTCAGTAATTATCCCTTAATTAGAACCTTAATAGCGTGCATTATTTAAGTTTGCGATAATTACAAAAACTGCCCATGAGGTGTGGGCTAAATACAAAAGAATCCAGAGATTTTTGAAAATTATAGAAAACCCGTTTGAAGTTTGATTATGTATTACCCCTTACGTTTAATACATAATCAAACCTAAAGTGGTTTTTTTTGTATATGTGGGTTTTTTTGTAATTAAACCCAAACCTCAGGGTGGTTTTTGTAATCATCCCTTTAAGTTTTATGGTCGTCGTCCATCAATCCATCTTATGCAGTGTGGTAATAATAATCAGCACGGGTCTTAAAATTTTGTTCTGAAATAAACTTTTTTATGTATGAATTTTGTGGATGTCTAATTATATTTATGTGCAGACATAATTAAATTGCTTAATTTTGTATAAGGAAGTACCCCCGATCAACACCCTTACAAAGGGTTAGGGATACCACTTGAGCTACAAGCTCGTGATTATTCAGAGCGAAAAACAAAGACATACATATATGAATTATATAGGTATTTAGGAAAAGAAGGCAATTTTGGAATATGATAAAATTAAAGGATAAGAATCTCAACAAACTTGTACTTATTTACAGAACAAAACAAAAAAATTAAAATCAAAAGCACCTACCCCAAGCATATAGAATAAATGAAGAAAAGCAAAAGCTAAAACTGATATTTGCATACACTAAAAAGTGATTTTTCCGGCTAAAAGCTGAAAATCACCTTTTTTTAAAAGTGCTCGCAAACACTCTCAAGGTCTTCCCCAACAATTTAATTCAACAGTGGATCTCCATCACATGAAAACAGTAGCTAAAAAGTTGAGAAAAACACAATACCGATAGAGATAATATTCTGCAAGAAACTTATAATACACCAATCGACGTTATACTGAATAATAACAGCGTGTAAAAAGACGACAATTTTCAGCAAAGCGTATTTACAATGGCTTTACACTTTTTTCCCAACTCCGATTATCATTCTCTCTCTCTTTTATCGGTGGTTGTTTTCATCGACGACAAGAACCTTGGGGATGTATTAAGTCGTCTCATCGAATGCCATCACCTAGGAAATCCAAGCAAGCAAGTTAATATTAGACAAAATTAATTTCCTTGTCACTTTCATATCACCAAACTCCTGCTACTAAATTCAAACAGCTGATTTTCTATTTCCTTAAGGGATAATTACAAAACACCCCTAATGTTTGGACTAATTACAAAAAAAAAAAACCAGAGTTCTTTCCCGGTGATTAAGTGATTTTCAAAACATTTCAAAAAAACCTGACATTTACAAGAATATTACAGCTACCCCTAAAATTAAGACAAAAAAAAAGAAACCTGAAGGTTTTTTTTAGTAATTTTGAAACATGTCTGGTTTTTTTTTGTAATTAACCCAAACCTCAGGGCTGTTTTCGTAATTATCCTGATGGAGTACAGAAATTATACTTAGTCGCTGTAACCCCACAGCAAGCAGAGGATGACAAACCCAATTTTAAAAGGGGTAATAACAAAAACACACTTGAGGTTTGGGCTAATTATAGAAAAACCCAAAGATGTTTCAAAATTACAAAAAGCCCCCTCGGTTTGATTATGTCTTAAATTTAAAAGGGAAGCTAGCTGTAATAAATATCAGGGCAGCTTTGAAATGTTTTTTTGCTTATGAATGGGGAAAATGTAAGATGGAATCAAACCTCATTGTAATTTTCAAAAACCTCCAGAGGTTTTTTGTAATTAACCCGAACCTCAGGGGAGGGTTTGTAATTATCCCTTAAAACAAATGCGCATGAACAGAGCTAATCCTTTTCCAATTGAGAAACTTGGGTACAAAGTTCAATGCAATACTTAAATAATTATGCAAATGAGTAAATTCTTAAACTAAAATATAAGCTGACGGATAATATGAGGATGGATCAGATTTTACCTTGCCACAAACTGGGCAGTTGTCACTTCTTTCCATCCACTCATATATACAACCAAGATGGAAATGGTGAGAGCATTTTGTATTTATTTTCGGGTTTTCTGTGGTATATTCTGCAAGATGAAAATGCGTCAGAGATATGAAAAAACTAAAAGGTACGATATGATATCCCCTAGCCACAGTAATGGACTCAAGCCAACAAGAAGAGGAATATTTTGAGCAATATAGCTGATTTTTCAATATTCTTCATATAAAATGCAACTTTGGTTATCGTTGATGACATGGCCTTCAAGACAAGAATTGTTGTTTCGCATTGTTGGCACCAAATCAATTACAAGTCATATATGGTTTCAGTAATCAAATTAATGTTAACGTGTTCTACTAAACTCTTGAGAAATCTATATATATATATATATATATATATATATGTTTGCCTATGAAAACATCAAATGAAAAAGAGGATTCTTAAGGCAGTGCTTGGTTGTAAAATAATTTTGCAAGATTTTCTCCAAAAACAATTTGTCCCAACATGCAATTACTTGTGAATTCTTTTCAAAAAATACACTAATCATTCTCTCCGATTTTCCATCCATCATACAATCATAATTTCACTAAAGAAAGGGTAAATTACAATTTGCCTCCTCAGTATGCCGAATTTTCACTTTGCCTCATAAACTTTTTTTCAACACTTTACCCCTGAGCTTAGTGTTTCCCTCACACTATACCCCATGTGGAGGTGGTAAGCCGTAAGTGTACAAAAAATGTTAAATCCAGGGGTTAAAAACAATAACAAACTAGGTAAAAACAACAACAAACTAAATCTTATGCCACTATGTGGGAGTCGGCTATATGGGGTAAAAGTGTCACCAAAAAAAAAAGTTAAGGGGGCAAAGTGGGTCGGCTATATGGGGTAAAAGTGTCACCAAAAAAAAAGTTAAGGGGGCAAAGTGCAAATTCGCACAGTTTAGGGGGTTTACTGTAATTAACTCCTAAAAAGATATCATGTGAACTATCATCATTACACTTTCATATCACAAATATACTATTCACTTTCTCGTATCTATCCAATCACACTCTCAAATTTCATTCTTATTTTTTCCGAAACAAATTTTTCACATTATTCTCTCCAAGAATAGAAACGAACGGAACGAAAGATTAACCAATCGCATCCTAAACTTCTACAAGAAGGCTAAGGCAGTGAATGTGGATCCCGGATCAAAGGTAAATGGCTCTTTCTGATTCAAAAAAGCACGTGCACGATCATATTTCAGAAATCACGAACGGAGAAAGGCAGGAAACACTAATTATTACTTACCTTCAAGACATGTGGGGCAGACATCTTCATCTTCTGAAGAAGCATAAATATGAGCAAACCCAGTTGTTGTTTTGGCTGTTGAAAGCTTTAGTGATGATTTTGAATTATATTCTTTCGATTCCTCATCACATGTAAACTTGTTCCATTTGTTTTTGTTACTCAAAGATTCTGATTGTTCATCAACTTCGCTCGTTCTTAGTGGTTCAGTTTCCTCGTTCAATGACTCGATCCTTTCTCCCTTCTGGAGACAAGCCCACGCTGCAAACGGAAATATCTTGGATCTGCATCATAAGGAAGAGGTCTCGGAGGAGATCGATACATGTCAGCAAGAGAATTATCAAGTGATGTCATAGGACTTAGAGATGTTGTTGCCTGAGTGGATAAAGATAAGGCATGTTCTTCTTCTCTATGAAACAGCGAAACGTACTGCAAAATGCAACATTTAACATGATCAGATTTGCATTCAAATTAGGGGTAATTACAAAAATACCCTTGAGGGAGGTATTTACCTAACAAACACTCTCATCTCGAGGGCTCTTGAGGGTGCAATTATGTAAGCTAAAATCAAATGTTAGGAGGGTATTTGCAATTTTAAAAAATAATAATTGGGTTTTGGTAATTAGGCTAAATCTCAGGGGTAGTTTTTGTAATTAACCCTTCAAATTACGTATCATCTATGGCATTGGTAAAATTAATGACACAAAATTATAACTTCAGTCACCTATCCAGTAAGCAATTCTGTTAATCTGAAGATATTACTAATTTCAAGATTCCCTAATTGGTTTAGAGAAATAAGAAAATCCAATGAGCTCAGTAGGCTAAGTTAATCGATTGAAAATCCATAATCAGAAATAGCCAAATAGGGAAGGTTGGCTCTGCACTTCGACTATTTTCTTTCTTATCTCTGTTTTTCTTTCTGAGCCTAGCGAGGATCGTAGATTTCCGGAAATTTGATAAAGAAGTGATTTGATAATCTTGAGCACACAAGTTAAATTTGCTAAATGGTCAATCCTAGTCTAGCAAATCAATCAAGAACAGACTTGCTATAGTGATAATTGGAAAATTTCATCAAGCCAGAAAACAGTTCAAGTTTCCAAGATGAAAGCACCATTATGATAGCATACCATATGCAAGAAGTTCTGAACGAAGCTAACGAAGGCATATGCAGTTCGATAAACTGAGCTGTTCGGATTAGCAAAATCCTCACATTCATCTCTCAAACAGCAACAAGCAGCACCCATGGTTACCAGTGACGGTCCACTATAATCCCTAGAACCCACCCTCCTCAGTATCTCAAAAACTCTTACACAGCCCAATTTATTCTCTTAACCCCTCTTTGCCCCAAAAATCTTCAAAAAAGCCGTACGTACAGAAACATTAAAAGATCAAATCCCAAAGCCTGAATCTAACTAAATTATAATGAGAGAGGACCCCAAGCTCGCACAAGTTGAGCTAGCTTTGCGAACCAGCACCCTCTCTCCACAATAAACAAGACCCTTTTCTTCTACTGGGAGACCTTAAACAACAGAAATAAAATGTATACCTGCAAAAACAAAATATAAACTACCATGATCAGGATGAAGAGAAAAAAAAAAAAAACAAGTTATTTTTTAACAAAAAAATGAAATTAACTTCAACATAAAATTATATAGCTAGACGACTCTCGGATAGAATCATCAATTTGAACACAGCAAATATATGACACGGATTTCAGAAAGTAAATAACCAGTATTCCAGTCACGAAAAGCACAAATCTCTCTACTTTCTTCACAATCGAGCAATGGGCAATCACCTAATATATCAAAATAACATAGAAGATTAAACAAAATTCCCAAAACCCACGAAAAATATTCAATCGGTTCATCAAACGGAGAAAGCCCATTACGGATTACGCGACTCTTACCAACTCCAACCCAGCAAATAAGAGTAAAAGGACGCGAAATTAAAGAAAAGTAATTTTGTGTAGATACAAAACTTGATAGAATACAAACACAAAATCGTATATAATTTACCAATATCAGAGAAGATAGATGATTCTGGAGAGACGGGCCCGAATTATCCGAGGTCAAATGTGTCGGGGGATAGAATCTGTATAATTCTGCAAAAAATTATTTAATTTCTACGAGTAGAAGAGAAAATCTTTGGGACTTCTTTTTGTTTTGTTGAGGCAAAAAACGCCAAGGAAAAAGCCACGCTTCTGGTGGGTGCAACAGAATATTCAATTGCACGTCACAGTAATACAATTTTCAGTTTATTTGATTTGTTGGTAATTGGTAAATATTAATAGCCAGGTTAGAATTAGGGTTGTCAAATTGAATGGGGAAACGTCAGTCCGTGCTGATCTGTCGGGCCAATTGGAAAATTCGGATCAAGTTTGGGCCGATTTGGAATTCTTTCGGTCGTTATTTTTAGCTCAATTCAGATCGTCCTTTAAAAAACAAGTAAATTGTATTGTTCCCAATCGGATTGGCCTGTTTTTCGAGTCAAATAGGTTATTTTCCTTTCAAGACCGTGAAATTGCATCTCTAATGATAGGATGGATTGGTTTTGACTAGAGCTGTCAAAATTACCGGGTTGAATCAGGTCAAAATAGTAATTGGTCGCCGTTTTTGGAGCTCCAGTCTGGCCCACCTCATGAAAATACACATAAATATCGGCTCAGCCAGGCAGCTCGATTTTTTAGGCCGAATGGGCCAGGCCAAATACCCGATATTTTTCGGGCCTAATAAATCACAGTCCAGTCTGGTAAAATTACCGTGCTGATCGGACTGACCTACTAGGCAGGGCTAAAATTGACACCTCTAGTTTTGACACGTCTAATTAGGACCCCTCAAGCCCTAGTCTACACCCCTTTTGAGGTGTTTCATTTTAAAGAAAAAAAAATAGAGTAGTTTTTTACTTTGATTATTGTACTCATTTCCGATTAAACTACGATTATTCATGTATTGGAAGAATTATATTGATTTTATTTAATAACATAATATTCACATTCAAATAACATTAGTTTTTCGTTG